>BLSH010478017.1:642319-657975 GCA_018402905.1 Glandirana rugosa
TCTAGAGAGTTATTTCTCCTGGACATTACGAAGAAAGATAATGTTCCCTACAAATGGAGGTAACTGTATCCTTATTTTCACTTTTTTTTTAATTCCTTGTTACATTTTTATTTTTCATTTTATTCATTCTTTTTTTTTTTCTATTTTCACGGGGAAGTGAGGCTCGAGTATAACGAACCACTTTGCCGCTGTCAAGCCACGGCGGGCGGCCGCTTTAAAATTGCGCATGCTCATGGAATGGTGACAATAGAATAGGCAATGATTTAAAAATGTTTACAGTTACAGAGGAGGTCTAGTGCTAGAGTTATTGCTCTCTCTCTCTCTTTCTCTGATTGTGGCGATACCTCACGTGTGGTTTGAACACCATTTACATATGTGGGTGGGACTTACGTATGCGTTCGCTTCTGTGCGTGAGCTCGGAGTGAAGGGGCACTTTTATCTTTTTTTTTTTCTTACTTATTTTACTTTTTATTTTTACATTGTTCCTTAATTTTTTTTTCACTTTTATTCCTATGTCAATGGAGGTAAACATCCCTTGTAATAGAAAGAAGCATTACAGGTCCTCTTTATTGAGAGATCTGGGGTCAAAAAGACCCCAGATCTCTCATTTACCTTTTAAAAGCAAAAAATAAATAAATAAAAAATAAATAATTTTGCCTTTAAGGCCTCATACACACGGGCGTATCTAAAAAAATAAACAAAACGTCGGGTCCGACGTCAAGGAAAAGAAGTAGACGTTTTTCGGTGTTATGCATTGGCGTTTTTGAGCGTTAGTGAGCGTCGGCGTCAATAGGCGTTTTTTTTAAAAAAATCATCCCTCTGCTATTTTTCAACCTAAGAACGTCGGCGTCAAAAAACGCCGGAAAACGCCGGTACAATAATAGGTGGCGTTTGTTGGCGTTTGTTGGCATATTGTGGCGTCGGCGTCAAAAAACGTCAAAACGTTACAGCCTCAGAACGCGATGGCCATGGGTTCTACTTTCTGCTCACTAATGCCGACGCCACCTACAGCTCAAAAACGCTGACGTTTTTATGGGGCCATTGACTAACATGGAGAGCTGCAAAAAACGCCAGAAAACGCCGGCGTCAAAAAACGTCCGTGTGTATGAGGCCTTAAAGAAAAAAAAATTAGCCCTTCAATGCTGTGAGGCAGAAGTGACGTTAGATGCCACTCCAGTTCTCCAAGGGCATAGGGTCGAGAGGGGGCCATCTTGCCCTCACTAGACTTCCTGCCCATCACTCTAGCAGATCGGATCATTTCCGCCTTTACCGATCTCTCCAGTAAGTGGTGAAATGACCGGGAAGCTGCGGGGGGGGGGGGTAGGCACCTCTCCTGCCGCCTCTAAAAGTAATCTCACGCTGAATGCGCCGCCGAGACACCTTTATTTTGTAGACAATCACCCAGAACAAGAGGATACTGGGGTTATGGCAGCTAGCTGCTGCCATAACAACGTTATGATGTAAATGTACTGTGGGCGGTCGTCAAGTAGTTAACCACTTCCAGACCACCCGCCGCAGTTATACTGCGGCAAGGTGGCTGGATAGCATGAATCGCCGTAGGTGTACGTCGGTTCGTGCATGTGATATAGCGGGTGGGCGCGCCGCAGGACTCGATGTCCGCCGGCAACCCGTAATTGCGTTATACAGAGGCAGAATGTGGATCTGCCTATGTAAACATGGCGGGTCCCCATTTTGACAGGGGACATCTCAGAGCTCTGCTGTTCCCAGTGATAGGGAACAGCGATCTCTGTCATGTCCCTAACAGCCCACCCCCCCTACAGTTAGACCACGCTGAGGGAACACAGTTAACCCTTTGGTTGCCCCTAGTGTTAACCCCTTCCCTGCCATTGTTATTTATACATTGATCAGTGCATTTTTATAGTGCACAACGATTGTGCAACCACCACAACATCTCTAAAATACGTCCCTTCCTAACCAAAGAAACCACAAAGCTCCTGATTCACTCCCTGGTCTCTCGCCTTGAGTACTGCAACTCCCTCCTCATTGGCTTACCTCTTAATAGACTATCATGATAGACTATCAGTCCATCATGAAGGCTGCTGCCAGACTCATCCACCTTACAAACCGCTCAGCGTCTGCCACCCCTCTCTGCCAATCCCTCCATTGGCTACCACTCGCCCAACAAATTAAATTCAAAATAAGTTACAAAGCCATCCACAACATGTGATGATGGGATGTTATGGTGATCACATGATTGGACATTGGTTCCTTGGTTTAGTCTAAGACCTGAAGGGACAGTGACTGTGCGATCTCAGAACTAGCAGCATGCACAGGTGTGTGCTGCTAGTTAATAGCTGCTCTCTCCGCAAGGGAAGTTGTACCTAAAAATTTTATTCCACAGAAAGAGCTGAATATCACCCCACAGATGAGCTCCTCCTTGTGCTCTTCCAAATATACACCTCCCCTCAAGCTCCTAGTGGCTGTAACATGTTAAGATAGCATAAAGCTAGAAATGTAATAGAAGGAAAATCTTACAATGGGGACACTAGTTCTGGTCCCACTAGTTCTGGTCCCCAAAAAATTTCTTTAACCACTTAAAGATGAACTAAACCCTGATGGGGTTTACTTCCTCTACATTCCCCTGCAAAGTAGAAGAATAATGGGCTACTATGCATCGCCATATGCCACTTATCTGCAAACAAAGCCAGTGATGTCCAGCGATGTCCCCTGTGCTGGCAGCATCCATCATCAGCCCCTCTTCCTTCCGGGGGCCGCGACTCCAGCTCTTTGACTGGCCAGAGTCGCGTGACATCACTCCCGAAAATGCGCGAGGGAGCCGCCAGTCACGGCACGATCACAGTGAAGGAACAGCACGGAGGCCGTTTCTTCACTGCACATGTGCCGAAATGACGTCTGCACAGATATTACACTGCATATCTCATATTACACAAGCCTTATTATAGGCTTACCTGTAGGCTAAAGTGGTTGTCACGGGTTGACAACCACTTTAAGGACCAGAAGGATTTACCCACTTCCTGACCAGGCCATTTTTGGCGATACGGCACTGCGTCCCTTTAACTGACAGTTGCACGGTCGTGCGGCGCTATGCCCAAACAAAATTGATGTCCTTTTTCCCCACAAATAGAGCTTTCTTTTGGAGGTGTTTTTGGCACTATAAAAAAAAAAGAGCGACAATTTTGAAAAAAAAAAACTATTTTTTACTTTTTGCTATAATAAATATCCAAAAAAATGTAAAAACTATTTTCTTCATCAGTTTATTCTTCTACGCAGTAAGCGTATATTGATTGGTTTATGCAATAGTTATAACGTCTACAAAACAGGGAATAGATTTATGGCGTTTTTATTATTTATTTTTTTACTAGTAATGGCGGCGATCAGCGATTTTTAGTGGGACTGCAACATTGCGGCGGACAGATCGGACGCCTAACTGACATTTTTGGGAACCAGTGACATTATTACAGTAATCAGTGCTAAAAATATGCCCTGTTATTGTACTAATGGCACTGGCAGGGAAGGGGTTAACATCATGGGAGATCAAGGGGTTAAATTTGTTCCCTTACTGTGTGTTCTAACTGTATGGGGGATGGGCTGCCTGGGGAAACACACAGATCTGTCTTCCTGCTTAGCAGAAAGACAGGATCTGTGTGATCTCCCCTGTCAGAACAGAAATTTGCCTTATTTACACAGGCAGCTCCCCGTTCTGTCACTGCGGGGGGCGATTGTGGGTAAACCAATGTCCACCAGACCCACCGATTGGCTACCCCGCTGGCCAATGGGAGTGTGCGCCCACAAAAGCGAGATCCCAAGCTGATGTACACCTACGGAGATTCGCAACCACCTTGCCGCAGTATAATGCTGGCGGCTGGTCAGCAAGTGGTTAATTTGCAGGGATTTCCTTTCACTTCCTGTTTGGCTTTGGGACAGGAAGTGAAGGGAAATCTCTGCAATGGGACACAGATGGCGAAAAAAAAATAAACTTGACAGGGGTTATAACCCTCCCTCCAAAATGAAAAAAAAAAGTTTTGCCTATAGTTCTACTTTAAATACTTGATTATAGCAATACTGCAGCTTAAACTGATAATAGATGAGAGGTTCATATAAATATAGCCAGGAAAACAGCCAACGGTGATTATATCGTTACCTCTTCTACAATCTTTGCCATTTCTCCCTAATGAGGCCCACAATATTTCTTCCACTCCAATTAGCGTCAATCAAAACAATGGAACGGGCCAACGGGTTGTACCATTCTGCTGATTGGCACCGCTGACCAGGAGACCACACATGGGCCTGTGTTAGCTAATAACTTTTATAAACTGCTGAGAATGCATTAATTAAAAGTGACTAGTTCAATTACTCGCAACACGCGGCGATATTTTAGGCGACTAAAAAAATACGCTAAAATGCTTCTCCTTCACATTTTACACAGCGCATACAGAGAGCATTTTTCACAAATAATTAGCCATTTTCAAAGCTCGGAGGAGCGTGATTAAATTCTGACAGACATGCGGTATATCAGCTTTTGCAGACACGCAGCACAGTGCTTTAGTGTATTTACCAAATCCCAACAATTTTAAGTTCACAGTCCTGTTTACACAAGCTGGTTAAGGTACCCTTTGAAAAGCGTTAGCTCAGTGCAAGCCGTCCACCATGGCTCCACAGAATATTTACATAGACACTGTGGACTAATTTCAAGCTAGTAGCGTGTAACGTCTTTGGTGCATGCAAAAAAAAAAAAAAAAAAGAGAGAAAACATAAACAAAAAATATTAAAGGCACAGAACCCACTAAATATGTTTTCTGCGGGGTGGGCAAAACAATAAAATTGTAAATCTCCTGTTTGTTTAAAACCAAAATCTGAGCTATTTTGTTTTGTATTTTGTATTGCAGGCAGAGCTCTGCCCTAGCTCTGGCTGCAATACTCACCTTTATTTCAAATCTGTCCCCATGCAGTACCTTTCTTGTCCATGTCAATGAGAAGGGCTGTAAGTGCAGGGTGACCTGCACTCATAGTTTATTGGTACAAAGAGTGTAGCTACCTCCTAATCAGTATCACATCCCTGTCAACGGTATTATCAAAAGAAGGTAGCAAATGTTGGTATCTCTAAAGTCCCAACATTTGCTTCCTTTGATAATACTTCACTCAGAGTTTATTGATGGAGATGATGTCCCCAAGTGAATGCTGTTCTCTGCACCATCAAGGGGCCCCCACTGCTGGGAGAAGACCAAAGAGGAACAGGATGCCACATGCCTGACCAGAAAATGGTATGTAAAAATAATTAAAGCGGGGGGGGGGGGGGGGATGGGGTAGGTCTACATGAAAAACTATCCCCTTGGGTCTTGGTCAGCAGTAATGCCCGCTGAACATACCCTGTTCACCTAAATAGGACCACAGCATGGGTTTTTAGGGGTTGAAACAGACAGTAAGGAGGCCTTCTTGCCACCTATCAAATGCCCTCTGAAGAATGATTCAGCATGGATCGCTGTTCAGAGGGCTTACACTAGTATAAACTAGCCCATATTTCTTAATAGGGCCTTGCTAGGGTATCTTCTGAAAATAAGCACCTTGCACTGAAATTAAGAAATAAAGAGAGGGCACACCGGCCTCTGAAGGCTTATTTAAAGAGACCCTGTTGCCAGACAATTCATTTCAACAAAATTGCTCACGTGTTTGGCGGTAACACCTCTTCCTCAGAGCCAACTGAGGAAGAGGTGTTACCTCGAAACGCATCAGACAATTTTACTGTGGGACTTTCCATCTGTAACGCAATACCATGGACGATAAGCTGCTATTAATTTGATATGCTGTATTCAAGTGCAAGTTTGTGGGTACCATTCTTTGTTTTTATACAATAAAACGATATATAGAGGATAAAGAACTAGGCCGGATTTGCCAGTGCCAGAATCTACAGTAACACCCCTGCTGGGGCCACCTTCAAGCGCAGGAGATATGTGTTATTTATGTTGAAATAAGCACCTTGCATCCTCTTTGATCTCTTGTAGATCTCCACTCTCTCCTTGGTTGCCTACTCCTGCTCTAAAGTGTCCCTTGAGTACCAATTCCCCTGATATCCAAGATGGTGGTGCCCAGCAGCAGTCTCAGGGCTTTGGGATGCCTACACCAGGGAGGCTTTTACTGTTAAATAACATGCCTAAGGCTGTGTTCACAATGTTTTAATGCATTTTCATGTGCTCCCATTGAAGTCTATGGGCCCAAAGACACACCATGTGGCACCAAAAGAAGTGCCTGCATCTTGAACATACCTCCCAACTTTTTGCGATGGGAATGAGGGACACCTTTTAGCAAAAGTATGTAGGCATAGGACACATCCCCTGCCACACCCCCTTAAAAGCGAACTATACAAAAAAAAAAATTTAGTTAAACTTTTTTTACCACTACTATTCCTTTTTGGCTTTTGGAATTTAAAAATGCAGCAATTTAGAATTTGGATGGAAGGTTTAGCATTGGGAAACACTTTTTGAAAGATAAATAGTGCATTTTATATACAACTAAATAGATCAGACCAAAATGAGGGACAAATGGAGGAGGAAAGAGGGACAAAGGGACTTTGTTCCAAATCAGGGATAGTCCCTTGAAATCAGGGACAGTTGGGAGCTATGATCTTGAAGCTTTACAGGAGCCTGCTAACATAGCTGTGAATGGGCCCCATAAACCATAATAGGATTCTGCTAGCTGTGCATTATTGCATGATGTCTGAAGCACGACGTATCATAAAGGCGTGGGTACTGATATACACATATATATCCTATGGGAAGATTGTTGTTGAAATGAATGGTCTGGCGACAGGATCTCTTTAAATAAGCTTGAAGAGGTTAAAACCTGCTTGTGAAAGACCACTAAGTTCTGCAATTGAATACCATTAACTAATTACATATTCATGTCGGGAATATTTGGGGGAAGGAAACCATTTCATTTGAAGCAACTTACGTCACGGTGGGAAATTTTAATAGGCTGTAAAGAATGTACATATTTTACTAGGCCTCAGATTTATGCTCGCTCTGGTAAGCCGTCAACAACGTTATGATGCATGTGTAAAGTCAGGAGCCTGTGGCAGTTGTGTCAGAAGCGGGATTTGGAAAGTGAGCAAGTCGTACCTTTCTTCATGGTGTTGACTGAATTAGTGGTTTGTTTCTGAGATTAAGCCCAATACTGAATAACATACCTCACCTATGAAAAGGGCTGAAAACCACCAAAAACATGTACATATAGCTTACAGCATGGACACTAATATTAATTTAAAGGGGATTTCCCATTTTAAACTAAAAGTGGCTTAAAGTGACCCTGTCACTTGTACTCAATAGGAACCCTGTAAAAGAAGAGGCAATACACGTACCTTCTTGGGTCTGTGTATTGAAAAGACATGGTAATACGTGTACCTTCCTGGGACTGTGTGGTAAACCGCCATGGCAATTTGCGTACCTTCCTGGGACTGTGTGGTAAACCGACATGTCGATTTGTGTACCTTCCTAGGACTGTGTGGTAAACTGCCATGGCAATTTGCATACCTTCCAGGGACTGTGTGGTAAACTGCCATGGCAATTAGTGTACCTTCCTGGGACTGTGTGGTAAACCACCATGGAAATGTGTGTACCTTCCTGGGACTGTGTGATAAACCACCATGGCAATTTGTGTACCTTCCTTGGACTGTGTGGTAAACCACTATGGAAATGTGTGTACCTTCCTGGGACTGTGTGATAAACCACCATGGCAATTTGTGTACCTTCCTGGGACTGTGTGGTAAACCACCATGGAAATTTGCATACCTTCCTGGGACTGTGTGGTAAACCCCCATGGCAATTTGCATACCTTCCTGGGACTGTGTGGTAAACCCCCATGGCAATTTGCGTACCTTCCTGGGACTGTGTGGTAAACCACCATGGCAATTTGCGTACCTTCCTGGGACTGTGTGGTAAACCTCCATGGCAATATGCGTACCTTCCTGTGATTGTGTGGCAAACTGCCATGGCAATTTGCGTACCTTCCTGGGACTGTGTGGTAAACCGCCATGGCAGTTTGTGTACCTTCCTGGGACTGTGTGATAAACCGCCATGGCAATTTGCGTACCTTCCTGGAACCGTGTGGTAAGCCGCCATGGCAATTTGCATACCCCCTTAGGGACTGTGTGGCAAACTGCCATGGCAATTTGCGTACCTTCTTGGGACTGTGTGATAAACTGATATGGCAATTTGCGTACCTTCCTGGGACTGTGTGGTAAACCGCCATGGCAATTTGCGTACCTTCCTGGGCTTGTGTGGTAAACTGCCATGGCGATTTGCGTACCTTCCTGGGACTGTGTGGTAAACCACCATGGCAATTTGTGTATCTTCCTGGGACTGTATGGTAAACCGCCATGGCAATTTGCGTACCTTCCTGGGACTGTGTGGTAAACCCCCATGGCGATTTGTGTACCTTCCTGGGACTGTGTGGTAAACGGCCATGGCAATTTGTGTACCTTCCTGGGTCTGTGTGGTAAACCGCCATGGCAATTTGCATACCTTCCTGGGACTGTGTGGTAAACCGCCATGGCAATTTGCATACCTTCCTGGGTCTGTGTGGTAAAACGCCACTGCTTTACTTTTTATGGCTGCTGCAAGTACTCAAACCTTTTGAGTGTGACAAATACCTGCACCTTCACCCAACACATGCTGTGGCTCCTCCTGCAGCTTGCTTGAAGAGTTCAGCAAAATTTTGTCATTTTGGTGAATTGCATTGACATCAAAAGGCAAGATGACATCCTATTGCTGCCCGGAGGAACGTCTTACCTACATGTACTTCAGTAATGGCTGCATGGCATTTCTCCTGTTTGTAACAAATGCAGAACACGGCTGCAGGGCAGCATGGGCAGGCTGAATCACATACATGTACATCATTCAGCCTGTCCTGGGTTAGGGGTATTCATTCGCGTGCCCACAGCTAACCCACGTTGTCCCTGGCTGCAGCGTAATTTTGTCAGCAGGTCCCGGCCAATGATTTGTAGAAAATCATAGTACATAGTCCTGTGTTTGCAAACACACAGGGCTCTGTACACAGATCAGTAATCTGTCTGTTTCTTCTCCCTGCAAAGCAGGGAGCAAAACAGCCGAATATGTTAGCAAAAGAAGCACAAATTGCACACATTATATTTGTTAGGCACACAGTCAACCCTTTAAATACCCCTTGATGTAAACCCCTTCCCAGCCAGTGTCATTAATACAGTGTACAGTATTATACCTGACCACCGTATTAGTGTCACTATTGATGTCAGTGTCAGTTAGTGTACCTCCCATCGAGGGTCTGTTAGTGCCAGATTGCCCGCTACACTATCACAGTTTCACTGTAAAAATTAAATGATCACTGCCATTACCAGTACAGCACCATATCTGCATAAATTCCAGTATACAGTATCTCACAAAAGTGAGTACACCCTTCACATTTTTGTAAATATTTTATTATATCTTTTCATGTGACAACACCGAAGAAATGACACCTTGCTACAATGTAGAAGAAGTGAGTGTACAGCGTGTATAACAGTGTAAATTTGCTGTCCCCTCAAAATAACTCAGCACACAGCCATTAATGTCTACTCCACCGGCAACAAAGTGAGTACACCCCTAAGTGAAAATGTCCAAATTGTGCCCAAAGTGTCAATATTTTGTGTGGCCACCATAATTTTCCAGCACTGCCTTAACCCTCTTGGGCATGTAGTTCACCAGAGCTTCACAGGTTGCCAATGGAGTCCTCTTCCACTCCCCCATGATGACATCATGAAGCTGGTGGATGTTTGAGACCTTGTGCTCCTCCACCTTCCATTTGAGGATGCCCCACAGATACTCAATAGGGTTTAGGTCTGGAGACATGCTTGGTCAGTCCATTACCTTTACCCTTAGCTTCCTTAGCAAGGCAGTGGTTGTCTTGGAGGTGTGTTTAGGGTCATTATCATGTTGGAATACTGCCCTGCGTTCCAGTCTCCAAAGGGAGGGGGATCATGCTCTGCTTCAGTATGTTACAGTACATGTTGGCATTCATGGTTCCCTCAATGAACTGTAGCTCCCCAGTGCTGGCAGCACTCATGCAGCCCCAGACCATGACACTCCCACCACCATGCTTGATTGTAGGCAAGACACACTTATTGTTGTAATCCTCAACTGGTTGCCACCAGGCTTTCTTGTGCATCATCTTTAGAAGAGGCTTCCTTCTGGGACGACAGCCATGCAGACCAATTTGATTCAGCGTGCGGCGTATGGTCTGAGCACTGACAGGCTGACCCCCCTCCCCACCCCTTCAGCTTCTGCAGCAATGCTGGCAGCCATGGGCGTCCGCAGAACTTTTTCCAGGGGGGGGCATAATTTCAAGGTCTTGGTTGGTCTCATGCAAGGAGGCACAATGAAGACCGGGGGGGAGTAAAGGAGGCTCACATGAGGAGCATATACTTAGCTATAAAAGTGCACATGGGGCACACCTTAAGCAGTCAATGGGGCGGTGTGTGTGGTAGTTGCCAGGAGGCCGTGTGAAGTCCGTGCAGGACCTGCCGTTGGCGGTGCTCAGTTCCGGCTCTTTGCAGACTGTGGTAAGAGAGCAGATCAGCGCTGATAGCCACATTGGCCGTGGGGAGAGGGAGAAGTAAGAGAAGCTCACCCGTCCTAATCGATCAATGCTGAGTGGTCCCGGCCATGCAGGTTAGAGGTGAAGCGTTCTCCACGCGGTCCCTGGCTGGGAGGACACAGCCGGCCTTCCGTCCACAGCAGGTGGGGCGGACTGGAGGAGTGGTTTCACGCGGTCATGTGACCGCTCCGAACTGCCCAGAATTAAGGACCTAGTGGGGAACCCCTGATCTGATTCCAGGGGGGGGGCAATTGCCCCCGCTTGCCCCTACCTGCGGACGCCCATGCTGGCAGCACTCATGCATCTATTTCCCAAATATAACCTTTGGATATGAGGCTGAGCAGGTGCACTCAACTTTTTTGGTCGACCATGGCAAGGCCTGTTCTGAGTGAAACCTGTCCTGTTAAACCGCTGTATGGTCTTGGCCACTGTGCTGCAGCTCAGTTTCAGGGTCTTGGCAACCTTCTTATAGCCTATGCCATCTTTATGTAGAGCAACAATTCTTTTTTTCAGATACTCAGAGAGTTCTTTGCCATGAGGTGCCATGTTGAACTTCCAGTGAACAGTATGATAGGGTGAGAGCGATAACACCAAATTTAACACACCTGCTCCCCACTCACACCTGAGACCTAGTAACACTAACGGGTAACATGACACCGAAGAGGGAAAATTGCTAATTGGGCCCAATTTGGGCATTTTCATTTAGGGGTGTACTCACTTTTGTTGCCAGCAGTTTAGACATTAATGGCTGTGTGTTGAGTTATTTTGAGGGGACAGCAAATTTTCACTGTTATACAAGCTGTACACTCACTACTTTACATTGTAGCAAAGTGTAATTTCTTCAGTGTAGTCACATGAAAAGATAGAATAAAATATTTACGAAAATGTGAGGGATGTACTCACTTTTGTGAGATACTGTATATACCATGATTTGTAGATCCTATAACCTTTACACAAACCAATAAATATACACTTGTTCTGCCTTTTTTCATTAATATGATAAAAAATAAAAAATCTAGTAGTGATCACTTACCACCAGAAGAAAGATCTTGTGTGAAAAAAATGATATACATTTCATTTGTGTACAATGTTGCATGACTGAGCAAATACCAGGTAAAGTAGCGCAGTGCTGAATCTCAAAACATGCTCTGGTCATGAAGGGGGTAAAACCTTTCAGAGGTCAAGTGGTTAATGAAAGCTGCACAGGACACAGGCTTTTGGGATAACTTAGATCTCTTCTTCAGGCTTTATATAGGCTGTGTAAAGCCAGACGAAGGGAACCCAGGCATCCCAAAAGCTTGAATCTTTAATAACTTTAAGCAGTAGTAAACATTACTTGATCACTTGTACTGTTAGGTAAGCTTATAATAAAGCTTACCTGTAGGTACAAGAAATATCTCCTAAACATACACCGTTTAGGAGATATTCAATATTACTGCAGTCAGACGTCACCGGAGCATGTGCACTGTGCTCTGAAGGGACTTCAGACTGTTGTGGAACAATCGTGGCTCCTGTGTGCATGCGTGGGTGTGACGTCATCGTGGCTCGGCCATTCAAACGGAGCCCGTGAACCCAGAAGGAAGACTGGGTGAACTGTCAGCGGTGACAGCATGCCACTGGAGGGCTTAGTTTTAATGCGGAAGTAGAGTTGACTAAAAAAAAAAAAAAAATCATGACATTATGAAAGACTTACCTTGAAACAAAGCCCTCCAGCGGCATTCTATCACCGCTGACAGGACTTCCATCATCACCTGGTCTTCTTTCCAGGTTTGCGGCCTCCGGTCTTTGGAATAGCATGCCCAGCTGCGATGATGTCACTCCTGCACATGTAGGAGTGAAGGTACTGCTTACAGCATATAGGCTCTGAAGGAACGGCACGGGTATGCCATTCCTTCAGAGTTCATGTGCCATGGACGTCCTCGGCTGCAGAGACACTGAATATCTCTTAAATGATGCACGTTTAGGAGATATTCCTTGTACATACAGGTAAGCTTTATTATAAGTCTACCTGTAGGTAGAAGTATCCAATCGGATTTTACTACCACTTTAAGGTAAGTCTTTCATAATGTGGTAATATGCAAGTCGTACTAGCACATTATGCCTTTAATTTACAAGGGCAAGTTTTTTTTAGACTTTACTACTACTTTAAGTTAGCCAATAAAAGGTATCACTGAGCCCCCCGTGCACAGTATGTCATCTGAGGTCAGGCATTGTGTATATGCATTTTATTTTTTTATTTTTTTTGCCCATGTAGCGTTTCTCACATAGTGCTGCTCTACGCATGACAAATGTGGCAAAGTCATGCATATTTTTTAGTTCTGCACACTTTTTAAAGCATTGTTCCGCTCCCCCCTCCAAAAATTAAAAGTCAACAGCTACACATACTGTAGCTGCTGACTTTTAATATTAGGACACTTACCTGTCCAGGGTTCCCACAATGTCGGCACCCCAACCGATGCTTCCATTGGCTGCCGCATGTTGCCAGTAAGGGAACCCGGCAGTGAAGGCGCGAAGCATGCTGCACTCTCCTACTGACCCGGCAGCAGTGGAGGGAGGAGGAGGGGGCCGGAATTCTGGCATACCTTGCCGTGGTGAGGTCTGACGGAAGTGGGGACAGGGTACCTGTCAAAAACAGGCACCCCAACTGATGCTTCCATCGGATGTCGGGTGCTGCCGCCGTCATTGCCGGTAAGGGAACCCGGCTGTGAAGGCAAGAAGCGTGCTGTGCTCTCCTACTGGCCCGGCAGCAGGGGAGGGAGGAGGAGGGGGCCGGAATTCTGACATACCTTGCCGTGGCGAGGTCCGACGGAAGTGGGGACAGGGAACCTGTCAAATACAGGGCTCCCTCCCAAAATATGCCAAATGTGGGGGGGGGGGATGAGAGACAGATAAGTGGAAGTTCCACTTTTGTGTGGAACTTCGCTTTAACCATGCATTATACTACAGTATTTTTTGTGCGCCTACTAGCCACGTTTTGGGGGCCATTAACAATGAATGCCACCACAAGTGCAACATGCGTTTTTTGTTCACATGTTACATACATGTGTGAATGCAGCTTTAAAGTCCAAGCTTTCTGTATTAATTAATGGCTAACACGGTACAATACTTTACTACATCTGCTCTCTTGAAATACATACATGAATGTAGCTCTTCTGGAAATGCTGGCACTGGTCCGTTGGACCCGCTAACAGGTTCTGAAAGCGTGTCCAGCGAGCCAGTACCAGTAATTCCACACACAGCCTCACAACCACCCCTAAGGGACCTTTCACACTGATCACTTTTTCTTCCATTTTTACATTGCAAAAAGCAGAAGAAAATGCATGACCATTAAATGGAACTGTTCACACTAGTCAGTTGTAGGTCAGTTGCATTTTTAAAAGTCCTGCATACTGCTTTTTTTTTTGCAACACACTAAAGCTGAGCAAAATGTTAGATATTTAAATGCTAACTAATACAACAGTCACAAAAGTTGGGTAAAACTATTGCTTTTATTTGTATTTGTGTTCTTTTGGCGCCATCTAGTGGAATTTTAAGCATATGTAACTTTCTTAAACTTTTTTTTAGACTGTTTTGTATGGAAACAACTTCCAAATGAAAGTACGTAAAACTAAAGGCAAATATTTTTAAAATTTTGAATAGAGTAAGAGAGGCTTATAACCCCTGTTCGTTTTTTTTTTTTTTTTTTTTGTAATTTTGCCATTGTGGAGATTTGCCTTCAATTCCAGGCTCATAGTCAAAACAGGAAGCGAGGGGGAATCCCTGCTTGTTACCAGGGTCACTACAACTAGTTTCCCCATAGGAAGATGTCCCCGCTATACTTATATTGGTGACAACTTCATGTCCAAGGTATGAGGAGTAGTTTGTTCTTTTGTGATTGGAGAGATTCCTTACAAAAAGTGCTTTTGTTAGTTTTGGATAAAGTAAGGAAGAGTCAATCCTGTTCTTTTTGCTGTCCCTGACCCATTGGGGAGATATCCCTTTACTTCCTGTCCTGGAGATGCAACAGGAAGTGAGAAGAAATCTGTATAATGTGCAGGGTATTCCATGTTTATACTGATGTAACTGGAAAAAGGTTTTCATTGGAAGATTTATCCTTTTCTCTTGTTCTGGTAACAAGTGTAAACATTTGGATTTACCTTCATTTTCTGTCTCTTTTTTTTTTTAATTCTTTGTTTAAACAAATTTCGTATAGACAGACATGGGAGAGACAATAGTCAGAGCCAATCAAAAAATACAACAAGTCATATCCATATCATTGAACATTGCTTATGGATAGTAATGAAGTCCTCGCCACCTGTACTGTACTGCAGTTTTCAGAACACACAACACCAATACACACAAAAACAAAATGGTGTTAAAACAACAATAGTAATAGAAAGAAAAAAAAAAGTGAAAAGAAGAGAAAAATACCCAAGGCCGGACTGGCCAACCGGGATATCGGGACATTTCTCCAAGGCCACCTGCCCTGGGGCTGCTTTGAGCTGTGGCTCAGCAGCGTCCAGGGCCGATCCGAATGCAGAGTCCTCTCCCTTCCTCCACCGCTTTGTATTCACACACAGCAGGCATCTCCCACGCCGAGTCATGGAGCTGGGATCTGTTCTGCTGTGCTGTAAGAAAGTCCCGCCTCCTATACCATGATAGGTGGAACACTGATCCAATGCCAGGAAATTGAATCAGTGTTCCATCTATCATGGTATAGGAGGTGGGACTTTCCTACAGTGGCCGGCTGGCGAACATTTCAGAGTGACTCCTGCACCATGACACAGCGCGGAAGGTGCCCACTCTGTGTAATCCAGGTACTGGCAAGGCTGCATTGATGGCACAGCAAGGCTGCAGATGGGCACAGAGAGGCTGCAGATGGCACAGTGGGGCAACACATGAGCACATTGAGGCTGCAAATGGGCACAGTAAGGCTGCAGATGGGCACTGGTGAGGCTGCATTGATCTCTTGTCCACAGTCTCTGACCATCTCCTGTAGTATGTCTGCAGTCTCTGATCATCTCCTGTACTATGTCTGCAGTCTCTGATCATCTCCTGTAATATGTCTGCAGTCTCTGACCATCTCTTATATCATG
>BLSH010478017.1:695035-735529 GCA_018402905.1 Glandirana rugosa
TAACCCCCCCCCCCCCCCGAGGTCATATCCACCATCACCTATATTAAATGCTGCCCACTGTGAAGGTAAAGTAGAAAAGTCCTGCCTGAAACTGTGGTCGTTAAGCCCAACATCAGCCTGTTCTGCAAAGGTAAGCAAATTGGTGGGGGGAGGGTAGTGTGGAGTGTGACGAGGTAGGCAGAGAAGGAATTACAGTTTGGGGTGCACAGGTGAGCAAGGAGGGGATATATAGAAGTAAGGAAGGTGGATGCAAAGATGAGCAGAGAAGGCATGTAGAGTTAAAGGGGGGGGGGGGTGGAGTGGAGAGGATGGGGGAGGTTTGGGATGCAGAGGTTAGCAGGGATTTAGCATTCAAAGGTGTACTGACAGGGTCGATAGAGATGTAGTTCACGTGTAGGGTGGCCCTTTCATTTCAATGGTCTGCTCTATGTGTTAGATATGTGGAAGAAATTCCCTAACCCTTTTTCAAAATCACACGGTGCCACAACACGTCAGCAGGTGTGTGAGGGTGTCATTAACAATTAATGGCACTGCAAATATGGACGCAGGCTAAACGTCTCAGTTACATTGGTGGTCAGTGTAAACCTTCTCATTACATTGGGGCTTGGCATACAATGCGTTCATTCACACTAGTGGCCACTGTGAATGTCCCCCTTACATTAGTGGTCAGTACAAATCCCTCCTTACATTGGAGATTACTGTGAATGCTTCTATTACATTAGTGGTCAGAGTAAACCCCTATTACATTGGTGGACAGTGTTGAAACTCCTCTTTATATTGGTAGTCGGTAAAAAAAAAAATCAGCATTTTCATTGATCATGCCCTCCCCTCCCCCAGCACCGCCACTGATCCCAGGAGTTCAAGGATCCCTAGAAGCTTTCTGTCTATTGATAAATCCCCTCACCTCCCCAGTACATGGTGTGCAGGCAGTGAAGAGATGATGTGCTGTAAGGCTCCGCCTTACGCGTTTCATCACAAAGAAGTCATCGGAGGCGGCCTTGTGACGAAACGCGTAAGACGGAGCCTTGTGAGTGTCACACGCACTTCCGGCTTACCTCGGTGGAACACACGGAAATTCCGGCTACCACGTCTGACTTCTCTAACCGCACTGTGAGTCTATACTATTTTGTCTGCTATATACTTGAAGTATCTTGCACCATAAGCTATTGTTTGTTTCATGCAAACCTACAAACATCTTCTATTTGTTGCCGGGGCCCTGAGCGGGTGAGTGGGAGACACCTACTGACCGGATATCGCAGGGACATCGCCGGGACCTCTATACACCCTCAAACTTAGATCCTCCCTTCCTAGGCAAATCTTGGAGGACTGTTGGACTGGTGAGTGGGGTGTTTATTGGAGGGGAGCACCACTGCACTGTAGCCCTTTGCTCCGTCTCCTCACCCCCTCCACACCATACTAAATATTGCTGCTGCTTGATGGACTTTTTCTATTCATTATCTATTTAACACAAATCTGAGTAGTTTATCTCATTTGCACTGGCAGTTTTTATTTAATTTTATTAATCTTACTCATCTTTCTTTTGCACTGTTGCACTTTGGCTCAATTTAATTTGCCCTTAACATTTGTGATACACATATATATGCACATATTGTTTTGATTTTCATGGTCTTGGATTTTATTGAGAGATTATTTTTTTAAAAAAATGTTATTGTTGTATTGGATATTTACCGCGCACAGTATCATATTACTTATCACTGTTCTTAATTTGCGAATTTGCACTATCCATGTATCCACGTTATTGACCCTGATAGGTCATTCTTATTTTTGGCAGCGCCATACCCACTGTTTGCGCATTTTACATATTCAGTTCTGAGGATTTATCCTCAGTTTTCTGTGGGGGCAGCAGCCACACTCTTCCTAGTTTCTGAGCAGCGCCACGCCACACACCTTTCTTACATCTTTCATTTGCACCTAGACTACTGGTTGTTAAAGTGATACTAAACCCTCACATTTTTTCGCCTATATCTGTTGCTAAATAATAGCATTACATGAGAAGTCTAACCTTTTGTGTCATTTTTTGCTTCTATTCAGGCTCCGTTTTTCTTATTTCTGGGTCTCCTGTTTGCTGGGTGACCCGTGCATTGCCGATCTCAGTGTCTCTGGATTTTCATGTCAATCAAAGTACATGGGAGGCAGAGCAACAGCATCCTCCATGCCCGGGGACACATTGAGTGTGGGCGCAGCCAGCGTTCCTATGCAGGTCTGTAGTCACATAGGTGTGAGCGCGCAGGCACGGGTGACACTGAGATCGCCAAATGCACGGGTCACCCAGCAAACAGGAGAACCGGAAATGAGAAAAATGGAGCCTGAATAAAACAACTTAGAAGCGAAAATGACACAAAAGGTTAGACTTCTCTTATTATTTAGCAACAGATATAGGCAAAAAAATGTGAGGGTTTAGTATCACCTTAACCATCTGTGCACCACATTACTATGTATGCATGCTTCCCTATGTCCTATATGCTATGTGATGCCGATGTCCTTTTACCATCAGGATTGAAAGTTGGATTTCTCCACTCTGAACTGTATTCCTGGATGTTGATCCCCCTCTGAGCCTCTGACCCCCTGTTCTCTGGTTTTATGGATATCATTTCCCATATTTATCGGACTCTAGGCATTCATTGAGGTTAGTGCACTCTCTTTTCAAACGGATCCAGTTGATTGCCATCAAGTGTTTGTATGCTTGGGAACCCGGGTTGTTTTTAACTAGGTTTCTTGGCAACATTGTCATGAATCCTTTTAATGTGGTAAGGTGAAGGTTCTGTACCTTGTGTGTTCTTTTGAAACAATTGTTATACTTTGTATCAATAAACTTTTTGCATACATACCGCACTGAGTTCCTTTATGGGGCACCTTAAAGCGGTAGTAAACACCCAAGTACTACTTTTACCTACAGGTCAGCCTATAATAAGGCTTACCTGTAGGTAAAAGGAATATCTCCTAAACCTACATGGTTTAGGAGATATTCGCCCTGCATGCAGTCACTGACATTAGCGGTGCATGCACTCTGATGATCCGGCGGAGGCGGCCGGCAAATCAGAGCTGGCTGCCAGAACGAAGAGCTCCCACGCACACGCGCGGGAGTGACGTCGCGCGGCTCCGGCCACTCACAGCGCCGGAGCCGCGTACCTGGAAGAAAGAAGAGGACCATCATGTCAGCTCCCTCAGCGCTGACCGACTCGTGCATCGGGGGCCTCGTTCTAAGGTAAGTATTTCATAATATGTTAGTATGCAATGCATACTAACATACTATGCTATTGTCTTGCAGGATTGCTTTTTTTTTTTTTTTTTTTGCTGCCGGGTCTACTACCGCTTTAAGACTTAACGTACACGGGACGTTGTGTAAACTCTCCTGAACGATTTAACTTGACAGCTAGAAAAAGATGGTTAAATATGTCTGTTTAGCCGCGTTTAGCTGCGCCTGTAAACGAAACGCTGCTAAACGTGAGTTACAGTGTTTAGGCCTTTTTACAAGCTGTTTTTGTATTTGCTGTTTCAAATGCCTCTGAACATCCGTCCTGAATGCATTTTTTTGCTTTCCAAGAAAATTTAGTACTGTCCGTGATACTTTTTTTATTTGCGCTAACATACAATTTTTTAGGACACGTTTTCTGGGTGTGTTTCCCCTTCTTCAAGGTCCAAGCAGTACTGATTCACAATAGTTTTGTTTTCCAAAAAATGCTTCTAAACTCCACTGCCTAGAAACGACTATTAACGAGCTGAAAAAAATGCCCAACTCCTGCTAAATGTCCTTTTACCAGCAGCAGTGCACATGAGGCAAGTGTCTGATATCTCTTAGCTGAGACTGCCTGCCCTACATCAGGAAGTGCCATTGAAATTGAGTTGTTGTACTGATTCCTGAGGAATTTCCATACATTCACACATATGCTGCTGAAATGGTAGCCATTCGCTCTGGTGAGTTTTGAATTCACTTGATATTGGCAGCTGGTCATCTGAGCACCTTTGAGAAATATCTTCACGATTACTGGTGTTGCTGTATCAAGTGTATTTTCACCAATTATATACACAGTGGGACTCTGGGACAGTGGGATTTTCTGTCACCTTTGGATTTTTGTGCTTTTCAGTTTTTTTTTGCTTATTTTTATGCTTATTATTGCACATATAGTTTATATATTTTATATATTGGCGCTACATTGTTATTGTTTTTCATATAGACCCCTTTCACACTGAGGCAGTTTTTAGGCATTTTAGTGCTAAAAATAATGCCTGTAAAGCGCCTGAAAACTGCCTCCCCTGCAGCCCCAGTGTTTTCGCGCTGGAGCGGTGCGCTTGCAGGACGGGAAAAAAAGTCCTGCAAGCAGCATCTTTAGGGCGTCGTGGGAGCGCTGTATACACCACTCCTAAACCGCCCCGCCATTGGAATGAATGGCCATCGTTTCCGAAGCTCCTTTCCGTCACAATACGGGCACTTTTAACCTCCTTTTCTGCTAAATAATATAGTTATTCGTGTGTTTGATCAAAGAAAATAGAGAGAAATGCATCTTGGTCTAAATTTACAAACAATTTATATTTATTTGATATGTTTTATATTGTTTGATATTCACACCAGAAAATAAGGGAAACTTGTTTGCTTCAAAAGACAGTGGTTATTAAAATGGTACAGTACTCAACTCCACTCCCTCCCCCATTTTTTTCCTCTTACCTGTATAACTGGGTTCTCTCATTCACTCACCCACAAATATTGACCCACACACCAAATTCAACATTGTCCCATTGAAGTCCACTGTTCGAGTGACATACGCCGCCACCTGCACTGCCATCTTGGTCCAGTTAGGTTGGCTGCCTCTTCTGGGTGAAGACAAGCTGGCTACCTATGACGTTATTGGCCCCTCCCATGCACACCACCAAAAAAGCTTGGTCTCAAAAAATTATAACAAATGAATTTGGGTAAATTGTTGCATGACCGATAATTGTCAGTCGAACTACCACAGCACTGAAAACTTACAAATGGCCTGGACAGAAAGAGAAGTAACAAGTGGAGATTGAGCTGGACAAACTGAAAGTTTGATTGGACTTTATTATTAAATAAAAAACTAGTTTGATAGCAATCATAGCTCTGACTTTTAGATGTTACAGAAATCAGGTGTCACAATATAGATTCAGAAAAATAAACTGTAAAAAGAAACAAAAACTATCAACCACATCCTGTCCTGTTACAGTTTCAGCATCTGTTTATCAGCAAAGCCTTAAATTAGACATTGAAATGTAAAGGGAAAACATTTTTTTTTCACAAATCAGATATAACCTGACACTGCTTGTATAAAAAAAAAAAAAAATTTAATCAAAAGGAATGAATTATGTGATTGGCTGCTTTCATTAAAAAGAGAGTTCCAATTTGTGTTGAAATGCCCATGATTATTATTATTATTACCACTTGAGGCAAGGTTCACTTGTGCAAACCAAATGATTTGGACCAGTGCACAAAGCAAGGTCCATAAAGACTTGGATGAGCGAGTTTGGGGTGGATGAACTTGATGGCCTGCACAGAGTCCTGACCTCCTTTGGGATGAATTAGAGCAGAGCCTGCGAGCCAGGCCTTCCCGTCCAACATCAGTGTCTGACCTCACAAATGCGTTTCTGGAAGAATGGTCAAACATTCCCATAGACACTCCTAAACCTTGCAGACAGCCTTCCCAGAAGAGTTGAAGCTGTTATAGCTGCAAAGGGTGGGCCAACTCAATATTGAACCCTATGGACTAAGACTGGGATGTCATTAAAGTTCATGTGCGTGTAAAGGCAGGTGTCCTAATACTTTCGGTAATATAGCGTAATAGTGCCTCCATGCGTCTGCTAAAGAACAGCATGTTTTATCTCCAGGTCAGGAACACACGAGATTTTGTGGGTGTTGCCAACCCGCGCAAGTATGAACCTTGCCTTAAAGTATATCTGAAGCAATTTTTTCTTTTTAATCAGCCAGGGAGTTAGTTGATCGAAAAGTAAACTCCTCCATTGTCAGAATACACTGATCAGAGGCTGCAGCCTTTTTGAGGGTAATGGTCATATAGATGGGTTGAAATTCAACCGGTCTGAGATATTAAAATTTAGATACACTTTAATACCTCGTGCCTGTGGGTGGACTTGATTTTATTTCTGGTTATACCAGACCAGTTTTCCAGATAATTAGTTAAAGTGGTTCAAAAGTCTAAATTCTTATTTACCTTAAGGCAGCCCTCAAAATTTCCACTTGCCTGCTCGCATTTGGTGAGTGAAAATGAGTGGAGGGAGAGTGTGGAGCAGAGGCAGGATGGGCTGACAGTTTTCTGGCTGATCGCTTCTGGCAGAAGTGGTGCAACCATCAGAGCATCGGGGGGGGGGGGGGGTGCTCTGATGCCCTGTAAAAGAGGCTGCTGCCAGAAGCGATCAGCCAGGAATCTGTCAGCAGGAGAGCCGGCCGATTTACACAGAGCAGCGATCTTCCGCTGTGACATGAAACGCCGGCCACTGTCAGACAAAGTCCCGTCTCCTATGATTGACAGCACACTGGTCCAGGAGGCAGGACTTTGTTTGACAGCGGCCAGGGTTTCATCTCCAAGCTGTGTCACAGCGGGAGATTGCAGCTCTGTGTAAACCGACCGGCTCTCCTCCTGATTCCTGCACTGCACTGCACTGATGGGGCTGCACTGATAAGCTGCACTGATATACCGACTGATGGGCACTGATATGCTGCACTGAAGGCAACTAATAGGCTGCACTGATTTCCACTGATCAGGTGCCACTGTTGGCCACTGGTGAGGCACCAATGATGGGCACTAATGAGGCTACACAGATAAGGCAGCACTGATAAGCTGCACTGATGAGGCTGCACTGCTAGCCATTGATGAGACCGGACTGATGACTACGAGGCGGCACAGATAAGCGGCACTGATAAGTCAGTACTGGTATGCTGCACTAATGGGCACTGATATGCTGCACTGATGGCACTAATAGGCTGCACTGATGGCCACTGATGAGGCAGCACTGATAAGGTGGCACTGATAAGCTGCACTGATGTTCTGCACTGATGGGCACTGATGGGCACTGATAGGCTGCACTGATGGACACTACTAGGCTGCACTGGTGGCCAGTGATAAGGCTGCACTGATGGCCACTGATGAGGCTGCACTGATGGCCACTAATGAGACAGCAATGATGGGCACTGATGAGGCAGCAATGATGGGCACTGAGGAGGCAGCATTGATGGGCACTGAGGAGGCTGCACTGATAAGACAGCACTGATATTCTGCACTGATGGAACTACACTAATGGGCACAGATGGGACCTGATAGACTGCACTGATCGGAACTGATGAGGCTGCATTGATGGGTACTGATGAGGCTGCACTGATGGGCATTGATGAGGCTGCACTGATGGGCTCTGATATGCTTTATGTTAATATTGTTAAAGTTGTTGTTGTTAATATTTATTTTAGTAACTTAATTCTGCATAAAAAATGTAACTGTCATTTCATGAGATAATTTACGAGGGAGTGTTTAGGGGCGGGGCAGGGTAGGGGTTTGGTGGGGCAACTGATGGCAAGTAACTCTTAAGGTCTGGCTAGTGGCTCAGGACTTGAAACTTTGAGCCCTGCCTTAATACATTCTCTGCATTAAAGAGGAAGTAAACCCAGATGGGGTTTACTTCCTCTACATCAGTGGCTCTCAACTCTTGTCCTCGGGACCCACTAACAGGCCAGGTTTGCAGGATAACTGAAATACATCACAGGTGATATTTGCTGCTCAGTGATTGCAGTATTCTAGTCTGCATCTTCCCAAGGTAATACTTAAAATCTGGCCTGTTGGCGCCGTTAGCCGTTAAGTAAAGCGGAAGTGACGTTGTAACGTTGCTTCCGGAAATGTACGAAGGAGTCCCGATCTAAGCCGATTCCGGCTTCCACACAGCCGGCGGACGTGCCGGATCAGAGCTCAGATCTCCCGGTGGGACAGGAGACTGGAAAAGGATGACCCCTCCCGCTGCCTGGGATAACGACCGAGCGGCTCCCGAGCCAGATCGGCTGTTATCAACGAATAGCCGGCCGCATGCTCTAAAAAGCTGTACCAGGGTATAGCCTGTAGCTGCACACTATACCCCGATACTTCCACTTAAAGCAACCCCCGTTTATAAACAGCGATTTGCGTTAAGTGGTTACACTAATTTACAACAGCAGACCCATTCCTGGGCCCAACAAAAGTAACTGCAAGGGGGGTACAGTGTTCTGGCACTGACAACACCCAAGGCCCAATTTTTCACCACCTGTTTGACTGGGCCATGTCATCACAATGTTTAACCACTTAATGCAAATCGTCGTTTATAAACAGCGGCAGCTTTAAGTGGATGTATCGGGGTATAGCCTGAAGCTACAGGCTACACCCTGACAGGGGGCTTCCAGATTCCGATAAGCCCCCCCTGCCCGCAGACCCCCACAAGCACCGGCCAGGCTTGTGGGGAAGAGGCTCTTGTCCCCCCCTCCCCCAAAGCACCCATACTCCCCATGTTGTGGGCATGTAGCCTGTTACGGTTCAGGAGGGGGGGCGCTCGCCCGTTCCCCACCCCCCCATCCTAACCGGCCAGGGCTGCATGCTCATATAAGGGTCTGGTTTGGATTTAAGGGGGAACCCCACATCAATTTTTTTTTTCATTTAGCATGGGCCCCGGGAACTGGCAATACATTACAGCCGCGATTTTAAATGACAATTTTTTCCTATGGAAATATCATTTTGCTCTGACTATGTTCTACACCTCACTGAGATACGTCCTTTTACACACAGATGAAGGACCCCCCCCCCCCAGGCACAATATTTAAAGGAGTTTTTCTTTTTTTTTTTTCACGTTAAGCATTATTAAAATCACAACTCCTGAAAAAACAATCGATTTAAAAACTTTTTTTTTCATTAATACATGTCCCCTAGGGCAGGACCCGGGTCCCCATACACTTTTTAGGGCAATAACATTGCATATAAGCCTTTAAAATGAGCATTTTTCATGTTTGAATCCCGTAGACTTTAACCACTTCTGGACCGCTCGCTGTCGTTTGACGGCGGCAGTTTGAAGTGGAATACCGTTGTTATGGTAGCAGATAGCTACCATAACCCCGGTATATTTTTTTTCTGCAGGCGATTCTGCGTCTGATAATAGTGGTCTTAGCGGCGGATTCACCGCGAGATCAATTTTATCAGCTGCAGGAGAGGTGCCCCCCCCGCGCGCCGATTTCCGGTCATCTACGCCGCTTACTGGACCCGCCGGCAGCGGCGGAGATGATCGCGACCGCCCCCCAGTGTCTGTGAGCCGAGTGAGCGGCTGAAGCTGCTTACTCGGCTCCATAACACGGCTGGGCGGAAGCAACGTTTTTTTGTTGCATTTAAGTGTAAATATGAGATTTGAGGTCTTTTTGACCCCAGATCTCATATTTGGGAGGTCCTGTCATGCTTTTTTCTATTACAAGGAATGTTTACATTTCTTGTAATAGGAATAAAAGTGATCAAAATATTTTTTAACCACTTCAGCCCCGGAAGGATTTCACACTTTAGGACCAGAGCACATTTTGCGATTCGGCACTGCGTTGCTTTAACTGACAATTGCGCAGTTGTGCGGCGTTGTACCCAAACAAAATTTGCGTCCTTTTTTCCCACAAATAGAGCTTTCTTTTGGTGGTATTTGATCACCGCTGCGTCATTTCTGATCGCCGCTATAAACAAAAGAAGAGCGACAATTTTGCAAAAAAAAACAAAATTTCTTACTTTTTGCTAAAATACAAATCCAAAAAAAATTTTTTTTTTCAACGGTTTTGGCCGATTTTATATTCTTCCTCATATTTGTGATAAAAAAAAATCACAATGGGCGTTTATTGATTGGTTTGCGCAAAAGTTGCCGCTTTTACGGATGATGAGAATTAATTTTTGGGGTTTTTATTTTTTATTTACTAGTAATGGCGGCGATCTGCGATTTTTAGTGGTACTGCGATATTTTGGCGGACATGTCGGACCATTTTGACACTTTTTTGGGACCATTGGCATTTATACAGCGATCAGTGCTATAAAAATGCACTGATTACTGTGTAAATGCCATTGGCAGTGAAGGGGTTAACCTGCAGGAGGCGCTCTAAGGGTTAACTGTGTTCCCTGGGTGTGTTCTAACTGTGTGTGGGCTGGCTTGGCAGGGGAAGGGGAGTGATCACAGCTTCCATATAGAGGAAGGCTGTGATCACAGCCCTTCCCCCTCTCACAGAACGGAGATCCGTGTTTACTTATACGGACCTCCATTCTTTCACTCCGGGGGGGGGGCATCGCGGGTGGCCGGCGGAGATCGCATCCGCCGCACCCGCTCCCTGGCCCCCCCCCGGACACAGTGAGCGTGCGAGCGCGCCTCCGGCGGCGCGCGCTCAAAGTGCACGATCTCGCAGCCGCCGTCATATGACGGCGGTTTGCGATATCAAACCACCTTGTCGCCGTCAACCTGCGGTTGGCGGTCGGCAAGTGGTTAAAAAAAATTAGAGTACAAATAAAAAATATAAAGTAAAAGAAATAATTAAGGAAAAAAAAAATTAAAGCGCACCGTCCTTGTGAGCTCGCACGCAGAAGTGACGCATACTTAAGCCCCGCCCACATATGAAAACGGTGTGCAAACCACACATATGAGGTATCACCGCGATCGGTAGAGTCAGAGCAACAATTTTAGCACTGGAGCTCCTCTGTTTATCAAAAATGCTAACCTATAGAATTTTTTAAACGTCGCCAATGGAGATTTTTATGTTGCAAAGTTTGTTGCCATTCTGCGAACAGAAGCAATTTTGAAGCATGACATGTTGGGTATCATTTTACTCGGCATAACACTATCTTTCACAATATGGAAAAAAATTGGCCTAACTTTACTGTTGTCTTATTTTTTAACTCAAACACAATTTTTTAAAAAAAAATCACACTTGTAAGACCGCTGCGCAAATACAGTGTGACATAAAGTTTTGCAATGACCGCCATTTTATTCTCTAGGGTGTTAGAAAAAATATATATAATGTTTGGGGGTTATTAGTAATTTTATAGCAAAAAAAATAGATTTTTACTCGTAACCACCGAACCCAAAAAAACAGGCTCGGTCTTGAAGTGGTTAATGGTGTTCGAATGTTCGCCCAAACTTTTTGTCTGTTTGCATGTTCTGGTGAGAACTGAACCGGGGGGTGTTCGGCTCATCCCTAGTGAGCAGCAATGAAGGAACCCTAAGGCAGCCTATTCCCAAGGAAGGTATTTTAGCCATCTTGTGACAATTCATTTACCCATTTAAGCAAGACTGTTAACATTGTGTTAGGTAAATGTTCTTCTATATGTCTGTTACAATTGCTATTTTTGTTATTGTGTTTTTTTTCTTCCCCCTTAGCGGTCTGCAACAGAAAAAATACACATTTGACCACATGTGCTAATAGGACGTGGAAAGGAACATAGTGTTTTTTGATGAACAAGATAACGAAGTGTTGGTGAGAAGTGTCGGAAGTATGTCTCTAACCACATAACATGTTAGTCACCCGTAACCGACTGGAGTTTAAATCATAGAGACATTTGCTGCATATGACTGTGCTGTAACCCCTGTGTCCTGAGTGCAAGAGGCGCGGAACGCACAATTAAAGTGTAGCAAACAGCTGCCACTTAGTGGTTAGCGTGGCAATTATGGTGCGTGAGAAACATTGGAGAAAATATGACCTGCCAACAGTTTTACAAAACTTGGCGCTGATTCAAAAATGGTTGCCATCTCCCCCTGCAATAATTGTATTTTGCGGTTTGTTCACAGCATCTTGTCGTCAGCACTTGGCAGAAAACCCACTACTTTTCTTTTGACTCATGGTATCAAATCAAGTGCAGAGTTTTTGTTGTCTTTCTAATGGTGACAAAACATTTTTATAACCTGGATTTTTAAAAATAGGGGTTGAGGACACTGCTTACCTTTACTTCTGTATGTTCGGCACTCCCGAACATGGAAAAAGTTCGGACTCAAACCACGAACCCTATTAAATCTATGGGTCCGAGCTAGAAAAAAATTAAAAAATCCCCCATTGAAAGTTATTGGTCATAAAAAGGCTATGGGGGCCTGGGTACTGCCCTGGGGGACATGTATCAATGCAATTTTTTTTAATTTTATTTAAAAATATTGTTTTTAACCACTTAACAACTTGCCGACCGCCATCTGACGGCGGCAAAGTGGTTCGTTCCCGCAAAACGCCGTCATACGACGGCGGCTGTGGGATTGAGCTTAGTGAGCGCGCCCGTGCGCTCACTGTGTTCGGGGAGGGCCAGGGAGCAGGTGCGGCGGCTTCGATTGCCGCCGGCTACCCGCGATGGCCCCCCCGAGCGGAGGAACGGAGGTACGTGTATGTAAACACGGACCTCCGCTCTGTGTGAAGGGGGAAGGGCTGTGATCACAGCCTTCCTGTATACGAAGGCTGTGACCACTTCCCTTCCCCAGATAGTGCAGTCCCCCTACAGTTAGAACACGCCCAGGGAACATAGTTAACCCTTAGAGGGCCCCCTGCAGGTTAACCCCTTCACTGCCAATGATATTTACACAGTAATCAGTGCATTTTTATAGCACTGATCGCTGTATAAATGCCAATGGTCCCAAAAAAGTGTCAAAATAGTCCGACATGTCCGCTGAAATATCGCAGTACCGCTAAAAATCGCAGATCGCCGCCATTACTAGTAAAAAAAAAAAAAAAACCCCAAAAATGAATTCTCATCATCCGACCACTTTTGCGCAAACCAATCAATAGACGCTGATTGCGATTTTTTTTATCGCAAATATGAGGAAGAATATAAATTGGCCAAAAACGGTGAAAAAAATGTTTTTTTACATTTTTTTTTTATTTGTATTCTAGCAAAAAGTAAGAAATTTGGGTTTTTTTGCTAAATTGTTGCTCTTCTTTTGTTTATAGCGGCGATCAGAAATGACGCAGAGGTGATCAAATGCCACCAAAAGAAAGCTCTGTTTGTGGGAAAAAAAGGACGCAAATTTCGTTTGGGTACAACGTCGCACGACCGCGCAATTTTCAGTTAAAGCGACGCAGTGCCGAATCGCAAAAAGGGCTCCGGTCCTAAAGCTGGAAATCCTTCCGGGGCTGAAGTGGTTAAAGACCGCATTGCGTATTTTTACTGCTGCAGAGTGGCAGCGTAGCGCAAATCGCCATCTATAAATGGTGATCCGCACACGCGCAGCTAGGGGGCGAGCGCACGCCGTCGGCGGCACACTCTCATGCCTGCCGCACGCTCCCTGAGTGGGGCCGCTGGTTGGGTGGACTTGATGTCTGCTGGAGACCCGTGATCGTCTATTAGAGAAGACAAGCGGGGAACTGCCAATGCAAACACGATGGTTCCCCTCTCTGTCAGGCGACATGTCAGAGATCTACTGATCCCTGTACTCGGGATCAGTTAGATCTCTTATGCCCCTGGCAGCCCAGACCCCACACAGTTAGAACACGCCTAGGGAACACAGTTAACCCCTTCATTGGCCTCTGCATGTTAACCCCTTCCCTGCCAATGACATTTATACAGTAATCAGTGGCTATTTAAATTTCAGATCGCTGTATAAATGTCAATGGTCCCAAAAAAGTGTCAAAAATGTCCGATACGTCTGCTGCAATATCGCAGTCCTGATAAAAATCGCAGATCGCCGCCATTAATAGTAAAAAAAAAGAAACTGTAAAAGCGCCATAAATTAATTCTCATGGATTGAAAACGTGGCAGCTTTTGCGCAAACCAATCAATAAACACTGATTGCGATTTTTTTAAATTATAAATATGTAGAAGAATATATACCGGTCAAAACTGATGAATAAATTAGTTTTTTTATATTTTTTTTACATTTATTATAGCAAAAAGTAAAAAATATTGTTTTTTTTTTCAAAATTGTAGCTCTTTTTTTGTCTATAGCAGAGATCAGAAGTGACGCAGAGGTGATCAAATACCACCAAAAGAAAGCTCTATTTGTGGGAAAAAAAGACGCCAATTTTGTTTTGGCACAATGTCAAACGACCACGCAATTTTCAGTTAAAGCGGCGCAGTGCAGAATCGCAAAAAGCGCTCTGGTCCTAATGTGGGAAATCCTTCCAGGGCTGAAGTGGTTAAAGGAGCAGTGCTTTTAATGATGCTTAAAGTGAAACAATAAAAAATAAAAAGTCCTTTAAATATAGTGCCTGGGGGGTCCCCTTAATCTGCCTGTAAAGTGGCGCATCATTACCATGTATAGAACCTGCTGCAGCAAAACTGACATATATTAAAGAAAAAAATGATATTTAAAAATCTTTTGCCAGGATACAAAAATGTTTTTAAAAAATGGCGTGGGGGTAATCCCAATCCATTCCAGACCCCTTGGGTCTGATATGAATTTTAATGGGAACCCCACGCCACAATTAAAAAAGAAAAAAAAGCGTGCGGTTTCCCCTAAAATCCATACTAGACCCTTATCCAAGCATGCATTCTGGCAGGCCAGGAAATGGGGGGACGAGCGAGCAGCCCCCTTCCTGAGCCATACCAGACCACATGCCCTTAACAAGGGAGGTGGTGCTTTGGGGCAGGGGCAGGCCCCGCCCACCCCAAAGTAACTTGTCCCAATGTTGATGGGGCAAGGGCCTCTTCCCCACAACCCTGAGCGGTGGTTGTGGGGGTCTGTGGGCAGGGGGCTTATTGGAATCTGGAAGCCCCCTTTAACAAGGGGGCCCCCAGATCCTGCCCCCATGTGAAAAAAGTGTCAAAAAGAAATAAAAACACACACAGTGTCATTGACAATTCCATTATTAAAAATAAAAAACAATGTACCTCGATGTAGATCCATCGTCAAACAGGACACCCGATGCGCCACTGGACCCCGAAAAAAAGAAAAAAAAAAACTTTGTCCACGACGAAGGCTAACAGCCAACTGCTTGCTCCATAGTCTGACAGTTTTTGTATAGATAAGGGGTGGAGCCACCCGGCGACGTAACCTGATGGCACTGCCCCTTGTGACATCACCAACTGGTGCATGCTCCGCCTCTTACATATTTAAGAACTGTCAGATGGCGGAGCAGGCAGTCAGTGGTTAGCCTTCATCGTGAGCAGAGCTTTTTTTTCTTCTTTTTTAGGGTCTGGCGGTGCAGCGGGGGTCGTGATTGATGATCGATCTACATCAGGGAACATTGTTTTTTTATTTTTAACAAAGGGATTGTAAAAAACTGTGTGTGTGTTTTTATTTGGGTACAATGTACTCATTCACATGGGGGGCAGGATCTGAGGGCCCCTTGTTAAAGGGGGCTTCAATTCCAGATTCCAATAAGCCCCCTGCCCGCAGACACCCACAGCCACTGCCCAGGGTTGTGGAGATGAGGCTCTTGTCCCCATGAACATGGGGATAAGGTGCTTTGAGGTGGGGGGGGGGCAGAGATCACACACATACTTATGAGTATAACATGTATTAAAAGTAATGACAGATACAGATAATATTAGAAAATATAACAAGAATACTTAACCAAGTATCTTAAGTAACTAACTGCTCTTTCCGCCATGGGTCCCTCCCATTATGTGGCATGGTACACAGGTGATCACAGATGCATGCCTGATGGCAGCTCTGAGGTAAGACAGTTATTACAAGCTGTGTGTTTTATATACAGCGGGGGGCCCCAACCCCTGGGCCGTGGACTGGTACCGGTCTGTGGCCTCTTTGCAGCCAGGCCGCAAAGATTGCTGACTACTGACGGCCAAGCAGAGAGATGACAGCATCTCTCTCCACTCGCCCTGCATCACCGCTGTTCCGGCCTTACTTTGGGATCCAGCCAATGCGACGATGGTGGCAAGTGATAAGCTGTACCTGGTAACAAGTGATATGCTGCATCTGGTGGCTGACGACAGTGGCAAGTGACATGCTGTATCTGGTGGCAGACGATGGTGGCAAGTGACACGCTGCATTTGGTGGCAGGTGAGAGTGGCAAGTGACACGCTGCATCTGGTGGCAGGTAACGGTGGCAAGTGACACGCTGCATCTGGTGGCAGGCAACGGTGGCAAGTGACATGCTTCATCTGGTAGCAGGCGATGTGGCAAGTGTCAAGCTGCATCTGGTGTCAGATTACAGTGAAAATTGACAAGCTGCATCTGGTGGCAAACGATGGTGGCAACTGACAAGCTGCATCTGGTGGCAGGCGACGGTGGCAAGTGACAGGCTGCATCTGGTAGCAGGCGATGTGGCAAGTGTCAAGCTGCATCTGGTGTCAGATTACAGCGAAAATTGACAAGCTGCATCTGGTGGCAAACGATGGTGGCAATTGACAAGCTGCATCTGGTGGCAGGCGACGGTGGCAAGCGACAGGCTGCATCTGTTGGCAGACGATGGTGGCAAGTGACATGCTGCATCTGGTGGCAGATGATGTTGGCATGTGACAAGCTGCATCGGGTGGTAGATTATAGTGGCAGATGACCTGCTGCATCTGGTAACAGGCGATGGTGGCAAGTGACAAGCTGTATCTGGTGGCAGGCGACGGTGGCAAGTGACACACTCAGGGCTCCCACTGCTTCTGCATTATGGTGAGTTGAACTATTTCATTTATATTACAATGTAATAATATAAATATTGCACTTCAATCATCCTGACACCATACCAGCCATGCTGTCATGATGATTGAAGCGCTAACACCAGCTATTGCCCGACATATCAACCGCAGAGATCGCCTCCATCGTCACCCCCGCCGCATCCCAACACCACTCCTTTTAAGGAAAATGGCACATTCCTGAAATGAGAGTGGGCTGGCTTGTCCATATAGTCAGATTATCACATCTGTTCACATTCAATAAAAGACCCTTCTTTTATTGGGTGATTTGCAAGAGAGTCTGATAAAAACAACATTCAGAAAAGCAGGCCAATCAGCAGCTTTGCATGATAAGTTGTCAAGCAGCACCCTAGCAAAGCTGCAACCCACCAATACCATACATGAAGAAGAACTTCTGGAATGGGATTACTTTTACACAAGTATTTGGGCCAACTTGGCTCAAACAAATGATTCAGAAAACACCTCCATGTGACCTCCATGTGGCCGATGGTGAATTTACTTTTGCAGCCTATGCTCCTCTGATTGGCGATGTCGGTGCTTACAGTTTGTAGCATAGGCTACAACAGTAAATTACAGTTTCCCTATTGACCACAAATAAGGTGCCATCTGGATAATTTGTTTGAACCAAGCTGGCCCAAAGTAAGTGTTTACACTAATCCCAGTTAGAGTTCTTCTTTAAAGAAAACTCACATCTATTCACAAAACCTAATCAGGAGAAAGGTATGTCAGTGGCACCTAGGCAATAAGACTATTATTAAATCCAGCAGTACTGTAGAATTTCACATGAGTGACTGTCTCTTGTTCCATCATCAAAGTCAAATATTTTATTTTCTGGAGTATTCCTCAAAGTATGCTATTTGCCATTCCACGTGACTTTTTAGTCTCCCTTTTGTAACTACAGCCACATTCAATTTCCATCTAAGCCAAGAGGTATTGCCAAGGGACAGTTACCATGAAAATCATAGCCTGGTGACAGGAAAGTGAACTTCATGTGATGGGGTTACACACTTCCCTTGGCTGGTAATTCTCTCCAGATGAGTAATGTAACACTTCCAAAGCCCGTCATACACTGACTCATTGCGCGTCTGGAGTTTATACTTTACCCATTAAACGTACACAAAAGCGACTAAAATAATCTCCTTCAGTAAAAGAACATTCTGTAACTTCGAAAACAGATAACTAAAAATAGTTGCAATGGAATCTTCACTTTCAAGCTTTTGAAGGCACTGAGTACATTCTGAAGATTTAAACTGCAAATCCGGGCACCCCGCTGCCAGCCAATGACCCCCCGCCTGTAGCACGCACCCCCCCGCGAGTATTTTATGCTTTATATTTTTTTCATAGTTTTCTTTTTAAGTTGTTTTTAGGGCAGTAGCATGATGTGTAGGGTTCTGACATTGGGCGGTCCTAAATGCTGCAGTATGTTTGTAATGATTAGTAAGTGCAGGATTCTGTGGTGATGCGCCCCTTTCCCACTTAGGGTGCAAGTCAATGAAGCCTTTTACTGTGCATAGATGGATATCCTCAGTCTTCTACTGGGTGTTTTATAATCCAAAAGACTGGGGACATCTAGTGGAGAAAAATAATTACTGCGGAGGAGGTGAGAACTACGGCGATAGCTGCTCTTTTATTCCTAAATTTCCTAGGGAACCCTTTTAAAAAATAAAACTTTAGCCTGGAGTTGAATTTTAAGAAAATTGCATTCCTTCATTTTATGGATCACTAGAAGTCCCAGCATGCCTTGTAACACTGATTAATTGGTTAGGCAGGACAATTATAGTTGGTTTTGCCTTCTGTTCCATTTGGAGAAACCCCACTACTATTGTTACAGTGTATTATGCATCACTACACATGAAGGGTTAGTGGTCTGGACCTAAACAATTGAAATCCTCCCTGGTACTCCTCCCCAACATCCCTCAGGATTTCCAGAGACACCTGCTGGTGAAATCTGGCACTACAGCATAAAATGAAAGTGCACTTCCTGCCAAACAGTACAAGCAAACATATATAATACACAGGAACCATATTAACTGCCAAAAATATGTAAAGTATTGTGCATACTTCTAGTTCTTTCTCACTTCGGCTTTGCTATAGTATAGCATAAGAAGGGTGACAACTTTTTGGAGATACACTGAGATTTATCAACTTTTTGAAAATCTCTGCACAAATTTGCCAATCCCTCTATGAGAAAAGAGAAAAGGCCAGCTTTACTGCACTCAGTGTATTATGGTGGGTTGCAGTGTTTTTGAGAAAGGCAAGAAAGGTCAATATACCTTTTATCCCCCTGGGGACACTTGTTTGTTTATTGATAGCCAAATATCTCAGGCTGCATTCACATGAGCGTTTGGCCATGCTGTGAATCCTGACCTAGAGGCAAGAATCTACTGAGTCATGTGGCTGGGATTGATAGCTGTGTGTGGATAGCTTTGGCCTGTACAGTTTAGTTACCAGCTGTTGGTGGCTGCAGCTATTCATGACTGTTCGCACAGCCACCAATTTCCTGCAGTTATCATGGCTGGACGCAAAGTCCATCCAGCCATGAGCACCCTAGGTTATTGCTAGCTGTGTGAACACAGTCACTAATAGCTGTGATTGCCAATAGCCTGTCTTTGTACTGTAAAGGCCCCGTAGCTGCAGCTATCCACAATCAGCTTTTCAATCCCAGCTACAGGAATTTGTAGAGTCTTGCTGTTGGGATTTGCAGCATGGCTAAATGTCTGTGCAATGCAGCCTTACAGGGTGAACGAATGCGTATGCTTAATCCAAACAATGGAAACATGAGGAATGCAAGCAGACGCTGCTGTGACCACTTTTCCCAAGAAAGCAATACGGAAAGTAAGGAAATTAAAAAAAATAAAATAACAACATACTGTACATTTCAAAATAGTGCCCATGTGCCAGAATGATCAAACTCCTACGCATGCGCAGAAGTGACATCATTCCACGTCAGCAAATAAAAATGGCCGAAAACTTGCACCCAGCAGATGATGCCAGCACTGGCAAGGGGCATGCACTTTTGAAGGAAAGGTAAGTTTAGCTTAGTTTTAATCAACATTGATAACCAGTAGGTGGCATTTTTGGGGCTACTTGCAGCTTTTCACTAAGCTGGCTTACTGCTATGCTGTGAAAAGCCCTGAATAACAGGAGATAGAATTATGCACACACAGGACAAGCATGTGTTTTTAGCTGGGTCCTTTGTCTGCATGCATGTTCCTGACCAGTGACTCTGAAACTGTTGATAGACAGGGACAGTCCAGTAAGAAAAATGTTGGGAAGGAAGACAATCAATGACAGCCCTCAGTACAGGTATAAGGTGAACCATACAGAACATAGCAACAGCTTCACTTGTCTGCTATCTCCAGCTGCATGTAGGCAGGTGCCTACAGAGGAAATGTTCGATGGTGGCAAGCAAGTTTTGTCTGCCCAGGTTAGAGAAGGGTTATGTTCTGGATCACCAGATTTACCAGGCTTTTTGGGTCCTGCCTGCCTTCCCAGTCCACATATACAGTATATAGGGGGAAGACCGGGATCTGGGAGAGCTTCTGTTTGGGACCACATGGGAGCTGGAGGGTCCATGTCATCTGGAAGGATGTAACCTTCGTCTGCCACCCCAAGGGACTCACTAGCAATGGACACTACCAATTATGGACTCTCACTTTCTCAGGTATGCCTGGACAGCCACAGAATAGTTAGTTAAGAGTTGGACTGTGTTGCACTTTGAACTGTAATGCCCTATAACATTAAGTAGAGTTTTAATAACTGTTCTAAGCCTGGTCTAAAGTTATTCAAATGGGTGCATGGTGGTTCATGGTGTATCAGAAGAACAGGGCCTGTAAAACACACACAGAGTAGACGAGAAAGGCCACTACACCTCAATCACCTCAAGGAAAGGCCACTACAATGGGTTAACTCGGCAGAAGAGTCGGAGCAGAAGAGTAGCTGCCATGAGTAACCATTAACTGGTGGAAGTGTATAGCAGCCGGTCAATAAGTGTGGCGCCTGGCATAGGTGACAGGTCCACTGGTAGCAAGGGGGTTTGTGTCCTGGCTCCCTCCCTAGCAGTCAGTTCCCCCAAAGTATCTGAGACTGAACTCGTAGTATAGAGACCTCATGAACCTAGTTGCATGGTACAAGAGAGAGAAGGAGTTAAGTAAATGTATGTATGAGGGCCACGCTAGGTGCATGGCAGGATCCCATTCTGTCACTGGAAGTGAGGTGGCAGAATTACGCTGGACTGGTGGAGAAGGTATAGGCTCAGTGGTGTCCCTTTTAAATGCAACATGCATCAAGCAAGGTATATAGTAATATGAGACAGCACAGTTTTGGCTCATCTCTAAGCCGGGGTACCACCATAATGTTGACTTTCACATGAAAATGCGGCCCAACCTGGTCCCGGGCATTGATGAGCACGCACAAGAGAGAAGAGGTACCCCCACACATGTGCAGGGTGAATGGCCCTGCCCACATGCACATACTCATCTATCTACCCTTCACTCCTCTACCATGCCAATTAGTGGCAGCAAGAAGAACAAGTCCTGTGTAAGCTACACATGGCTCTGGTAGGAGCTTACATGGTGCCAGGAATTCTCTCTCTCTGCCCTACGTCAAATGTATGCAGTCATCCTGTATTTGGGTACAGTAAAGAAAAACAAATGCGTGTGTGCTCAAGAGATTGTCGTACGGTAGATTAGAGAAGTGGATCTTCACCAATCACGTCACCACATTGGTTGTGCTGCCACTCTCAACAGGTTGGGGGAAACCCAGAAGAAACTCTAAAAGGGAAAAGGAGCAGAGGGCACACCAGCCTTTGTGCATTACCTTTGTAAAACTTGTGTAGCGCCCCCATAGAGTAGGTGCATTTTTCTAGCAGGGTTTTGCTAGGTGAAGTAAAATTTAGTCAGGCCTGAATGTAAAAGCAGGCCAGAATGGTTTGATCTGGGCTGGGAGGAGAGGCTCAGGGAGGATTGGGTGGACTTAGCAGATGAGGTCACCAGAACCTCCCACTTCTTTCTAGAAACCTGGAGAAGGTTTTTGGTCAGAGAGCTGGGGGATGAGTGGAGCCATCTGTAGTATTCTAAGGAGCCCTGACCAATCCCCAAGCAGGATTGGCAGGGGGCAGGCCTCCTTAAATACTCTGAGTCAGGCCAATCTAGGAGGAGTAGTGTCGGGTCTAAGTCTGGAGAGGTAGCAGAGGCGCTGTGGAGCAGGCTCCTACCCGGGAGGTCGCCCCCTGTTTGGGGAGGGTGACCTTGGGGACTGGGGGTTCGGGTGCAGCCAGGAGGGTGGTGATTCCTGGAGCCGCATAGGAGGAACAGGAGAACAGCGGAGGTGTTACAGGAGGAGAAAAACTTTAAAGTGATCCACTGGTGCAGTGAGTGACGGTCCCTGGGACTGGAGGAGAAAGTGCTGGAGCAGGCTGGGAGAGGAATAGTAGACAGTCTGTGGGATCCTTGGGAGCCAGTCAAGGGAAAGGAGAGTCACTACCAGAGAGCAGGTCAATGGGACCTGGAAGAGGATGGGCTGGGAATTGTAGTCCTTCAAAGACCCAGCTAGCACTCAAGTACTTTGCTACACATTCAGGGGCCCGTGATTCCTGGTCTGTAATGGGTGTTCCTGAGGTCCTGCTGATGCAAAGTAGGCCTCACCATGTGCTAGCCGCAGTGAAGAGAAAGGTATAGAGAAGCCTGATAAATTTCCTTTCAGGCCGGAAACTAAGTTCTAAGCTGGAGAGAAGCAAAGAAGTGTAAATCTGCAAGATCTGTGTAGAGAGAGAACTGTAAGGGAAACGGTCAGCAAGTGAAGTGCTGGAGAGTTGTATGGAGTAACAGTCTGCAGAGGGACAGTCTGCAGGGAAGTGCGCATATACAGGACTGTATATGGAGTTTGTGTATAATAATTCTTTGGGCATCCCACAGTCATCCCTTATCCCCAAGTTATTTCCCCTAAATAAAACAAAAACAAGGGCCGGCCTGGTCAGTGTCTAGGGTTGTGTGATATATGGTGTAATTGAGGGCAGCTATAAGGTGAAACACAACTACCAGCCACTCCCAAGGGAGCACATGACTACATTTGGTTTATTAAAAAGTGGTAAAATTGCATACTCACAAACGAGTGATAAAATTAGGCAGATAGTATAAAGTCCATGCACTAAACAGAATCGAACAAGAGATCTAGCTATAGTTAATGCATTATATGGACCTATACAAAGGGTTAAAAATAAAAATGAAATCGTTATTAGACAAGCAGACAAGGGAGGAGGGTTGGTGATCCAGGATAGGGACACATACCAGGCAGACTGCTAGGAGACCAGGCAACATACTAAATACTCCCAGGTGACCCAATAGCACAATACCAGAAAGAATACAAGGCTCTATTAGATTCAGCCATAGGGAATGGAGTACTAAATAAAGATGAAATCTGTACCATTTTTTATATAAAAAATATCCAGCTACCCCGTACTTCTACCATATCCCTAAAATTCATAAGGATGAAAGAAAATATCCCTGGGTGGCCCATCATAGCAGGCATGGAGAGCCTTACAAGTAATCTAGGCTGTTATATTGATTATTTCTTACAGGAGGAGATAGTCCAGAATCTTCCCTCCTATGTAAAGGACTCTGGCCATATGCTAAACATACTCTCCAATTATACATGACGAAAACAATATAGATGGCTGTCATTAGATGTGACATCTCTATACACCAAGCATGAGTTTGGGCTAATAGCTTGTTAGAGGTAGATAGATATATCGGCCGGCCGATATATCGGGCCGATTTTTGGCATTTTTTAATTAATTGGCATCGGCCAATTGTGCTGCAAATTAAGCTGATTAATTTATGCACTAAAGACCAGTTCACACAGGGGCTATCCAACTTGCAGGGCAACCCTGCACAGCGCAACTTGCAAACGACTTCAATGCAAGCCACCTGAAGTCGCCCCAAAAGTAGTACAGGTACCTTTTTTAAGTCAGAGCGACTTGAGTGCCTCCTATTATAACAGAAAGACAAAAAATCTGGGCAGCCTGCCAAGTCTGAGAACATCGCTGATAAAAGAATCAAAAGAGATACAATATTTATACTTATCAAAGGAATGAACTCCAGTGTGTAAATGAGTTCAGTTTAACCATTGAAAGACTAAATCTTTTCTGACATTTGTTGCTTACAAGTAAAAATCTGTATTTTCTGCTAGAAAATCACTTAGAACCCCCAAACATTATATGTATTTTTTTAGCAGAGACCCCAGAGAATAAAATGGTGGTTGTTGCAATATTTTATGTCACACAGTGTTTACGCAGGGGTCTTTCAAACGCAATTTTTTTTTTAAAAATACACTAATGAATTCTAAAAAAAAGTTAGCCCATTTTTTTTTCGTCCAAAAGATTTTATTACCTATTTGTGTGTATTTAATATTTAAGATACATAGTTTGTTTTAATATAAATTATACATACAAGTGCACTGATTGGAGGCTTGTTGTGTTGTTGAATAAATGTTTAATTTAAGCAACTGTCTGTATCACATCTTATTACTTAATTGTTAGATTTTATGAGATGAAGGGGAAAAAAAAGAAAAAAAAAACGGCTTTACGGATCGGTCCAATAAAATCGGCATCATATATCGGCCATCGGCTGCCCCAATTTCTAAATATCGGCATCAACCAGAGAAAAACCCATATCGGTCTACCTCTATTAGCTATACAACATTTTCTGTGTAAAGACCAATGGTTCCATCACAAATGATTCCGTTTCTGCATGACAGCATTCAATTTGCCTTGACTCATAATTGTTTTTCATGTTTAGGTAAACATTATAGACAGATACAAGGAACCACTATGGGGGCCGGGTTCGCACCCAGTTATGCCAACTTGTTTATGGGCTATTGGGAACATCTGGTCACATAACCCATATGGTGCGAACCTGGTCAAGTATGCAAGGTACATCGACGATATCCTAATCATCTGGGATGGTACAGATGAACAGCTAGAAGGGTTTCTCCATCATTGTCAGAATAATCAGTATGGCATTTGTTTTACCCATGTCCTGGACAGTCATAATCTCATTTTTCTAGATTTGGAGTTGAGGTCTAAGCCAAATGGGTCTATTCTTTCCAAGACGCATTTTAAGCCCAGCATGAGGAGCAATCACCTTTGCCTTTCTGACACTTCTGTAGGTTGAAACGTACTTGTACTCTTAAACAAGACTATATTGAACAGGGAACCATTCTCAAAAGGAAATTTAAAGATAAAGGCTACTGCAATTGTCACATAGAGGAGCCTATATGAGATCCCTACCAAAAGTAATACCAAGAGTGTCACAGTAGATGGCCCTCATTTGCATAGGATCCAACAGGTTAATTTCTGCACTCGACAAGGCCTGGCACATGCAGCTGAATCTACAGAACTAAGAAAATCCTCAAAAAGGATCCAGTTCTAGGGAATTTGATTCCCAATCAGCCTAGTTTCATTTATAGAAAACCCCTTGATTTGAGGAGTCTAGTTGCCCCTAGCCGAATACAAAAATTGAAAAAAATCATCTAATAGTTGACTAAATGAATGGATTTAATTTTTCGACCAAAAGGGCAACTTCAGATGTGGGGTTAGAAACTGTGGCACATGTGATTTCATGTGGCGTTGTAAGCAGGAGGTCTTGGAAACTGATGGTAGGCCACATTTGATCAAACAGTTTATTAACTGTGGCACCTGATTTATTATTTATGGGATTTTGTGCTCATGTGGCCTGCTGTATGTTGGTCAAACCATGCGTCCATTCAGGGTCTGCATTGGGGAACACAAGTGCAGTATCCTAAATGAGAGGGACGAGTACTCCATCCCACATCACTTGATACTCGATAGAGGGAGGAGATACCAAATGCTCTGCAAACGAGAACGTTTTTGCATATTCACCCTTGGTAGCTTGGTCCCCAAAGGGTTGAATGAAGATCTGGAAGTGCACAATTCAGTGCACGAATATATGTCCACATGGGACTCTGGACCTCCCCTTTCCCCTTCCCCTTCCCCCTCCACCCTTTCTTAGATTAGCAGATCTTACTGGATGATGCACATGATGGACTTTATACTATCTGCCTGATTTTATCACTTGTTTGTGAGTTTGAAATTTTACCACTTTTTAATAAACCAAGTGTTACAAAGGTAATGCGCAAGGCTGGTGCGCCCTCTGTTCCTTTTCCCTGTATTTGGGTATAGACCTGACTTGAGACAGCAGAGTGTGAGACGTGTGTGTTCTCTAGACTGTAGCAGTGTCATACTAATATCAACTTTTAACAGCTGTTTGTGGTCACGAGTCTAGCGAATAATAATTTTCTTTAACAACAGCTCTTCTTCCAGTCACTTAAAAAAAAAAAAATTTTGCAGCATTTTGTGTTTAATAGGGTTGTCCACAGACAAAAAAAAAAGATACTGGATTTAATGAAAATGTCAAGTCTCACCATTTCCCACCACCACTTCTCATGTATCTGTAGAAGTTCTATTGAAGTGGTTGCAAACCCTTACATTTATACGCAGTGAAGTGAATGACCTCAGGTGATACATGGATGAAACAAATCCTCCTACATAAGTTGTTCCTGTTTATCTGCTGTCTTTTCTTCTCTACATCCATTCCAGAATTTTTAAAGCTTTTCTGACAGTTCAGAAAAAAGGGGGATGGAGAGTTAAAGTTACACTCTGCACAGCTCAGGGAGGAGAGCTCTGACAGCTGATTGGAGGGAATCAACACATATCCCTCCACACAGCACACAGGAACAGAGCTGAGGCTGTCAATCAGATGGAGATCCCTCCCCTGTCACCATTTTTCTCTTGGTGCCAGGAAAACTCGTCAGAAGTGATTCATAATGATAGCAGAGGAACAAGGCTGCAGACAGAAATGACACTTAGTGCTCCTAATTGAGACAAGTACATGATATGCTTTGTTCATATTTCATGTCTGAGGCTTACAACCACTTTAAATCTCAACTCCAGGATAAGCAAACAGTACGTAATTACTAGATCCATGAGTATGTACTTAAAGAGGAAGTAAACCCTGATGGGTTTTACTTCCTCTTTAGTTCCTGCATAGTCCCTGCAATGTAAAAGCATAATGGACTAGTATGCATCGCATACTAGTCCATTATGTGCCACTTACCAGCAGAGGAATCCAGCGATGTCCTCGCTCAAGGCTGCGTCCATGCCTGTGTCTCTTCCTCCCGGGTGCCGCGAACTCCGGCGCTGTGATTGGCCGGAGCCGCGTGACGTCACTCCCGCGCATGTGCGCGGGAGCCGTCAGTCACGGCACAGTCTCAGTGGAGAAACGGCAAGGAGGCCGTTTCTTTACTGCACATGTGCCAAAATGACGTCGGCACATGCAGAACACTGCATATCTCCTGAACCGTGCAGGTTTAGGAGATATGCAGGGTACCTACAGGTAAGCCTTAATATAGGCTTACCTGTAGGTTAAAGTGGTTGTAGTGCCTTTACAACCACTTTAAATCTTCGTGTGATTTGTTGTGTATTTCTTCCAGATCTGTGCAGGAATTTCCTGTGATAAAGACTGGTCACTGTGGCTCCCTGTCCTTGTGCAGGGTGGTTGGTCTTCTATCCGTCCCTCCTGTAGTTTTCTGCAGGCAGCCTGTAGTGGGAACCTGATCTCTGCTCGGTTTATGTACATCCCTGTCATTATGTCAGTGCTACTGTTTCAAGATAATATATGGGTTTGCAAAGGCATTTTGTGAGCACAAATTAAATTCACATAGTTAGTGGCTTTCAAGGAATATTTTTAAAGAAGTATGGCCAAAGCTCTCTTGGCTATACTTTTCCTATGGATCACAGAAGTTCTGTTCATTCTGCACTCCTGTGACCTGTTTTCAGCTGACAGTGGGCAGCTGACGTCACTCAGCTGGTCTAGGCCCTAGATCAATTTTACTTACCATCGGGATCCACCCAGATGACTGGGCCAACAGCAGGCTTTGTCTCGTAGCTGCACCACTGGGACACTGAGCCAGCCACTCCCTCACCTCCCCAGCCCAGCACTCCAGCGAGTGCTGGAGGGGCAGAGCAGAGAGCAGTGATTGACAGTCACCAGCCCGCTGCTCAGAGCGGAGACGAGAACTGAGCAATCAGCAGTGTTTGATCACTCAGTGCAGAGGCAGCGGGGGACAGTTGCAGCATCTGATCAATCCACCTAGGTGAGTGTGTGTATATATATATATATATATATATATATATATATATATATAGTGACAGCCGGCAGGTAAAGACGCCTGGTTGCATGCAGGATGGCAGGTACATCTGCCCAAGATTCAAATTGTATACAGACTTATACTACTAGGGGGAGTGCTGAGTCTTGCAGGGGTAGAGGTAATGAGTCCAGCTGGGTTGAGCTGGCTCATTAAGTCCTCTACATAAACTCCCAGCAAGCATAGGTGAGTGCTCCAGGGTCTGTGTCAGGTCAACAGACTGGGGAGTGTAACAGCTTGTCTGGTAAGAAGCCTGTGTGGCTGACTGTTCAGTGAGAGGTAGGAGCTAGGTATAGCGGTAGCCAGCTGACAGACAGGGAAACCTATTGTGTAGTCAGTGGCCTAGGATTTATTTTGTTATTTGTTTTTGTTTTGTTGTTTTCACATTGTAACTAGTGAGAATAAAGTACCCTTTTTGTTTTCACTTGAAACTGCTGTCTCGCTGTGCCTAAAATTGTGTAGTGAACCCTTCCAGGTGCTAGCAGCTATGCAGCTATGAGTAAGTGCCCGTAAGAAGGGGCGTGAAACGCGTTAGCTTTTCTTGCTCTATTTTTGCACTGTATGGACCTACACTTACAATAAAGAATAATTTTTTGGAGTGCAGTTTTCTGGATCTTTCCCTTTACCTGGACATGGTTTGCACGCCGAACCTGCATCCAGGGGATCACGGGTATTTTGCTCGGAACCTTCCCTCTGTAGCGGGTACTACACATTTCCGCAAGTCTATGTACAGTACATGCTAAATGGCTAACAACATTATCCACTATTTCATAGGTGTGCGTAGCTTATTGCATTAGGGTGTACACCACAAAAACGCAAACAAACATGAGTGTGTGAATATATATATATATATATATATATATGTCAGAAGGGCAGAGGACGGTGTCAGTAAGGCAGAGATCACATCAGTAGTTTACTTTTATTTATTTATTTTTTTTTTTACAATATTATATTTAATTTTTTTTTTTTTTACAATTCTTTTAGGAGCCCTGCTGGGAGTTGTGATGAAATATCAGGGGTCTAAACAGACCTCTGATGCCTCACTTTTGAGACAGAGAAAGAGACTGAGGACAAAGATTCCCCAGTCCCTTTCTCTGCAGCCAGGCTGCAAGGTTAATCTGCACAGTACAGGGTGATTAGGGTGTGCCACACCTGCCGCCCTATATGCGCACGCCTATGCACTATTTACTACTATGACCGCACTGTGAACTTTGGTGCACTTCAAACCTTGGAATCTTACTTTTTCTGGGGTTCTATGTTTAAAATGAGTACTAGAGCCACATTAGCTACTCAACAGTACTACTAGGGTCTGCCTAGGAGGCTGCAGTTGAATTTTCATACCCACACACAGGTCTGTGCCGCCCATGAGGCCAATTGGAGCAGCTGTCTCAGATGGCCCATGTATAGGCAGGATGGGGGGGAACTCTTAGGATGGAGTGTCCATATCGGACACTTCATACTCAGTGCAACTTAGTAACCCTGAGCCTTTGACACAGCCTGTGCACATACATACATGGGCCAATTTAGACAGTAGCCTGTGAACCTACCAGCATGTCTTTGGAAAGTGGGAGTAAACCAATGCAAGCATAGAGAGTACATGCAAACTCCATAAAGATGGTGTCCTGGCTAGGACTCAAACCGCGGACCCCGGTGCTGCAAGGCATAAGTGATAATCATTAAGACGTTGCACCATCCAACATCTTATCTAACCTGTATACAAAGACACAGAGTAATTGCACTGAGGCACTAAAAGCTCCCCTGAAAGGCAAATGTATAAATTGCTACATTTCATACAACAAAAATATGGAAGGGCAAGTATGTACAGTAAAACCTTGTATTGCAAACATAATTCGTTCCAAGCATGCTTGTAATCCAAAGCACTTGTATATCAAAGCAAATTTCCCCATAGAAAATAATGGAAACTCAGATGATTCGTTCCACAACCATTTATTCATACGTCCTTCAGTTTATAGTCCATATAAAAAGTTAGCAATGTGATAGGTTGTGTAACCATAAAATGTCCATCCACAAATGGCAGCCTCCACAATGGGATCAGAAGAAAAATCCAGCAGGAGCTACAGAGTATAAAAGAGAAGAGAGGCGCATTTAAGTGTAGCAATATGGTGTCTCTCCTCTTTTTTATACTCTGTTGGGATGTGACGCTACTTGTATATCAAGACATCGCTTGTATATCAAGTTAAAATTTATTACAACATTTTGCTTGTCTTGCAAAACGTTCTCAAACCAAGTTACTCTCAATCCAAGATTTCACTATAAAACTGTTAAGGTTAAACCCTGGGCTAAACAAATATGGGCTAAATACAACAGTCATTTGTATTCTTCATTGAATTTTGGTGTGCTTTGTGTATTTCTTCCAGATCCAGTGTGAAACTGTGCAGGTGCTTCCTGTAATAAAGACCGGTCACTGCTGCTCTCTCTCCTTGTGCAGGGTGACTGGTCTTGTCTCCGCCCCTCCTGTAGTTTTCTGCAGGCAGCCTGAAGTGGGTGGAGTTGCTGCTCTCTGTGCAGAGAGCTTGGCTCTCTGCACAGGCTATGTACAGTATAGTGAGGATGTCACTGCTACTATTACAAGGTAATATCTGGATTTGCAAAGGCATTTGGTGCACATAAAGTGGATTTAAAGCCTCTGTGACATTTGAGGAATATATTTAAATAAACATTTTTTATGCCCAGAGTCCAGCTTTAAAGTTGCATCAAAAATAAACTTAAAGCGGCTCTTCAGTCATTTTTTGAACTTTCCATCTATTAAATCTTCTGCCCTTGTTGTTTTAACTTTGCATAGTAAAACCTTTTTTTTTGGTCAGTAAATACCTTATACAGCCCACTTCCTGTTTGTTGTCTTGTCATTAGCCTAGGCTTATGACATCATGCACAGTTCTCTCTCTCTCACTCTCATGAGAGTTTGCCAGGAAGCTAGGGGGGATGAATCAATGAGGCCAATGAGAGCTGCAGAGCTGGAGGTGTGCCTCTGTGTGTCTGTGTAAATCCAGGAAGTGAACAGGCAGCAACTTCAGCTGCCCACAGTTAAAATGAATGCAGCTAGGCTTAGGCCCCTTTCAAACAGACGTTCCATTCAGGTCCGCCTGTCAGCCTCCATGCAGCCCTATGGAGCGACGGATGTCAGTGGAGATATGTCCACTGACACTTGTCACTCTCTGATCCGCTCGGCGTCCGTAAAGTGTGATGGAGGAAAACCCCATTTTTCCATTTGTCTGCAAATCGGATGACAACGGACAGGGGATCTGTTGTCTTCACTGAGTTCTTTGTGAAAAGGAAGGGAGGTCATGTCAATTATACACCACAAGGTGCTGCCATCCTTCTATCATGCTGTAAAATATATGCCATTGATTAGCTAAGGAAAGGTAATCATTCTGTAAATACATATACAGCAGTTTATTGTAAAATAAAGAAATAGATGAAGAAGGATTGAGAAAATCGGAACAAATCTTCTCATATTTGCGAAAAATTTTGACTAATCCCACTAAGCCTAGAGCCTTATTGGATCACAAGAATAATGATAATCCTGCCAAAAAAAATGGGGAAAACGTCTGTGTTACTCAATGTGCATGGGGAGTCTTCATCACTGACGCATGAGGTACTGCGTAATTCATATCTCAGCAATGGTGTCAGTGTCATAGCGGAGTGAAGATAACCTCTGGCACTGTAAATGTTAACATGCCATTAGAGCCAAAAAGTAACTTTTCATTTACAGGTGAAGGCGGTTGTGGAGTTTCACTTCTCCCACGCATGTTCTGTAATATACGATAAAATATATTTTTTAAAATCTGTCAGGGAAGTGTCCCCCCCCCCCCCCCCTTCCAAAATGACACCAGCAGATAGGTGGAGCGGGGAACTCAGGTGCTGAGACCTTCCAAGATGTTACTAGCCAGCAAACAGTGATAACTGGGCAGAGTGATTAAGTATAGAGTACAATCTGTCCTAGGAAGTGAAATCTGACAATGAACATCCAGCTGCACAACTGTATGCTTCCCTACACGCTGCAGCATGACTTTAAATGGCTTTCTATAGCTCAGGGTCATTTAGGTACAACTCAAGGAACTTGGATTTTCCGCTTCCCCATAGTGAGAAGACAAATAACATTCTCCACCAGCCTCTATGTGTGAAAACAGAGTAAATAGGCTTGTGTAACACACATATCTCCAGCCAGCGAGCTGTCATTGTATTATTCCATATAGATCATTTGTGCCTTTGCCATGCTGTCACTACAGGGCATAGTACAGTTACGGGAATTGCTCTCCAGCTGATATCAAACTACCAGATTGTCTTGGAATTCAATAAAGATACAGGTGGGGCATTCAAGTTCTCATAAAGCTGGTTTCAGGGGACAGTCCCGGATTGAGGACACTGTCCCCAGACCAAGTCTGTCCCCGGTTTTGTCCCCGGATTGGACAGTCAGTGAAGAATAATAAAAAAAAAAAAATCTGAATTACACACCCCTGCTCCGCTGCTCCTACTAGCTTGGGGGGTTGTATTTTTCCATTATCTGTGCCCCTTTGTGATGATCATGTGCTGGTCGGGCGGAGGGACTATTTCTTCAGTTTTGGGTGCATGCCCATTCCGCTCGCATGTTCTTCTGCCTTGGCTCAAGTCCAGCCACCTGCCTGCTTATCTCCTTGCCTTCCCTGGCAGAGTGATCCTCCTCCGCTCCCCACCCAGTAGTAGCCAGGGCCCGGAGAGTGAGACTTAAGAGGCTGTGAAGCGGGCAGCAGCGGCAACAGACAGAGAGAGCTGACAGTGTCCAGCAGCAGGAACAGAGAGGAAGCGGATCCGATTGTGGGGCTGCCAGTGCTTTCAACACAGGTGTGCTTTGGGGGTGTCTGTGAATAGACTACATTGCACTGTGTGTGTGTCTCTTGCACAATCTTAGCAGTGATCACTTTATTAGTGCCACTGGTTACCACAAAGTGTCAAAAGTGTCACTTCATGTCCGATTTGTCCACCTCAGTCACTGATTGCCGCCATTACTAGTAAAAAGAAAATGTCCCCAAATTTGATTATAAAAATCTGGTCACCTTACTCTAAACCTCATTCACCAAAAATCTGAAGCAGAAGAAAAAAAAGGAATACTGTCCAAGGCAACCAATGATTGCGCTTATTTAGTGCCTTAGAGAAATGAGTAGTGGTAAGGCAGAGCACCTATTTAGAAGCCTCCACCGGCGTGTCTATGGAAGCCGAACTGTGATTGGCGCAGCTTACCATTAGCAGTCTTTATATTGCCCAATTCCTGGTTCACACCTACGCAGATTGCGGTTGATGCATTTTCTTGGTGCGTATTAGGTTTTCTGACACCCATTTTCAATGAATTTTGCATTTTTGGGAGGTGTCTGTTGTCTTGCGGGAGAAAGCAGCCAAAACGCAGCAGAAACGCGTAAAAAAGGAAGCACTGCATTTTTGATGCATTTCCACTGAAGTCTATGGAGCCAAAACGCAACCCGCTGCAGGACAAAAATCTCTGACCCTTTCCAAAAACCACACCAGTTGAAAATGCACAGATGTGATCATGACTGATAGGAAACCATGTTAAAGGATAAGTTCACTTTAAAAATATATATATAAAACGCAAATTTTTTTTGCAGGTTAAAAAAATGTGCATTTATTTATTTATTTTTGGAACCTGTAAAGCATTGCACCAGTGATCAGGAGATCGCTGGCGCCATGCAGGTCTCCTGCAGATCTTTCTGTGTATCTGTTTGCCCCTACATCTCGTATGGGCAAGCAAATACAATGACAGGAAGTATCAATGCTCCACAGCGCCATGGTGGTTCATTAAGAGATACAAGCCAACAGCACAAAAGGATGTCGGGGCTTGTAGTTCTTTCACACACTGAGCTGTGTGAACGAATGACGCGGCCTTGTGGGTGGAGCCCTGCGCGGCCACGCTGATTTTAAAAAGTGACAGCTATTACGTGGAATTTCTCCCCGTACTGCTGTCACAGGGAGAGGGGGAGGAACTGGGCAGCAGCTGCAGCAGTGACAGGACAAGGTAATCCAGCACGCAGGGCAAAGAAGCCAAACTGTGCCCCCCCCCCCTTTCATTATGTGTGAACTTAATGTTAATGTTACCCCCAGCAATCATCCACGTGTCAAAATGCCTTGTATCAGAATAAGCTCACTGGCACCCCCATCCATACAGTAAACCGATGCACCCAGGGCAGCCTCCCCTCCTGCCCACCCCTTGTCCCAGCCCTGGGCTGCAGCAATGGGAACATGTTACACCCTAAAAACAGGTGACCTTATCCTTTAAATGGACTGTAGTGTTTCTGTAAAACTGAAAATGCACTGAAAAACACATGGGTGTGAACCAGGCCTAAGAAAAAACATGATTCTTACAAGATAGCATTCTTAAGTTTGATTCCACCCTTGGATCCCCATCTGTTAGGGGTTTGCATGTTTCCCTGCATTCACCTGAGATTTACTTACTGTATTATAGGCATTTACTGTATATATTGCCAACAATTTACCCAGTGCTTTACATATTGTACATTCACATTATACCCTTCCCTCACATGCATGCTAGGGTCAATTTAGACAGAAGCCCACTGACCTACCAGTGTCTTTGGAGTGTGGGAGGAAACCCACACAGGCACAGGGAGAACATGCAAACTCAATGCAGGTAATGTAGTGGTTGGGATTCAAATTGAGGACTCTAGTGCTGTGAGGCAGAACTGCTAACTACTAAGTCGCTGTGCTGCCCAGCTCCATTTCTCTTTGGTTTCCTCAAAAATCAAACTATTTTTATAGTCTTCAATGTGCAAAGGATATGAGCTGTTGGCTACCATATCATTCTTGCTTGGCTTGAGTTTGATTCTACCCAGGGATATCTATCAGCTAGGGGTTTGCATATTCACTTTCCTCAAAAACACAGTAGTAGTAATGTACATCAAATTGACCCTAAAGGGGCCTGAGACCCTTTCACACTAATGCAGTGTGGTTTGCCAGCACTGCACAATGTACCCATACTTCGCAACAGTCCCGATTTTCCCGGAATATTCACGGTGATATCCGGGGTTGCTGCCATTTTTGCGAAGAGCAGCTCTCATTGAGGCTGAAGGAAAGAAACAAGAGGCGGATCCTGGGTTGTGGGCCAGGTCGCCGGCCGGGGGGTTGGCGGCAGCTCCATTTCTATTGGCAGCCGCTTTCATTGCCACCAATATGCGGGTATCAGATCACTGCCCTCCTGACTATCCCGTGACCGAGGACCGCCCGATTTCACACCGCGCTTGTCACTGACGTAACAATGCCAGTCTCAGCTGCTTCCAGCACAAAAGATTTTCCAGCTTGCGGGACCACCGTCTAAGTGCCAGCAGCCTGAGAGCGATTGTTACCAAGCTAAGTCAAACGATTAACGCTTTCACTGCCACCACTTCTGGATAACAGCCAGAATACCTGAGATCTTATCAATACCAATTATGATTTTAGAATAATCACCTGTAACACATGCTATCATCACAGACAGGGATATTCAGATGAGTTATCCTAAACAGTACCATTCTTCAAAGGAACAGGTTTGTTATAGTTTGCATTAAGAGCTTTAGGGACAAGATTAACACTTTTCAGAATAAGGTTTAATAATGAAAAGGTCAAAATTGGTGCAGATAAAATATTTACAGAAAAATGGTTTTACAAAGCAATAAGAGACATAATATACAGAAGCAAAGAAATAAGGCAGAAGAGAAAGGAGAAATATACTTGCAGGGCATGTCTGTGATTGATCCGAGATTTGTCAATGAGCCCACAGGTTCTCAGATGGTTATTCTTTGATGGTAAAGTGAGAACTGAGAACTGTCTGGTCTATTCCCTTTTTCTCTGCAAGCAAAGGGGTGGGGCCATATGCCCCTGACCATTCACATGGGTAAGGAGGGCCCGTGGGCTGTCCAGGGTGGACAATGGCATAATGACCCTCCTGTACATACAGTTTTTATATCAATGTTCATATCTTCCAATATGTACAAGGTGCATTTCTGAAACTGAGAAATTATGGCTCAGCATTGAATTTCATGTTCAGGGACACCAGGCACAGCATACCTGTGATCCGCGTCACCCAGTAGGCATCTGAGAGTGATCTTCCCCCTGCCACATCTGAATCTGGTCATGTCTGGACTCAATTCGTTTGGTATGAATTTCCACATTCAAATATGTACTTTTTATTAAAATGTCACGTTCCTGTCTGGAATTATGGAACATGGGTTAATTTCTAAGCTTTAAATAGATTAGAGGTCTCTGAGAAGGTCACAGGTGCCTGAGTGGATTTCTTTTATGACACTCAGCTCAAGGCATGCTGTGCTAACTCTTAATGGATCTGATTTATTTGTTTATGATCAAGCCTGGCAAAACACATCCAGACTGTTTGGGGCCTTGCATGATGACCCAGGAATTCCTAACCTGAAGGGAGGGGGGACAAGGAGTGAGGTGCTTGCAGTGTGACTGTCTTCATTAAGCTAAAACCGTCATGTTGTATGTTTGACAAAATGTTTGCCAGATTTCGTCTGTCCAGCACGTGGTATCATTACAGGCTCAGCCTCTTGTTTTTTCCTCTCGGCCTCCACAAGAGCTGCTCTTTGCAAAAATGGCAGTGGAGACAAAATCACCAGTGCAGACCCCCAACCTCTAGCGATACAGCAGCACGGAGGTCTCAGAATCTGGTGGCAAGCTGCATATTGGTGACAAGCGCTGCATCTCTTGGTGACATGTGACAACCTGCATCTCTTGGTGACAAGTGACAAGCTGCATCTCTTGGTGACAAGTGACAAGCTGCATCTTAGTGACAAGCTGCATCTCTGGTGAAAAGTGACAAGCTGCATCTCTGGTGACAAGTAACAAGCTGCATCTCTGGTGACAAGTGACATGGCAGGTGACACGCTGCATTTGGTGACAAATGATGTGGCAGTTGACACGCTGCATCTGGTGACTAGTGAGGGCTGCATCTGCCAGGCTACGGTGGCAAGTGACATGCTCAGGGCTCCCACTGATTCTGCATTATGGTGAGATTAATTTTATATTACAAAGAAGTAATAGAAATAATGCGCTTCAATCATCCTAACACCATAACAACCATGGTGCCGGCAAGACTGAAGCGCTAACACCAGGTGTTTGGAGTATCTTTGTCTGCTGATTGTTAAACTTTCTGGAATACACATATTGCTATTGTGGTGTAGGATCTGGGCCTGCTGACCCTCCATCCCTCTTTCCTTCCTTCTCTCACTTTCCCTCCCTCTCTTTCTTTCTCTCTCCCTCTCTTTCTCCCTCCATCCTTCTCCCTCTATCCCTCTTTCATCTCAGACTCTAACCGCCTTTAAGCCATGCCCAATATTTAGTTTATACCATGTCCATTTTTCCCCACGGCGCATGCCAAATTTTTTCACCCCCCCGCTGCACCACGCCTACAAATGAATGCCCCGCCCCTAATTATAATAAGATTCAGCCTACAGACAAAAAGTGTCCCTATAAATTTATTGGCAATTTTGGCAACTATGTGTACCATATGGTTTGGCAAAGGTTAGCTGCAAAGTCAATGGAAAACCCGCACCAAACCCAAGGAGAAACTGCATCACAGCAGTGTGAAAGGGGCCTTAGATTGGGAACTCCGGAGTTGAAGCTTCCAAAAAATGATGCTTTGGGTGCTATAGGTACCATCTCATGCACTTTATGATGCTTCCAAGATTAAAGTGTCACTAAACCCACATTATAAAAAACTATGAATAAATGGTGTATTACATGATGTTCATACTCATTCAGTCACTATGAGATTTGTTTTCTGTATTCTGCAAAAAACCTGGTTGATCCTGCTGTTTTCTATCTCCACCTTCTGTTCATGTCCCCAGTTCAGCTAGGGATTTTGCAGCTTTGGTGGCAACTCTGCACATGCTCGGTTTTCAGTGAGTTTCTATGCTGAGCATTTCCTCCCTATCACATCTGAGCAGGCAATGCAGCTATAGTCACACATGTGGGCGTATACACAGTGGTAAATGACTCCACCCCTCCTCCTCCATGCCCACTAACCAGCTAAACACAATGGGGGCTGGATATTACATGTGGATTAATGGAGGCTTCACCTCCCTCTTATTCAAAGGCACAGGCTGGAGGGGTATAGCCTGTAACTGGCAAAAATCTGCCCACACCATGGTATTACCAAAAAATAATAAAGATTGAATTTTAAATATATATTTGTATGACAATTTAACAGTTTATTGATATCAATTATTTGTTTTTACTCTCTATTCCAAAGGCTGTTTTTTTTTTTTTTTGCATTTTTTTGAGCATGTGACCAGCAGCAGACTAGAAGCTCATCCTGCTTCTCTTTCCCTGCAGACAGGCTGGGAAAGCTTTGGGTCATGCGACAGCTGTATATCCATAAGAAAATCACCCACATACAGAAATATAAGGGACAATGTAAATTAAATAGTGTGTGTTTACTATCACTTTCAGTAACAACTCTTCTAACACCCAATGAACAACTTCTAAGCTAACAAATTTTGATGAACTGTCTGGAGACGCAAACACTGGCATTGCAAGACCTGCCAACAGGAGTAAGTGACAAGGGGTCTATTGCAACCTAACTAACAAAGCTGTAAGTGTGCCCTAACCAGCAAGTATCAGCACACTTTCTAATTTCCTTACCCTGTGATCCATGCACTAATGTATAGTCAAAGCATACGTTTCATTTTTCTTTTAACATTAGCATTGTAATAACAATACAAACAATAGTTATATTTGACCATTCAATCTCCTCTCATTTTATGAGTTCTGACTGTCTGCTGGCCATCTCTTTCCACAAATTCCTGGATTCCCTGCATGCTTTTTAGCTTCTCCTCTGCTGTTAACTGTCACTTTCTAATGACTACATATCCCATGGTACCTTGCTGCCTGCAAGCGGTGATTCCTGCACTGACTCTACCTCCTGAAACTCCTCCTCTTAGCACCTCTGTAGTTCAGATTAGGCAAGCTCTGTGAAATGTGTGATACATGATACAGCAGTGCCTACTCACAGGACATAGTGAAGACATGTCACACTATTGAAGGAAGTAATGTGCTCATTCAGATTAATAGGAGTAGGCTAGAAATGAACTGAAATACAAGGTGGATATGAATATAATGATTTTACATTTTGACCATGGAAATATTTAAGCTATTTAGACCATAGCCAAGGTAAACTAGCCTGTCCTCAGGACCCACTAACAGGCCAGGTTTGCAAGATAACTGAAATACATCACAGGTGACATCATTTGCTGCTCAGTGATTGCAGTATTCTAGTCTGCATCTCCCCAAGGTAATACTTAAAACCTGGCCTGTTAGTGGGTACTGAGGACAGGAGTTGAGAACCACTGCTCTACCCCAATCTGTCTGGCTATCTCCTACTCTTTCCACCTTTAGGCAATCCCTAAAAATTAATTTCTTCAGGAAAATGTATCCTTTCCCCTTTAGATTGTAAGCTCCATGAGCAGGCCCTTCTTATTCCGCATTGAACTGTATTGTATATGCACTGTCTCCCTTTCTATTGTAAAGCATTGTGCAAACTGTTGGTGCTATATAAATCCTGTATAATAATAAAAAATAATTATCCTACCTCCGCCTAACAACTGTATTTCTACTTTCTCTATCAACTCATCCCTCGCACCTAGTACCTTTTACCATATTACCTTTTGTATCACATGCCCTTCCATTTTAGATTGTAAGCTCTTACAAGCAGAGTCCTCCTAACCCCCCTGGTTTGAGCTGTATTATTACTGTACTGTCTCCCTTTATACAGTAAAGCGCTGAACAAACTGTTGGCGTTATATAAATCCTGCATAACATTAATAACGCATCAGTATCTGCCCGCATCATTACACAAGATTCACCAGCATCATCTGTTGCTCTTACTGCTGATAAATTCCACCTATCACATGGCAAGCATAACAGTAACAATCCACCAAAACCAACAGAAGTCGTTACTGCGTTCTCTTGATATTGCTTAAACTGACACTGTGGTTAGTAGTAGTCATTTTGCAAAAAAAATAAAGGCTGACAGTGTTCTTTAAAATAAATACTATAGCAACAAATGTCAACCCATAGCGGCCACTGATCGCCCATTATTCGATATTAAAAATCAATAATAAAAACTGTAAGATGTACTAAATCTGGTGCAGCTGGGCATAGTAACCATTCTGTTTCTAGGTTTTAGGGCCGGTTCACACAGGGGCGATTCAAGGCGACTTCAGCGTGATTTTGGGCAACTTACAACGCGTCTTAAAGCGACCTCCATGCCAGGCGACTTTGTCTGTGGCCAATCAGAGAAGGGAGGGAAGGGGTTGTCTGGGTAATTTGTGGGGAGTACCTTGGTAAATTATTTTCTTTTTCCTGTAAAGTCATTTGAAAGTCGCTTCAATATAGATGGGGGATCCGACTTGGAGGTGACTTCCATTGAATTCTATGGGCACAAGTCGGATAGAAGTTGCCTTGAAGTACAGGAACCTTTTCTGAAGTCGGAGCGACTTCAGTAGTGTACATTAAGGCCCGGTTCACACAGGGGCGACTTGCGATCCGACTTGAGTCGCCTCAAGTCGCCCCAGGTCGCTTGACACAAGAAATCCCATTGAAGTGAATGGGAGCCGTCTTTAAAGTTACCCTAAAGAACACAGTTCGCTGGACCCCGCTGAACTCCGCTGAGTTCAGCCTAGCGTTC
>BLSH010478017.1:737473-755001 GCA_018402905.1 Glandirana rugosa
AGATAAGGCATCAAGAGAGTTTAATTACCACCTTAATCAGCCACAGAACTTGTGTAATTCATTTGTGTTCGGGTTTAAAGGGATGAGGTGACAACCCTAGCTACATGGTAGCAGATCTATACAGGAAACCTGGCCATACATGGTTAAAATTTCAATTCGTGTCCGATTTTCCAATGGTTAATGGAGACTAATTTGATGATCACGGTACATAGTTAGTCAGGTCTGAAAAAAACAATCTCATCTAGTTCAAGCAATAGACCCACACTGGATTAAGAGGAAGGCAAAACAATTCCCCATAAAGCATGTTCCAATTTGCTTCAGCAGGGGAAAAAAATCCTTTCTGATCCCCCAGGTGGCAATCGGATATTCCCCGGATCAACTAACCCTGGTGTTTTTACCTATACAGGCGGTTCCCGGGTTACAAACGTCCGACTTCCAATCGACTCCTACTTACAAACGGAGGGAGACAACAGGAAGTGAGAGCAAATCTCCCCCTAGGATGGGAAATTCACTCCTGTAAGAGTTATCATGGGAAAAAGGGGTCTCCACTGAAGCTTTATCACCAATCTTTGTTTCCACAACAACCCAAAATTTTCAAAATTCGATTGTCATTGGGACAAAGAGTGAGGCGAAATCTTCTGAAAAGGGGCACAGACAGTAAAACAAATGTTACAAACAAATGTTACAGGGGTGTTAACCCTATGTTATCCAAAAAATGTACCTGTTCCGACTTACAAACAAAATCAACTTAAGAACAAACTTACAGACCCTATCTTGTTTGTAACCCAGGGATTGCCTGTAAAGGTTAGTGTCCTGTAATATGTTGTTCATTTAGGAATGCATCCAGCTCTTTTTTTAAAAAATCTACTGAGCGGGCTGAAACCAGCTCTTGAGCAAGTCTAGTTGACATTTTCTCAGCTCTTACCTTAAAGACACCTTTTTCATATGTAAAGGTTAAACCTCTTTTCCTTCAGACGTAAAGAGTGCCCCCTTGTCCCTTGTAATGGCCTGAAAGTGAATAACTCAACACCAAGTTCACCATATGGACCATTTGTTCATTTATAGATGTTAATCATATCCCCCCTAAGGGCCCGGCGGACTCCGCTTTACTCAGTGGGGTAACGCTCCACTGATCCCCGCTGAGCAGGCGGGTGACAGGTCCGTCTCCGCTCACTGTGCTGAGACGGACCTGTCAGAGCCCCACTGTCCTCTATAGGGAGATCAGATAAAAATGGACCGCCTGTCCGTTTTCATCTAATACCATCCGATCTGCCAGATGGATGGAAAATAGGGTCACCATCCGTCTGGATTTCATGGACAGGATCGGATCGGTATCAGCAGTAGGAATGGGCCGCTGTTCGAGTCGAACGTAAGGTTTGCTCGAAACATTGGGCATATGCCCGTTCGCCGAATCTCGAACATTATGGTGCGTTTGCGCCAAATTTGAGCGCCCCATAATGCAGTGCGAGACCGCAGGGAATGACACGTGCTGATTGGCCAAAGCATGCACATGACCCGCATGCTTTGGTCAATCACAGCACGCTCTGTTGTGAGAGCCATGAATGGCCAGAGGCAGGGTGCCTTTGGCCAATCATGACTCAGGGGTCTCATTCCATGCCCCACACTATATAAGGCCGCTTGAACAGCTGCCAAATGTAGTGTGTGAACATGGAGACTGGAGACTGGAACATCAATCTAGTTTAGATAGTTTAGTTAGTGGCGTGTAGGCAGTGTAGTATATACAGTATCTCACAAAAGTGAGTACACCACTCACATTTTTGAAAATATTTTATTATACCTTTTCATGTGACAACACTGAAGAAATGACACTTTGCTACAATGTGAAGTAGTGAGTGTACAGCTTGTGTAACAGTGTAAATTTGCTGTCCCTTCAAAATAACTCAACACACAGCCATTAATACCTAAACTGCTGGCAACAAAAGTGAGTACACCCCTAGATAAAAATGTCCAAGTTGGTCCCAATTAGCCATTTTCTCTCCCGGTGTCATGTGACTTGTTAGTGTTACAAGGTCTCAGGTGTGAATGGGGAGCAGGTGTGTTCAATTTAGTGTTATCTCTCTCACTCTCTCATACTGGTCACTGCGAGTTCAACATGGCACCTCATGGCAAAGAACCCTCTGAGGATCTGAAAAAAAAGAATTGTTACTCTACATAAAGATGGCCTAGGTTATAAGAAGATTACCAAGACCCTGAAACTGAGCTACAGCATGGTGGCCAAGACCATACAGCGGTTTAACAGGACAGGTTCCACTCAGAACAGTCCTCGCCATGGTCGACCAAAGAAGTTGAGTGCACATGCTCAGCATCATATCCAGAGGGTTTCTTTGGGAAATAGACGTATGAGTGCTGCCAGCATTGCTGCAGAGGTTGAAGGGGTGGGGGGTCAGCCTGTCAGTGCTCAGACCATATGCTGCACAGTGCATCAAATTGGTCTGCATGGCTGTCGTCCCAGAAAGAAGCCTCTTCTACAGATGATGTACAAGAAAGCCTGCAAATAGTTTGCTGAAGACAACTGATTACTTGAACCATGTCCTGTGGTCTGATGAGACCAAAAACTTATTTGGTTCAGATGGTGTCAAGCATGTGTGGCGGCAACCAGGTGAGAAGCACAAAAACAAGTCTGTCTTGCCTACAGTCAAGCATGGTGGTGGGAGTGTCATGGTCTGGGGCTGCATGAGTGCTGCCAGCACTGGGGAGCTACAGTTCATTGAGGGAATCATGAATGCCAGTATGTACTGTGACATACTGAAGCAGAGCATGATCCCCTCCCTGTAGAGACTGGGCCGCATTGCAGTATTCCAACATGATAATGACCCCAAACACACCTCCAAGACGACCACTGCCTTGCTAAAGAAGCTGAGGATAAAGGTGTTGGACTGGCCAAGCATGTCTCCAGACCTAAACCCTATTGAGCATCTCTGCGGCATCCTGAAATGGAAGGTGGAGGAGTGCAAGGTCTCTAACATCCACCAGCTCTGTGATTTTGTCATTTAGGAGTGGAAGAGGACTTTAGTGGCAACCCCTGAAGCTCTGGTGAACTTCATGCCCAAGAGGGTTAAGTGCTGGAAAATAATGGTGGTCATACAAAATATTGACACTTTGGGCCCAATTTGGACATTTTTACTTAGGGATGTACTCACTTTTGTTGCCAGAGGTTTAGACATAAATGGCTGTGTGTTGAGTTATTTTTAGGGGACAGCAAATTTACACTGTTATACAAGCTGTACACTTACTACTTTATTGCTAGAGAAGACCCTGCAAAAAGGCACTGTTTTGGACTATTTTCGAGTGCTTGCGCACGTGCCGCGCCGGAAACGGCGCCAAATGGCTCTATTTCAGCTCAGCAAACCCTGCAGCAAGTGCTGTCTGATCTACAGCGTGACCTGTTCCCTGAGAGACCCGTAACCTGTTGTTTGTTCCTGTGGCCCGGTCTGCCCCAAGTCTGTCTGATCTCTGCCTGCACCGACTCCGGCTTGCCTACGACCACCCGATTGCCTGATCCCTCTGTACTTCTGCCACCTGTCTGTTAACGAACCTGCTTGGACCATTCTCCTGCCTGCACCCTTGTACCGCACCGCCCGCCGGTTGCCGACCCTGTCTGCACCCGACTCTTCTCCAGTGTCTGTGGCCATCCAGACCACCGTGATTGCCAGCTCCGCAACTCTGCTTCAGCCCTTCCGGATTGCTACTTCACGGCTGCATCTGTTGCCCCGCAGGTCATTTCTATCTCCAACAATCCTACGGACCATCAGCTGGTGGACATTACCGGAATACCACAGGCACTCTTACCTCCACGTACTCTTGTGGTCGCTGTCTCACTCCAGTGGTCTCTTGAACCGGGGTCGTAGGGGAGGCCATCCCCTGCCGTCAGACTCACTACCTGGTACGTAATAGTATCAGACAGCCATGGCTGAGTCTGCAAGGGGGGCTTCTGCCCTACTTGAGGTCAACCAGCGCCTCACGGACCTCACACAGGCCATCAGGTCCCTGAAGGGCCAATATGCCCATCTCGAGGAGCAAGTCCTGACCTTCACCCAGGTCTCTGCAACCACAGCTAGCCTGGACTCTGTCATTCCATTGCCTGCTCTGGAGCTGCGGGTACCTACCCCAGACAAATTTTCCAGAGATCAGTCCAAGTATCAGATCTTCTGCAATGCCTGCCAATTCTATTTCACACTCCAGCCCCTAACCTTCCAGTCAGAATCCACCAAAGTGGGGTTTGTTATCTCCCTGTTACGGAATCAGCCCCAGGCCTGGGCCCATGATCTGCTGGAAACCAAGGACGTACGGCTGGAGACCCTATCCTCCTTCTTTCAGGCCATGTCCCAGTTGTACGACGACCCTTTATGGGCCACCACAGCCGAATCTGTTCTCCATTCCCTCAGGCAGGACGCCCGACCCGTCGAAGACCACGTCTCTGATTTCAGGCGCTGGAGCGCAGATACCAGTTGGAACCACGCCGCCCTTCGGCACCAGTTTCGGCTGGGCCTATTAGAGGGCCTTAAGGATGAGCTAGCCCGGGTGGGAGTTCCTTGGAGGACCTCATTCAGTTGTCTATACGGATTGATCGCCGCCTGCGAGAGTGCAAGCAGGAGAAGTCGGCACCGCACAAGGCCTCCGCTCGGTCTTCCCTTTCCCCTGAAGAGCGGGCATGCAGGCTCCAGGGCAATCTCTGCCTCTACTGTGGCGAAGCAGGCCATTCCGTGCACGAGTGCCCAGCCAAACACCCAAGAGGGTTCTGCGGTTCCTCCTTGGGACAGACACCACTGATGGCCAAACCGACCCACCTAGCCCTTCCCATCTCCTTCCCACTGCCCGGGAGGTCAGTCTCTGTCACGGCTATTGTGGACTCAGGGGCCTGTAGTTGCTTTATTGATCTGGACTTTGCAGCCAAACATCGAATTCCGCTCCACCCCAAGTAGCGAAGTTTTTCGGTGTTCCTAGCCGATGGATCTCACGTCAAGAACAGACTGATATCCAAGGAGACCCCACCTTTGCTGGCCACCACTCTCTCTGACCATAGTGAGCTGCTACACCTGGACCCAGTCATCCTGGGCCTGCCCTGGCTCCAAGCCCACGACCCTAGGATCACCTGGAGTTCCGGATCACTCCAATTCTAGTCCACCTATTGCCGGAAACACTGCCTTCCCATGCCTGTCCTGCCTTCCCCGAACCTGATGTGTCTGGATTCTGACCTTGACTCCTGTCAGAAGGTACCCCAAGCCTACCACGAATATTTGGACATGTTTAGCAAGCAAGGGGCAGGCACGCTCCCCCCGCACTGCTCCTACGACTGCCCAGTCGAGCTCCTTCCGGGGGGAGAGATCCCATTTGGACAGATCTTCCCATTGTCCGAGAAGGAGTTAGGGGCACTGAAGGAATACATCGATGAGAACCTGCAGAAAGGGTTCATCCGTCCATCTACTTCCCCAGCCGGTGCCGGAATCTTCTTTGTAGAGAAGACGGATCACACGCTTCGGCCGTGTGTGGACTATCGAGATCTGAATAAGATTACGGTGAAAAACCGCTACCCCCTTCCCTTAGTACCAGAACTCTTCCAGCGCCTATGCCCTGCCACCATTTTCACGAAGCTGGATCTAACAGGGGCATACAACCTTATCGGCATCCGGGAAGGGGAAGGCCGCATTCCGCACCCGATTTGGGCATTATGAATATCTTGTTATGCCCTTCGAGTTATGCAACGCCCCGGCAACTTTCCAGTTTTTTATTAATGATATCCTCCGGGACTTTTTGGACATTTTTGTGATAGCCTATTTGGATAATATCCTTATTTTCTCTTCCTCCCTGGAAAACCATCAGGAACATGTCAAGAAAGTTCTCTGCCGCCTCCGCCAGCATAAATTATATGCAAAACCTGAGAAATGCGAATTTGAAAGACAGAGCATCCAGTTTCTGGGACTGGTCATCTCCACGGGAGGCATCGAGATGGATCCACAAAAAGTGTCAGCCATCCTGTCCTGGCCTGCTCCTACCGATAAAAAGGGGGTCAAGCGGTTCGTTGGATTCTCCAACTTTTATCGTAAATTTATTCGGAACTTTTCACACATCATATCTCCCATCACCCAGCTCACCAAGCAGGGGACCCGGTTCCACTGAACCCCGGAGGCACAAACCGCCTTCACCACTCTGAAGGGACTCTTCATGTCTGCCCCCGTACTGCGCCACCCAGATCCAGTTCTGCCCTACATTCTGGAGGTGGACGCGTCAGAAAACGCTGTCAGGGCGGTTCTCTCCCAATGCTCCAGTCTCAAGGGCCTAGTTCATCCGGTGGCCTTCTTCTCACGAAAGCTTTCCCCCGGCCGAAAGGAACTATGACGTGGGAGACCGGGAACTCCTGGCCATCAAGGCAGCTTTGGAGGAGTGGAGATACCTGCTAGAAGGGGTGGCTCACCCAATTCTAATCTACACAGATCACAAGAATCTCGAGTACCAAAAATCTGCCAAATGTCTCAGACCCCGCCAGGCCCGATGGGCACTATTCTTCTCAAGATTCTTGTTCCATATAACGTACCGGCCTGGATCCAAAAACATAAAGCCTGATGAGTTATCTCGCATGTTCGTAGATCCGAAAGAGCCAGTGATGCCTGATACTATCCTGTCAGCCGGGAACTTCCTGCTTCTACAGACAGACCTCTTGTTGCAGCTAAAACAGGCCTCTACAGGAACCTCTGACCCTATCAGAGACACCTTACAGGTCAGAGAGGGTCTTTTGTGGGTCTTTTGTGGAGAGGACATCAAATCTTTGTCCCAAAGGAGATCCGAGTAACCATTCTAGGTCTGTGCCATGACCATCCCTTGGCTGGACACTTTGGAATCCACAAGACCTCAGAGCTGGTGCAGCGCACCTTTTGGTAAAAGGACTGTAGGGATTATGTCACTTCCTGCCCCATCTGTACTCGAAACAATGTCCCTCGGAACAAGGCCTGGGGCTTGCTTCGACTTCTGTCAGTACCAGACCGACCATGGGCCATGATTTCTATGGACTTTGTAGTGGAGCTACCTCCCTCGGAGGGCTGCACGGCCATCTTCGTGGTGGTCGACCGGCTCACAAAATGGCCCATTTTGAGCTCTTCAAAGGAACACCTTCTGCTCCAGAGACCGCTCGGGTGTTCATTAAAGAGATTGTCCGACTCCACGGAACCCCCATAGACATTGTTTCCGACCGATGGGTACAATTCACCTCAAAATTCTGGAAAGCTCTGTGCAGAATGCTGAAAATTAAAGTGTCACTGTCATCGGCCTACCATCCCCAGTCCAACGGGCAAGCGGAGCGGACTAACCAAACTCTAGAGCAGTACCTCCGTTGCTTCTCATCTTTTGTTCAAGATGACTGGGTGTCCCTTCTGCCGATGGCGGAATTCGCTTATAACAACTCTTGCCATTCTGCCGCCAAACAGTCCCCGTTCTTTGCAAACTTTGGGTTCCACCCCACCTTCTTGCCAGACCTGATTCCTCCATGCCTGCTGTTCAAGATATTCTGGACTTCTTTGCCCGCAGAAACAAACTGCTGCAGGAGGACAGCAAGAAGATCATTGATAGGAAAAGGAGGGGGGAGTTGATTTTGAAAACAGGAGACCGAGTGTGGCTGGCTACAACTCACCTGAAATTGGCATGCCCATCAAGGAAGTTGGCACCTAAGTATGTGGGGCCATTTCCTGTCAAAAGGAAGGTCAATGATGAGTCTTATGAGTTGGTGCTGCCGGAGAGCTTTCAAATTCATCCAATGTTCCATGTCTCTTTGTTGAAGCCCCTGGTACCAGAACCCTTTCCCGACCGAGAAACCAGTCCACCTACACCTGTGCTAGTTAATGGAGATGAGGAATTTGAGGTGGAGGCTGTGTTGGACTGTAGAAGAAAAAGGGGCAAATACAGTACTTGATTAAATGGAGGGGCTATGGACCCGAGGAAAACTCATGGGAGCCTGAACAAAACCTGCATGCCCCTGATCTGGTAGATGCCTTTCTTCACAGTCATCCACAAAGAAGAGCTCAGCTGGGTATCCGGAGGCTGCCCCTTGGGGGGGAGGCAATGTTAGAGAAGACCCTGCAAAAAGGCACTGTTTTGGACTATTTGAGCGCTCGCGCACGTGCCACGCCGGAAACGGCACCAAACGGCTCTATTTCAGCTCAGCAAACCCTGCAGCAAGTGCTGTCTGATCTACAGCGTGTTACCTGTTCCCTGAGAGACCCATAACCTGTTGTTTGTTCCTGTGAACGGCCTGCCCCGACTCTGTCTGATCTCTGCCTGCACCAACCCCGGCTTGCCTACGACCGCCCAATTGCCTGATCCCTCTGTACTTCTGCCACCTGTCTGTTAACGAACCTGCTTGGACTTGACCATTCTCCTGCTTGCACCCTTGTACTGCACCGCCAGCCAGTTGCCGACCCTGCCTGCACCTGACTCTTCTCCAGTGTCTGTGGCCATCCAGACCACCGTCCAGTGTCTGTGGCCATCCAGACCACCGTGACTGCCAGCTCCGCAACTCTGCTTCAGCCCTTCCCGATTGCTACTTCCCGGCTGCATCTGTTGCCCCGCAGGTCATCTCTATCTCCAATAATCCTACAGACCTTCAGCTGCTGGATATTACCGGAATACCACAGACACTCTTACCTCCCCGTGCTCCTATGGCTGCTGTCTCACTCCCAGCGGTCTCTTGAACCGGGGTCGTAGGGGAGGCCATCCCCTGCTGTCAGACTCACTACCTGGTACGTAATATTTATATTGTAGCAAAATGTAATTTCTTCAGTGTTGTCACATGAAAAGATAGAATAAAATATTTACAAAAATGTGGGGGGTGTACTCACTTTTGTGAGATACTGTAGATCTAGTATATACAGGCAGGGAATTATATAGATCTAGTGTAGAGTATATACAGGCAGTGAATTATATAGATCTAGTGTAGAGTATATACAATCAGCGCAGGCAGTGTGAGAATATATATATATGTATTGTAAGGGGGTTAGCTCGGCAACGGGTGTGTGTGACCCCCTGGAAGGGTTCACTACACAATTTAGGTACAGCGAGACAGCAGTTTCAGGTGAAATCAAAAAGGTAGTTTATTCTCACTAAGTACAATGTAAAAAACAGCAAAACAAAAACAAACAAGAAAATAAATCCTAGGCCACTTGGCCACTGACTACACAATAGGTTTCCCTGTCTGTCAGCTGGGTACAGCCTACCGCTGTACCTAGCTCCTACCTCTCCCCCTGGCAGCTCAGCCACACAGGCTTCTTACCAGACAAGATGTTAGACTCCCCAGTCTATGGTCACAGAACTGGTTCCAGGGTGGAGCACTCACCTATGCCTGCTGGGAGTTCTTGTAGAGGGATTAATGAGCCAGCTCACCTCAGCTGCCTCATTACCTCTACTTCTGCAAGACTCCCCTTAGTGGTATGTGTCTGCATATACCTTAAATCTAGGGCAAATGTACCTGCCATCCTGCACGCAACCCAGTGTCTTTACCCGTCTGCTGTCACAGTATATATATATATATAAATATAAAATGTGCTGTTACATGTAATTACCATGTAAACATAATGCTATGCATAGTCAGGGTTTTTTTCAGCAGGAATGCGGGGGAACACAGTTCCGGAACCTCCAGAACTGAATGTATGTAATGGCAAGTGGTGCTGGGGTGTGCTGGAGGGTCTATTGATGCTGGCTACTGGGGAATCTAATGTTGCTGGAGGGGATCTATTTTTGCAGAGGATGGGGGTCCATTTTTGCTACTGAGGTCTTCTGTTGTTCGTGGGGTGAAACGTTGCTGGGAGAGATCTACTGTTGAAGGAGGGGTCTTTGTTGCTGACTGCTGTTGGGTCTATTGATGCTGGCTACTGGGGAGTCTATTGTTGCTGGAGGGGATTTCTTTTTTCAGGGGGGTATATTGTTGCTGGTGTTTGATCTATTGTTGCTAGGGGTGGGTCTAATGTTGCAGGGGGTCAATCATTGCTGGGAGGGATCAACTGTTGAGGTAGGGGTCTAATGTTACTGGCTGCAGGAGGGTCTATTGATGCTGGCTGTCCACTGTTAACAAATTTCATACGGAATACTTATCACTAGGAATGGGCTTGGGCGTGTTCGAAATCCCACATGCCCAGGAAGCCGACACTGCACACAGCTAATCACAGGCAGTGAGACATTTCCCAGTCTACAGCTTTACAGATCGGGAAATGTCTTTCTGCCTGTGATTAGCCATGTACAGTTTTGGTTTCCTGGCAGGATCGGGCATGTGGGTTTTCAAACGCGCCCGAGCCCAGATCTACTTAGCAATATAAAATGATACTTGGTTCTGTATTCTCCCAAAAGGGGCAATACTGGGAGGTAGGTAGGGGGTGGAACAAAGGAATGGTGCTCGGAGGTGGGTAGGGGGTGGAGTTAAGGGGTGACTTGGAAGGGAGGAGTTCCTGCACCTATTCTCTGAGAAAAAATGCCCTGTGCATAGTTATAGTAATGTTTATATTGTTGGTTAGTATACTGCCATCTTGTGTTTGTTTTGAATATTGCATTATCCTATTCTGTTTTCTTTGTGTGTTCCCTCCCATCCTCTGTGAGGTAATTTCCTCTTCCTGGTTCACTCTGTGATGTAACTTCCTCTTCCTTTGTCCTCTCTCTGTCTCATGAGGAAGAATATGGCCACTTGTTTGTAGGCCTCACACAATCTGCTCGCATCTTAGGACACATTACCATATTTTGACCTGCAGTTACCATCTTTCAACCATCTGCCACATTTTTTGTCTGCTGTACCTGCTATTCACAATAAATATACGCTTATGGAAGAATCGGTGCAGTTGAGTTCAAGCTATCTGATAAAGACTGTCCGCGGTGATTATATCTCTTCATACAGGCCAGGCATAGAGGTCTCAGCAAGGGATAAGCCACTATTACAACAGTTGGAGTCAGAATAGTCAAAACATGTGGTATAATTCTTACAGCCTGCTGTGTAGATGTGTATGTTTAATCTGCAATCAAGCTCAGTGCCATCCTTTGAAAGCACATGGTCACACAACCTGTGAATGTTAAAAAATGTTTCTCTGCATTGAACTGTGTTATCCCAACTGTCTAAGCTGCTGTTCGTCTTCTTAAAGAGACAGTAACCATTTTTTTGCAAAACTTGAAAAAATGTCTAGGCAAGCTTCTGAACATTCTTTTATTACTGAATCTACATGGATACATCATGCCTCTGACCACACAGATGTACAGGGAGCAGATTCTGTAGATATCGCAGAGCAAAGTGTAAGACCCAAGCGCACAATTATACCAACACAGAAACTCAGAGAAAACTATGAAACCACTAGAGATGAGTTCTCCAGCAATCTGTCAGAACTGTGGGACAAAACTACATACTGCATATCAGTCTTGCCACGCTGCAATCACCGCAATCATCAAGCTGAATTAAGAAATTCTACAGATCGCCTATCTTCAGCGTATGAGCGCTACCAGCGGCTATCTGCAAAATAAATAGCTTTCTTAAAGGACTCTAATATAGAGGGCTCTTTAGCAGAACTGACTAAGACAGATGAACTAAATCAACAAAGAGATGCTAAGGATAAGGCAGAACTCCGCATCACTAAACTGCAGGAGACCAGATCTCATAAATACTCATCTACTAAGCTCACAATGCGTTCTTCTAGATCTTCTCGCTCTAGAAGCTCAACATTAAGTTACAAGCTAATAGAGGCCCATGCAAGTCTAGAAGCAAATAAAGTGTGAAGCTCATTTGCCAGAAAAGAAGCTGAAATGGAAGCTCAGAGCAAAGCTCGCCAAACTGAAATGGAAGCTCAGAGCAAAGCTCGCCAAGCTGAAATGGACGCTCAAAGCAAAACTCTTCAAGCAGAGATGGTAGCTCGCCAAGCAGAGATAGAAGCCCAGACCAAGGCTCGGCAAGCAGAGATAGAAGCCCAGACCAAAGCTTGCCAAGCAGAGATAGAAGCTAGGAGAAAAGCTTGTGACAAATGGAAAGGGAGGAAGCAGCTGCCCTAGCAAGGCTAAAGGTCCTTGAACAAGCAACGGGAGAAAGTACTAACTTGGACTGTTCTATTCCAGCAGAAGTGGAAGATCCAATTGAATGATTATGTGCTAAGCCATAGTGTTTGCAATGATACAGAATCCTCTCCTGTACCACCTATTAACATTACTGTTCGAACTCTTAACACAGAGACCTCTAACACGCACAAGCCTGAGCTCTCTTCAAGTCCATCAAGCAAGTGTATTCACACAGCAAACCACATCAACTCCTGTCAACAATAAGGTGACTGCCAGCGACAAGCCACAGTTCAAGTAACAGCCAGCAGAAGCCTTAGGGACTAAGTTAGATGCTCTTGCAACATCATTTTATTCTGGTAAACCTTGCCTTTACTCACCAGAGAACTTTTACACCCAAGGGGTCCCACAAGTTACTTTGGCACCAAAGAGTGAGAAATCAGACCTGTCTGACTTCGCCAGATATATGATTTGCCGCAAGCTCATTAACATTAGTCTCTCAAAGTTCAATGACTGTCCAGAGAACTACAGAGCTTGGAGATCAACCTTCAAAGCTTCTATCGTTGATCTCAACCTTACTGCCAAGGAGGAACTTGATTTGCTCATAAAGTGGCTGGGGCCAGAATCTGCAGAACGTGTTAAAAGACTGAGAGCAGTGCATGTTGACTACCCAGATGTAGGTCTTGCTGCTGCATGGACAACACTTGAACAAACCTACGGTAGCTCTGAAGCCATAGAAAGTGCTCTATTCAAAAGACTGCAAAACTTTCCAAAAATAGGAAACAAAGATCATCACAAGCTTCAAGAACTAAGTGACCTTCTCATGGAGCTGGAGTTGGCAAAGACAGACCCTCATCTTCCTGGGCTAAGCTATCTGGATACCTCCCATGGTGTGAATCCAGTGGTGTCTTAACTTCCATACAATCTGCAGGAGAAATGGGCACAACAAGGCTCAAGATATAAAAGAGACTATAACGTATCCTTTCCTCCATTCTCATATTTTTGCAGGTTCATCGGTGAACAAGCCTTGACAAGGAATGATCCCAGCTTCAGTGAGTCTAGCTTGCCCGCATCATCATCATCAAGGTATGATAACAAAGCAGCTAAACATAGAGACTTATATAGAGCAGTATCTGCTAAAAAGACAGACATCTCACCTCCCGTATCCTCTCCCGCTCATCAGAGTGATTCGGGTGATAGAGATAAAGATCCAAATCATCAGTGCCCTATTCACAATAAACCTCACCCTCTAAAGAAATGTCATGGGCTTAGGGCAAAGACTGTCCAAGAGCGCAGGGAGATTCTCCAGAAACTTGGAATATGCTATAGGTGCTGTGCTTCCTATGACCATTTTGCTAAACACTGTACAGTTGCCATCAATGGCACAGAATGCAGTAGCGACAAACACATTACAGCTATACATCCTGCTCCACTTCCAGACAATCCACAGCAGCCATCTGCATTGAACCATGCATCGAATTATGGCAGGGAGCAATAAAGCCATGCTCCAGCCACTATAACCATCTCTTCTTCATGTACTGAAGTCTGTGGAGAAGGCTCGAGCCACAAATGCTGTGCCAAGGTATGTCTAGTCAAAATATATCCAAAGGATCAACCTGAGAAAGCTACCAGGATGTATGCCATAATAGATGAGCAGAGCAACAGATCCCTGGTCAAGCCTAAATTCTTTGAGATCTTTGGCATAAAGGGATAAAGGGACATGCAACACCATATACTCTCAACACTTGTTCTGGTCGTGTAGAAACCTCCAGCAGAAGGGCGATGGGTTCATGGTCTCCCATATCAAGGCAAAGAAGGGAATACCCTTGCCAACATTAGTTGATTGTGACTAAATACCAGATAACAGGGAGGAAATTCCTACTCCAGAAGCTGCATATCACCATCCCCACTTTAGTCAGCTGGTTACTAATATTCCTCTAATGGACATGGATGCTAAAATTTTGGTCTTACTGGGAAGAGACATTCTCAGAGTGCATAAAGTGTGCCAGCAGTGCAACGGATCTGACAACGCTCCATACGCACAACAACTTAATCTAGGCTGGGTAATAGTGGGCGATGTATGCTTGAATAGACTGCACAAGCCACCTAAGATGAACTCTTTCAAGACTCATGTGCTAAGAAATAAGCGTGCATATCACTTTAGACCATGCCCTCATCATTATGAAGTAAAAGAGAAGCCTCTTGACATCATCCAGGTATCAAATGTTACTCCCATCCCCTATGATGACAACTTAGCTAACACAGTGTTTTGTTCTACACGTGATGACAACAGAATAGCTGTTACGTACCTGACGGTGGAGTCTGTCTTGTGCAGGGAACAACCGCTCTTGCACACCCGATTCAAGGACCCCTGGTAGTGTAGACAGAGGCCCGAGAGTGCGGGATGGCACGAGGGCTGGATGGTCACAGATGTTTGGAGTGAGATTCCAGAGGGTCGTGCAAAGCAGGAGAATGGTCGTACAAGCAGAGTTGGAAACGTGCAGGCAGAGAGGTACAAAAGGGTTAGGCAAGCGGATCGTCAAGTTCAGGCAAAGGTTCGTTAACGGGCGGGCAGCAGAGGTACAGAGGAGTAGACAAGCGGATGGTCGTGGATAGCCGGGGTCGATGCAGGTAGCGGACAACAGGTCAAGGCAAGCCGGGTCAAATGGAAACAGGTGAAACACAGGAACAGGTAGGGAGCTGAGGCACACAGGTCTGGAACGCTGTAGAACGAGCAGCAGTTCAATGCAGGAGTCCCTGGGTTTAAATAGGCGCCGTTTGGCGCCGTTTCCGGCGCGTGCGCGCGCACAGCCACGCGCGCGCGCGGGCGCGCACGGGAGCGCGCGCACCACCGCGGAAACGCCCAGAATGCTGGCAAAAGGGTATTTTTCCTAACAATAGCCTTGTCAGTTCAAGATAGAGAGTTCATTGCAATAATGGACAGTGAACTCTACAAAGATGAATCTAACAGCTGTTTTGCACCATTACCTCTTCGTACTACAAGGGTCAGACTTCCAAATAATCGTGAACAAGCTTTATTCAGATTCAACTCACTTCAGCGAACACTAAAGAACCTGAAATGAAGGAACATTTCATTGCATTTATGAAAAGGATCTTTGACAATGATCACGCTGATCCAGCTCCAACTCTTCTTGAACATGACGAGTGCTGGTATCTGCCTTTCTTTGGAGTGTATCGTCCACGTAAACCAAAGCAAAGCAGGGTAGTGTTTGACTCCAGTGCCACGCATCAAGGTGTATCCCTGAATGATGTTCTTCTTACTGGTCCTAACCTAACCAACAACCTTGTAGGAGTACTTATGAGGTTCAGAAGAGAGCCAGTTGCCATAACTGCTGACATTGAACAAATGTTCCATTGCTTTGTAGTAAGAGAAGACCATAAGAACTTCCTAAGGTTTCTGTGGCACCGTGACAACGACATAAACAAGGAAGTGATTGAATACCACATGAAAGTACATGTATTCGGAAACAGTCCCTCGCCTGCTGTTGCAACATATGGTCTACGAAGGACTGCCCTTGATAGAGAAAAGGAGTATGGTGCAGATCCTCGACACTTCGTTGAGAGAGACTTCTACGTGGATGATGGACTCAAATCCTTACCCAAAGATGAAGAAACCATAGACCTGCTCCAAAGGACTCAAGGTATGCTTTCTGAGGCCAACCTCAGACTTCATAAGATTGCCTCAAACAGTGCTGCTGTGATGAAAGCCTTTCAGCCTGGTGATCATGCCACAGGATTTAAAGATTTAAATCTTGGAATGGTCATGCCTCCTATTCAGAGAAGTCTGGGCTTACGGTGGAACTTATTTAAGGACACCTTTGGCTTTCAAGTCAGCTCTGCAGACAAGCCATTCACCAAACGGTGTGTTCGGTCAGTCGTGAACAGCCTATATGATCCACTGGGATTTGCGGCTCCCATCACCATACAAGGTAAATTTTTATTAAGACAGCTATCGGAGACTATTCAAGATTGGGATGCTCGCCTACCAACAGACAAGTATTCAAAGTGGAAGTCCTGGAAACAATCTCTACATGCCTTAGATGGAATTTATATACCACGCTGCTATACTTCAGCTTCCCTTGTTGCAAGTCAGAGAAAAGAGATTCACATCTTCTCAGATGCATCCACTGAGGCCATAGCATCGGTTGACTACCTCAAGGTAAGAGACTCTCACGATCAAACCCATATAGGTTTTCTGTTTGGCAAAGCTAAGTTAGCGCCTAAGCCTGAGCACACAATTCCCAGGCTTGAACTTTGTGGGACTGTACTAGCCGTAGAAATTGCAGATTTTATACTGCATGAGCTAGACATTCAAATAGATGACATCAAATTCTACACAGACAGCAAAGTTGTTTTGGGCTACATATACAATCGGACAAAACGCTTCTATGTCTATGTCAGTAACCGTGTAGAAAGAATCAGAAAATCCTCAAGGCCTGAACTATGGTATCATGTTCCTTCGGAGCATAATCCTGCAGATCATGCCGCCAGACCAATGTCTTCAAGTGTCCTTGCAAACCCTTCTTGGTTAACAGGACCTGATTTCCTGCTGGATCATACAGAAGAAACTACACCTGAGGTCTTCAGTCTTCTAGATGCTGACAATAATCCAGAGATTCGTCCTGAAGTCAAGACTTTTGCCTCTGATCTGAACCCTAACCTCCAAATTGGAGACCTTGTTCTGCTCAAAGAGCAGCAATCCGAAAGAATTGAATGGCCCATGGGACTCATTCTAAAGACCATCCCCAGTGATGATGGTATGGTTCGTAAGCTAGAGGTAAAAGTTGCCAGACAAGGAACTGTAAAGACTTTCCTCAGACCCATCACACAACTTGTTTTACTCTTGCCTTTTGGAGACTGAACTTGCTTACCTGGGTCTGTTGGATTCAGTTTCTACCACAAGAAGAATGTGCTTTGAACTTTAAGTGACACTTCTTCATGCCTTCTTTATTGTTGTTGCATATAAATGCATGTTATTTTTGTCTTCAGGTCTTCAAGACAACTGCAAATTGCACTATTGTTTATTTGCATTACACAACTACCGTTATGAGTGTGCTGTTACATGTAATTATCATGTAAACATAATGCTATGCATAGTTATAGTAATGTTTATATTGTTGGTGTTACGTACCTGACGGTGGAGTCTGTCTTGTGCAGGGAACAACCGCTCTTGCGCACCCGATTCAAGGACCCCTGGTAGTGTAGACAGAGGCCCGAGAGTGCGGGATGGCACGAGGGCTGGATGGTCACTGATGTTGGGAGTGAGATTCCAGAGGGTCGTGCAAAGCAGGAGAATGGTCGTACAAGCAGAGTTGGCAACGTGCAGGCAGAGAGGTACAAAAGGGTTAGGCAAGCGGATCGTCAAGTTCAGGCAAAGGTTCGTTAACGGGCGGGCAGCGGAGGTACAGAGGAGTAGACAAGCGGATGGTCGTGGATAGCCGGGGTCGATGCAGGTAGCGGACAACAGGTCAAGGCAAGCCGGGTCA
>BLSH010478017.1:802170-814253 GCA_018402905.1 Glandirana rugosa
GCTGAGCCACAGTTTACCACCCCCCCCCCCCCGATCGCCCGTCTAAAATGTAGAATGGAGGAGGCCGTTCACATGTTGCACCTGCGATGCTTTGTGTTGAGGCCGCAGCAAATTAAAGGTGGCGTATCGAGCTGCACCGTCAAGCCATTCAAGTCATTGGCTCACAACCTCAAGCCAAATGCTTCTGTCTAGGGTGCGGCACATTTTAGCGGGGAGATACTCGCGTCACTATAAGACCCCTTTCACACTGAGGCAGTTTTCAGGCGTTTTAGCTCTAGAAACGGCGTCAACAACCTGCCTCCCATGTCACCCCAGTGTGAAAGTCCTGCAAGCAGTATCTTTGGGGCGCTGTATACACCGATCTCAAACCACCTCTGCCTATTGGAATGAATGGGCAGCGCTTCCGAGGCACCTTAAAAGTGCTTCAGAAGCACTACAACAAGCTTTTAACCCCTTCATGGGGTGTAAAAGTGCCCCCGCTAGTAGCGGTAAACGCTGCTAAAACTAGAGGCACTTTACCTGCGCCCCAGTGTGAAAGTACCCCAAGGCCTCTTGCATACCGCAGCTTGAAAAAGCTCAGTATTTTTTTTTTTTAACAATAGACAGTTAAAATACAGCCCATTTATTGTAATGTGCCTGTGCACACAGGCGCGTAAACCAGCACCGTGCATTCTGCAATATAAAAAAAAAAATGGAAAAAATCAGCTTTTTTTGGTCAAGTAATTTATGCCTCGTGTGCGCAAATGCTTATTTACATATTGTGCAGAAAGGGAATGCGAGAATAAGTTTGGGTGAAAATGTGCAAGTGGAACGCGTATATGCGAAAATGAGCGTAAATACACACAAATACATACCAAAAAAAAAATGTCTGAAAAAGTAGATGCTCAAACAGGAGTATCATGTGCAAGAGGCCTAAAAGTAAGGATAGGCTTGGGCTTGTTCGCAAGTGCACGTGCCCGAGCCCACCGGGAAGTGAACCCTGCACTGCGCTAATAATGAGACATTTCCCAATTGCTGCAACCGCGCATCAGGGAAATGTCTCATTGTCTGTGATTAGCGCAGTGCAGGGCTCACTTCCCGGCGGGCACATGCACTTGCCAACATGCCCGAGCCCATCCTTACTTAAAAGCGGTTGTATCTGTGATTTTTACCTACAGGTAAGTCTATAATAAGGCTTACCTGTAGGTAAAATGAATATCTCCTAAACCTGCACGGGTTAGGAGATATTCACTCTGCATGCAGCCGCTAACGTCAGTGGTGCAGTGAAGTTCCCGGCGAAGGCCCAGCATATCGCGCCAGACCTGACCAGGAAGGAGGGCTCCCGTGTGCATGTGCGGGAGTGACGTGTCGCGGCTCCGGCTACTCAGAGTGCCAGAGCTGCAAACCAGAAGGAACCCCAGAGGGAAGGTGTCAGCTCCCTCAGCGGGGACCTGACGGCCCTGTCGGATCTTCGTTGTGAAGTATTTCATAATGAGCTAGTATGCAGTGCATACTAGCTCATTATGCCTCTGCCTTTACAGGTTTTTATTTTTTTATGTTTTTGGGGTGTACAACCGCTTTAAATGATATCTGTCAAAAAAAGGGCCTTCTGAATGCCTGATATTGGCTACTTGGCTGCACTCACTTTTCAGAACATGGCCTAATGTGTACCTAGCCTTATGGATTTGTGTAGAGGTCCATGGCTGGAGTTCCACTTTAAATTCCTGCACCAATTGCAATACGTTGTACATGGGGTTTTGACAATTGGGGGTTGATTTACTAAAACTGGAGAGTGCAAAATCTGGTGCAGCTGTGCATGGTAGCCAATCGGCTTCTAACTTTACCTTGTTCAATTAAGCTTTAATAATGAGGCTGGGTTTTTAGGAGCACAAGTTGCAATACATCACAAAAACAATGATTCCCTTGAGAGCCGTCTTAACTGGTACGACTTGTATTTTAAAAGGTTCCTGTACTACTTTTGTCCAACTTTGATCCCACTTCAGCCAATTGAAAAGCATTGAAGTCGCATCAAAGTCGGATCATTGTCTTAACTGATCCGACTTTGGCATGCGACTTGTGCTCTGAGGATCTTGGAGGGGAACTCCACGCCAAATTAAAAAAAAACAGCATGGGGTCCCCCTCCAAGAGCATACCAAGCCCTTCGGTCTGGTATGGATTTTAAGGGGAACCCCAAGGCTGAAAAAACTGAAAAAAACCATACCAGACGCTTATCCGAGCATGCAGCCCGGCAGGCCAGGAAAGGGGGCGAGGAGGAGCGAGGGCCCCCCCCTCCTGCACCATACCAGGCCGAATGTCCTCAACATGGGGAGTATGGGTGCTTTGGGGCAGGGGGAGCTCTGCCCCCCCCCCCCCCCCAGCCAAAGCACCTTATCTCCATGTTGATGAGGATAAGGGCCTCTTCCCGACAACCCTTGCTGGTGGTTGTCTGGGTCTGCGGGAGGGGGGCTTTTTGAAATCTGGAAGTCCCCTTTAACAAGGGGGCCCCCCACCCATGTGAATGAATATGGGGTACATTGTACCGCTACCCATTCACCTGAAAAAAAACTGTAAAAAAAAAAAACATGCTACACAGGTTTTTAAAATATTTTATTAAATCACTCTGGCGTCTTCTCCCTTTCTGGCGTCTTCTTTCTTCTGCTCTATTGCGGGGTCTTCTTTCTTCTGAGGGGTCTTCTATCTTCTGCTCTTTGGCGGGGCTGTGATGGCATAAGGGGCGTGGCCTACAGATGCCGTCAGTGGGTGGCCCCGCCCCATGCCAATATAAGTCAATGCAGAGCAGGGATAGTCCATTAGTCCGGGAGATCGCGCTGTGTCAATATGGGAAGAAGAGCAGAGGGAGAAGACAGCGGCAAAAGAGCAGAAGATAGAAGACCCCACAAAAGAGCAGAAGAAAGAAGACCCCGGAGAAGGAGAAGAGCCGGAAAGGGAGAAGACATCGGAGCTAATTTAATAGAATATTTTAAAAAAGCTGTGTAGTGTGTTTTTTTCAGGTGAATGGGTAGGGGTACAATGTACCCCATACTCATACACATAGGGTGGGGGGCCCCCTTGTTAAAGGGGGCTTTCAGATTCTGATAAGCCCCCCGCTCGCAGACCCCGACAACCACCAGCAAGGTTGTTCGGGAAGAGGCCCTTGTCCTCATCAACATGAGGACAAGGTGCTTTGGGGTGGGGAGCGCAGAGCCCCGTGGGACTTGCATTTGAGATGCCATTCATTTGAATGACACCTCAAAATGCGGTGTGGGTCTGCCGCAATTATCGGGCGATAAAACATGCTGCAATCTTGGCAACCCGCATCAAGGGACGCATGCCACCCAAAAATAATCCAGAAGCTACATTGGGGCGACATGCGTCCCGCGATTGCAGCGCGATTTAAAACACGACGATCGCAGCAGACCCGCACAATTTGAGATGTCGTTCAAAGGAATGCCATCTCCAATGCAAGTCCTGCATTTTGCCATTCACACTTCGGCACTGTCAAATTGCGGGCAGATTTGCTGCGAATCTGCCTGCGATTTGACAGTGCCAATGTGTGAATGGTAAAACACTTTAATGGAAATGCAGCCTTGAGCTCTGGGGCAAGCTACTTCCAAGCGATTTCAAATCTACCAATCAGTGCGATTTGGATCAGCAATTTTATTCCATTTCATTTAATAGAAGTCAATGCAGGTCGCAATGAAATTGCAGAAAGTAGTGCAGGGACCTTTTTCAAAGTCGCTGCGACTTGAGTCACAAAAATTTGAACAGTTTCCTTGCCAAAAGTAGGGTGCCACTTGTCACGCAATTTTGAAGAGTCATGACAAATCTTTTTGGTGAAAAGCTCACTACACATGTTACAATCGGGATGTACAAATTCGCTGTACAGCTCTATAACTATGTAGAAAAAGGGCCTGGCTGATTGGATAGTTTAAAGTGGATGTAAACCCACCACCCACCCAGTATAAACTAATGACACAGTATTAATGTATATATACATGCAAGCCTCCTGCATCTATCCCTACTTTTCAAATGCCCTTCCTGTAAGCACTAGCAGCTCTGTAAAACTCTGAAATCAGAGGGTGTCTGTGTTTGCTGGAGTTTGGTGGGTGGAGTTGTGATGTCACAAGCCTCCCCGCCCACCTCTATACTGAGACATTGAGGAGGGAGGGAGGGGGGAGTGTAAAACTTTCTCTGCTGTGTGAAGGAGATAAGCAAACTGCTTGTCACTCACAGAGAAAGAGGCGGATCGACTGTGTATTTCCCTGTTAGTCAGACTTTCTCTTCCTGAAAAAAGATAAGCTCATTACTCACAGTTGGATAAACTCCTTGTGGCAAGACTGGGCACAGATGATATGACATGCTATACTCTACCAGGCAGAATTATTAATACATTTTTTTTTTTTTCGGGTTTACATCCACTTTAAGTAGGTTTGCACGCTCTCCTTGTGCTTGTGTGGGTTTCCTCTGAGTACTCTTTATTATGAATTGCAGTAACATGCACTTCCTTACTGTAGTTTTAACATGCCTTAATGGTGACAGGTAGCAAAGCAGTACAGTACTTTAATCAGGACATGGATTGCAAGAGTATAGCAGATCCAGTACCAGGAGCACACCCACGCACACTGCTTTTACTTTTAGGCTGCAATCACACAGGGGCGATCTGACTTCCTCGTGACTTTGCTAGGCGACTTACAACATGACTTCAAGGCGACTTCAGTGTGACTTTGGGCGACTTACAACATGACTCCATGCCAGGCAACTTTGCCTGTGGCCAATCAGAGAAGGGAGGGAGGGGGCTGCCTGGGAAATTTGGGGGGAGTAACAGTGTAAATTATTTTCTTTTTCCTGTAAGTCGCTTCAATATAGATGGGGATCCAACTTGGAGGCGACTTCCATTGAATTCTATGGGCACAAGTCGGATAGAAGTTGCCTTGAAGTCTTACAGGAACCTTTTTTTGAAGTCAGAGCGACTTCAGTAGTGTACATTAAGACGGCTCCCATTCATTTCAATTGGATTTCTGATGTCAAGCGACTTGAGGAGACACAAGTCGGAGCGCAAGTCGCCCCCGTGTGAACCGAGCCTTAACATTTACTTGAAACCGCAGATACAAAATATCACATTGATATGAGTGGCTCAGTAATTGAAAAGAATACAAAGTATATTTGCTTTAGACCCTTTACCATGTAGATATCATGTACATAGAAATGATTTAATTCTTTTGAAGTTTGATTTTTATCAATTTTTTTTTCTTCTTTTTTATTTACAGCCACATTTGTACTAATTCAATCTGCCTGGAGATAGCGCCCTTTCAGTGTGATATGGATGTTTAAATTTAAAGGAAGACTCTTTCTTTTTTGGGAAAGTTGTAGAGTATGGCACAGGTGGTAAGTATAATAATAATATTTCATGATGGACATTATCTACACTTAGAATAATCAGTTATTTTGGAAGCAGAAATCATAGAGCTGATTCTTCATTCTCTACAAATTATGCTCACATTCAGGAGGTCAAGGAATCATTATTCACCTGGAAAGTATAACCCAGCAATTGAAGGATTAAATCCAGGATGAGTGACAAATGCATCCCTGAGAATGAATATCAATTAAGGCTGCAAATAACGATTATTTTCATAATCAATTAGTTGTGCAATTACTTGTTCTTAATCAGATAAAAATCTCAAAAAGAAGTACTGGTAAATGTTTACTTTAAATGTAATTGAAATGCCTTATATTACCTCCAGTGTATCAGCTTCCAGTTCCACTGGGTTCAGGAGCTGATTTTCCCTGCACAGAGCCCTTAAAGTGATTATAAATGTTTTCTTTTTTTTTTAACAACAAACATGTCATACTTACCTGCTCTGTATAATGGTTTTGCACAGAGCAGCCCTGATTCTCCTCTTCTGGGGTGTATGGATTGCACTGGCGGCCTGTCCATTAGGGGTGCACGGGCGCTCCCCCCCCCCCCCAAGGGGCACCGGACGAACTGATTCCAATCGTTTTTTTTTTTTTTTTGAAGCACGTGATTAGAGCTAGAGGCACTAATAGGCTTCAAAAAAGGATGGGCTCAGGGTGCAGAGCACTGAGCCCACCCAGTAGTGTGACACTGATTCTCCTCCCAGCCAATCAGGAAGCAGGTCCTGAGACCTGTGTCCTGATTGGCCGAAAGGAGAAGCAATCCTATTGGCCTAGGAGGAGGAGGGAGAAGATGACGCAAGAGAAGCCTTACCGACCCACCAGCCACCATGGAGGAGCGGGGCGGTCTGCGCTCTATAAACTATCATCTCCTTATTTCCCTCCAGCTGGAGCTCAGTATGGAGCTGGGGATGCCTGTGTGCTGTGCCCCCTGTACCCATCCCCTGCCAGGGTAGGGGAGACAAGGAGGTCGGGACACGGAGGGGGGGAGGCACCACCAGAGGGCAGCACAAGGTCAGAGGGTGGGTGGGTGTGTATGGTGCGCGGTGGCAGGCTGGAGTAACGGGGGGGCGCGTGGGCATCCGTGGTCAGGTCCGTCTGCTGCCCCCCGACCGATGGAGCACCAGCCGCTGCTGATGGATGGTGTACTGAGCTGTATGTTTGCTACACTGTGTATGCTGACATGTATGAACAGTGTGCTGAGCTGTGTGTATGCTTCACTGTATTTCCTGATATGTAAATAATGCATTATGTATGGAGGCCAACTAATCGACTGACCAACTAATCGACTATGAAAAAAGTTGTGGACTATTTTTTTATAATCAGTTATGTTGATTTGTTTTTTCAGCCCTAATATCAATATCGATGTCATTACCAAATGAATCATGTTCAGGGTCAATAGCATAATGAATCCAGAAAACATTTATTAAAACGAAAATGCTAAAAGCATTCTTGATGGCCGGTTCACACCAGAACACGGTACGGAAATGGCATTTCACATGCGTTTCCTACACTATGCTCAGAACTCCTTGCCTTTGCAATTTGCTGTGGATGCCAATGTAATGTTAATGGCTACCTAAATGCAGATCACATACACGTGCGTTTGTGGGCACCAAATCGCATGGTATCTTAGTACCATGCAATGTGGTGTGACACCTTTTTAAAAACAGTGCATGCACTACTTTCTCTCCGTTACGGTGCAATTTCAGCCTAATTAAATGAATGGGCTGCAAAATCGCACCACACGGGAATGCGCAGGAATTACTACAAGAACACAACATGGTGTCAACTGACCCTTAAATTTATACTTTTTTTTTTTTTTCTTTTTAATTGAGGCATATATGAATATTGAATATTATATAGTCAATAATCCAGCTTGTGGGTGGGTCACTCGGCTTCTTTTCACAGGTTTCTTATGCTAGCGATATACGGCTTGAATTTCAGCCCGATTCTGCTGGATCCGCTGAAATTCGAGCCATAGGTGGGCCTGTCACCACCACCTAGCTTGACATCCTTCAATGTAAAAATCAAATGGGTCGGGTGGAAAATTGTTGAATGAGAGTGACTGCATCTTTTCTGGCAGCCACCAGTGTTGGACGCGTGTATGAATAGCCGTAGGGGTCAATTCACTAAGGGTACTTTCACATTCGGGTGGGCGGTAGCGGTAAATCCCTCGCTAGTTTCAGCGGGGATTTACCGCTGTTATAGCGGTGCTATATTGCTGCTATGCAGACAGGAGCGCGGCGCTTTTAACCCCTGCGCTTTTTAAAACGGGGTTAAAAGTGCCGGCGCACTGTGCTACCGCAGCGGTGTGCAGCTTCTTTGGAAGAGCTGCCCATTGTTTTTAATGGGCAGGGGCGGTGGAGGATGGGTGTATAACCGCTCATCACACCGCCCCAAAGATGCTGCTTGCAGGATTCTTTGTAACGCCCTGCAAGCATACCGCCCCAGTGTGAAAGCACTCAGGGGGGGGATTTTTGAGGCACTTTACAGGCACTATTTTTAGCTAAATAGCGCCCGTAAAGCGCCTCAGTGTAAAAGTAGACTAAGAGTTAAATAACTGCTAATAAAATGCGGTAAAATACCACATGCAGTAACAATTGTGCAAGTGTTCAATTCACAAAGAATTTTGAGTTAAATACCGAATGCAGTATTTGTTTAGTTTGGCAGTAATTACCACATTATTTAATCCGGTAATTTACAGCATTGAGCTGGTGGCTAAGGAGCGGGCTGGCAAGCTAGCCGCCACATCCTTAACAAGCGATGACTCATCAGCTGTCAGTGGAATGTAATAGCTGAATTAAAAAAAAAACAACAACCCGACAATGAAAACTGATAAAAAACAAATCAGCGTGGGGTCCCCCCCACCCAATGCATACCAGGCCCTTTGGGTCTGATATGGACTTTAAGGGAAACCCTGTACCAAAATTGAAAAAAAAAACATTGTGGGCCCCCCCCCCCTCCCCGAAATCATACCACACCCTTATTTGAGCATGCAGTGTGGCAGGTCGGGAAAGGAGGGGGGCAAGCGTGCGCCCCCCACGGAACCATACCAGGCCACATGCCCTCAACATTGGGTGTGGGTGCTTTGGGGCAGGGAGAGCTCTGCTCCCCACCCCAAAGCAACTTGTCCCCATGTTGATGGGAACAAGGGTCTCATCCCTACAACCCTGGCCGGTGATTGTGTGGGTCTGCGGGTGGGGACTTATCAGGATCAGGAAACCCTCTTTAAAAAGGAGGCCCCCAGATCCTGGCCCCGCTTCCCCTATGTGAATGGGTATGGGGTACCACTACCCATTCCCCAAACAAGTGAAAAAGTGAATAAAGACAGGAGGCAGTTTTTAACAATTCCTTTATTGAAAAACAAAAAATAAATGTTCCCCGATGTAGATCCATCGTCCATCACTCTGCCTTCTGCAACTCCGACCCAAAAAAAGAAAGGGGAAAAAAAAGGCCTGCTCCTGACGAACACTTCTGCAGTCTGCCTGCTCCACCATGTGACAGTTCTTATATAGGGAAGGAGCAGGGCCACCCGGTGATATCACTTGGTGGCTCCGCCCCTTGTGATGGCAATGACTGGTGCATGCTGGGCCGGCGATGTCACGAGGGGGTGGGGCTGAAAACAAATGCACGCCACACTCTTCAGATATTTATTTGTAAAAAATTTTGAAAACCATTTGTCATTTTCCTTGCACTTCACTATTATGTGCCACTTTGTGTCGGTCTATCACATAAAATCCCAATAAAATACATTTACGTTTTTGGTTGAACATGACAAAATGTGGAAAATTCCAAGGGGTATGAATACTTTTTCAAGGCACTGTGTGTGTGTATATCAAAATATATAAACATACTGTATCTCACAAAAGTGAGTACACCCCTCAGTTTTGTAAATATTTTATTATATCTGTTCATATGACAACACTGAAGAAATGACGCTTTGCTACAATGTAAAGTAGCGAGTGTACAGCTTGTATAACAGTGTAAATTTGCTGTCCCCTCAAAATAACGCAACATACAACCATTAATGTCTAAACCGCTGGCAACAAAAGTGAGTACACCCCTAAGTGAAAATGTGTGTGTCATGTGACTCGTTAGTGTTACAAGGTCTCAGGTGTGAATGGGGAGCAGGTGTGTTAAATTTGGGGTTATCACTCTCACTCTCTCATACTGGTTACTGGAAGTTCAACATGGCACCTCATGGCAAAGAACTCTCTGAGGATCTGAAAAAAAGAATTGTTGCTCTACATAAAGATGACCTAGGCTATAAGACAATTGCCAAGACCTTGAAACTGAGCTGCAGCACAGTGGCCAAGACCATACAGTGGTTTAAAGTGAAACTTCAGTAATTTTTTCATCTTTCCATCTATTAAATCTTCTGCCCTTGTTGTTTTAACTTTGAATAGTAAAACATTTTCTTCTCTGCCAGTTAATACCTTATACAGCCCACTTCCTGTTTCTTGTCTAGTAAAATGCATCGGCATTTGACATCATGCACAGCTCTCTGCCAGTAAGGGAGGGGGAATGCGTCATAAGAGGGCCAATGAAAGCTTCAGGGCTGGAGGTGTGCCTCTGTGTGTCTGTGTAAATCTAGGGAGTGAACAGCAGCTTCAGCTACCCACAGTTAGGCCTCATACACACGGGCGTTTTATAATAAATAAGCAAAACGCCAGGTCCGAAGTTTTTTAAAATCGGCGGTTTTTGCGGCGTTTTGCATCGGCATTAGCGAGCGTTAGTGAGCGGCGGCGTCAATAGGCGTTTTTTAAAAAAAAATCAGTCCTCTGCTATTTTTCAACCTAAAAACGCCGGCGTCAAAAAACGCTTGTTAACGCCGGTACGGCGTTAGTAAGCGTTAGTGAGCGTTTTGCCAATTGGCGTCAAAAAACGCCAAAACGCTACAGCTACAGAACGCGATGGTCCCGCGTTCTAAAAACGGCTCACTAATGCCGACGCCCTCTACTGCTCACTAACGCCGGCGTTTTTAGAAGGCCATTGAATAACATGGAGAGCTGCAAAAAACGCCTACAAACGCCGGCGTGCAAAACGCCCGTGTGTATGAGGCCTTAAAATTAATGCAGCCAGACTTAGTGGAGGGAGATTTCTGCAGCATATTTGGCAAGTACAGAATCACAGTATATATAAAATTATATGTAAAGTTAATGGAGGGAAACTTCAGAATGGCAAAGATGTTTTTATTACAAATTATTTGAGCAGACTACAGTTCCTCTTTAACAGGACAGGTTCCACTCAGAACAGGCCTCAACATGGTAGGCCAAAGAAGTTGCACTCGCTCAGCATCATATCCAGAGGTTGTCTTTGGGAAATAGACGTATGAGTGCTGCCAGCATTGCTGCAGAGGTTGAAGGGGTGGGGGGGTCAGCCTGTCCGTGCTCAAACCATACACCGCACACTGCATCAAATTGGTCTGCATGGCTGTCGTCCCAGAAGGAAGCCTCTTCTAAAGATGATGCACAAGAAAGCCCACAAACCGTTTGCTGAAGACAAGCAGACTAAGGACATGGATTACTGGAACCATGTCCTGTGGTCTGATGAGACCAAGATAAACTTATTTGGTTCAGATGGCATCAAAAGTGTGTGGTGGCAGCCAGCTGAGGAGTAAAAAGAGAAGTGTGTCTTGCCTACAGTCAAGCATGGTGGCGGGAGTGTCATGGTCTGTGGCTGCATGAGTGCTGCCGGCACTAGGGAGCTACAGTTCATTGAGGGAACCATGAATGCCAACATTTACTGTGACATACTGTAGCAGAGCATGATCCCCTCCCTTCGGAGACTGGGCCACAGGGCAGTATTCCAACATAATGACCCGAAACACACCTCCAAAACGACCACTGCCTTGCTAAAGAAGCTGAGGGTAAAGGTGATGGACCTAAACCCTATTGAGCATCTGTGGGGCATCCTCAAACGGAAGATGGAGGAGAGCAAGGTCTCTAACCTCCACCAGCTCCGTGATATCATCACGGAGGAATCGAAGAGGACTCCAGTGGCAAACTGTGAAGCTCTGGTGAACTCCACACCCATGAGGGTTAAGGCAGTGCTGGAAAATAATGGTGGCCACACAAAATATTGATACTTTGGGCCCAATTTGGACATTTTCACTTAGGGGTGTACTCACTTTTGTTGCCAGCGGTTTAGACCCCATTCACACCTGAGCGTTTTGTAGCTTGAATATGCTTGAAGTCTGAAGCTACAAAACGTTGGAGGGGAAACAAAAAAATCAATGATTCTCTATGGAGGAGATGGTTCCCATCTCCACTCAAAAATGCCTGAAGCCAAACGCCTGAAGCTTAAACAAGTTCCGGAGGTTTTTTTGTCGCGCGAATCGCGCATATTTGGGTATTTCTGGAACATTTGTATTGCTATAGATATCAATGGAAAAGCGTCAGCGACTTGCACTTCTTTGGGTGTTTGCATACGCAAAACAAAAGGCTTGAAAAACGCCCAAAAATGCTACGCTCAGGTGTGAATGCAGCCTAAGACATTAATGGTTGTGTGTTGAGTTATTTTGAGGGGACAGCAAATTTACACTGTTATACAAGCTGTACACTCACTACTTTACATTGTAGCAAAGTGTCATTTCTTCAGTGTTGTCACATGAAAAGATATAATAAAATATTTACAAAAATGTGAGGGGTGTACTCACTTTTGTGAGATACTGTAAGTTCAGAATCCTTTGC
>BLSH010478017.1:828409-840853 GCA_018402905.1 Glandirana rugosa
TTAACCCCCCCCCCCCCCCCCCCAAAAAAAAGCATGTTAAACAGCATAGTACTTGTGCTGTGTAATTTGTCTCTGTCCGCTGTAAAATATCTGGTTGATCCTGCCTGTTCATGTGTCCCCTATGTGAACTGACGACGGTAATCATGGCTGCTGATCCATGATACCGTGGTCTGTTTATGTGCCTCCGTCATCCCGCTGTGTTCATTTCTCCTCTCTCCTCCCTCCCTCTCTGGGTTTGTGAGTGATCGACAAACCCACCCTTCCCTTCCTGCCGCTATTTCGCGTGGCAGTAAAGTCAGTGAGTACTATTACTGCCAGCACCTCTGTAATAACAAGGTATAATACACCGTGTCAGTGTTGTGTTTTTGTTTTTTTTCCCAAATGATGCTGCTAACTACCTTATTTCAGAGTGCTGCTGTGCGGTCATGTGACCTCCCACCGCTCTCTTCCCCCAATCTAAGGACTACAGCGGGGGAGAGCTAAGCAGACAGCCCAGTGGTCACGGGACCTCCCAGCTGACGTAAGAGGGGAATCTCAACCCCTCCCTCTGTAACCCTTAGATCGGGGGAGGAGAGCGGTGGGAGGTCATGCGATCACACAGGGGTGCTCTGAAATAAGTTATTTAGCAGCATCATTTTAAAAGAACATTGACAATGTGTATTATAGCTGGTAGTAATGGTACTCACTGACTTTATAACCTGACCCCCTGTCGACCTAGAAACTTAAAGTGGTTGTAAATATCCCACTGCAGATTCCAGCAAGTCAACACAAAAAACTGAACTGTTTCAACATCAGAGGCTTTTGTTGCATTTATTTGCATTCAATTTCATTGAATATCAATGTGTAATGTCAAGGCACTTCTGCAACATCCCCAACTTAAAGTGGAAGTAAAGTCTTTCTGTTATTCACCTCCCTATAATGAGATACTACAGTAATATTACATTGTTATAGTTTGATTTCTAAGATATGTTTTCTTTCCATTTTTTTTTTTTTTTTTTTTTCTTAAAAAAAAAAAAAGTCCTTCTGTTACGTGACCACAAAGCCCTTGGTTTTCGTTATTCAGGTCGGCTGTTGGGCATGTCCACTGCTTGGATCAATTTCCAGAAGTGGGTTACCTAGCGAAAGGAGAGGCTAGGAGGACCAGAAAATTGGGTAGTGTGAATATCTCCTAAACTTGCACAGTTTAGGAGATATTCTGAGTGCATGTAGTCATTGATGGCGTGTGCACTGAAGGTCCGGCTTACCATGCTGGACCTTCAGAGCTTGTGACGTCATCGTGGCTCTGGCCACTCACAGCGCCGGAGCCCACAAACTCAGAAGAAACACTGGAGAAGCTGTCAGCCGTCTTAGCGGTGTGTGGGAGCCACTGAAGGGCTTCGTTCTAAGGTTCTGCAATGCATACTAGTTCATTATGCCTTTGTCTTATTGAAGTATGCATTCTTAACTCAAAAAATGTACATTATATTGCTCCCAACCTCCTCCAGAGCTCCAAATTACTTAATTGTATTATTTCTTTTTCTTGCTGCTGTGATCTGACTTCCTGCTAGAGGGTACCTACGTTTTGTTCTCCATGGTCACACTATGGGAATTGTAGCAAACATGCATTGCTCATTCCAGAAAAACAAAAGTGATGGAGAAAAGGAGAGGTTTGGGAGCTCATGGAGGATGTAACAAGGAGGCAGAAAAACACAGCAAAAAAAGCCATACAAATAATAGATCATAGGGCCGTTAAGTAGTGGGTGTGTATGTATTATTTTTGGAGAATAAGGATATTGTTTAACGTCACTTTAAAAATATTCAAGTTACTTTTAGAGAGATATCACTTCCATCACATCCTGGATATACCCCATGAGGGGAAATCTCCCCAAAGGAGCACTTTTGCCAGTAAACGCCCTTCCCAGTCCAAAATAAAAGTTTTGTCTGCAGTTTTTACATTTGTTTGTGCCTTGAAAAATGTAGAGGGAACTCTGGTTTTAGGTCTCACAAAAGAGCCTAGTAGTATAAAGGGCATATCTAGTAGTCTCTGTAGAGCCAAACAGGATTCAATTTGAGGTCTTGATATTCAATAAATTAAAGATTTGATTTAAAAGTTACTTTTAAAATAACCTTCTTGATCATTAAATACTTTTTTTTTTTTTTTTTCCCGCTGCAGAAATGTGTCAGACCAATTTATGCAGTGGCACAAAACGGCCAGTAAAAAGAGCCCCGTTTTCAATCTCCGCATTCAGGTGATCAGATATTGCATTTTCTAATGATCATGTTATACATATTTATGGTATTTCATTTTGATTTTTATTATAGTTCTAAACTTGGATGTATACTTTGTATGTTTCCAGTGGGTCTGATCACCCAAAATAGAGTTTTTGTCAGTGTTGGATGCTGGTGAACTTAAATGTTATGGGGAATGTACAGGGGCATTGCCATCAAATGCTGCATTTTCCATTCAAACACTTGCTTTTGAATGTAAAATGCAACAAAGGTTTTAATTTGAACTTCTTTGCCTGTAAAGTAAACGCATCTCAATAAGAAATGCTATTTCTCCAAAGATGCAATGCAAAGCAGCTCTAACAAACAAATCTTGGACCTTTCGTCCACATTACAATACTGATGTCAATGGAAATCTGCTGACCTGCATTTGATAGGTGTTCTAAATACTTGTCAAACGTAGGGAAATAAACTTCCTTAAATGTGAGTCCTAATTGTCTTCCAGTATAGGGGACTTCACTGGTGACATTTTCCTTCTCTCCATCCTTGTTGTAGATGGGGTGAGGTGAGTAAAGGTACACTCTATTCAAAACTGAAAAATAAACCTTGAGATATTTACAGTATATAGTGCCTTGAATAAGTATTCATACCCCTTGACATTTTCCACATTTTGTCATGTTACAACCAAAAACGTAAATGTATGTTATTGGGATTTTTTGTGATAGACCAACACAAAGTGGCACATAATTGTGAAGTGGAAGGAAAATGATAAATGGTTTTTAAAATGTTTTACAAATAAATATCTGAAAAGTGTTTCTCATCTGTAATCAGCCCCCTTTACTCTGATACCCATTCATAAAATCTACTGGAACCAATTGCTTTCAGAAGTCACCTAATTGGTAAATAGAGTCCACCTGTGTGTAATTTAATCTCAGTATAAATACAGCTGTTTTGTGAAGCCCTCAGAGGTTTGTCGGAGAACCTTAGTGAACAAACCGCATCATGGAGGCCAAGGAACACACCAGACAGGTCAGGGATAAAGTTGTGGGGAAGTTTTAAAGCAAGGTTAGGTTATAAAAAAATATCCCAAGCTTTAAACATTTCATGGAGCGCTGTTCAATCCATCATCCGAAAATGGAAAGAGTATGGCACAACTGCAAACCTACCAAGACATGGCTGTCCACCTAAACTGACAGGCCCGGCAAGGAGAGCATTAATCATAGAAGTAAGTTAATACACTCAAAAAGATCCTATAAGTGCTGCAACCAGAGCTAATGTCATTGTTCGGAAACTTGATATCCTCATGTGTGGATGTTGAAGGAAAACAGAGCTGCTGATGACCACTGAAATTGTAAATAGTTTGATGCAAGCTGAAGACAGCGCTCAATGGAACCTTCAAAGGTTCCATTGAGTGCTGTCTTCAGCTTGCATTAATCATATAAGTAGCCAAGAGGTCCATGGTAACTCTGGAGGAGCTGCAGAGACTCACAACTCAGGTGGGAGAATCTGTCCACAGGACAATCAGTTGTGAACTCTACAAATCTGGCCTGTTTGGAAGATTGGCAATAAGAAAGCCATTGTTGAAAGAAAGCCAAAAGAAGTTCAGTTTGCAGTTTGTGAGAAGCAATGTGGGGGACACAGCAAACATGTGGAAGAAGGTGCTCTGGTCAAATGAGACCAAAATTGAACTTTTTGGCCTAAAAGCAAAACGCTATGTGTGGTGGAAAGCTAACAATGCACATCACCCTGAACACACAATCCCCACTGTGAAACATGGTGGTGGCAGCATCATGTTGTGTGGATGCTTTTCTTCAGCAGGGACAGGTAAGTTGGTCAGAGTTGATGGGAAGATGGATAGAGCCAAATACAGGGCAATCTTAGAAAAAAATCTCTTAGAGTCTACAAAAGACTTGAGACTGGAGTGGAGGTTCACCTTCCAGCAAGACAATGACCCTCAACATACAGCCAGAGCTAAAATGGCATGCTTTACATCACAGCATATTCATGGCCCAGTCAAAGTCCAGACCTAAATCCAATTGAGAATCTGTGGCAAGACTTGAAAATTGCTGTTCAGACGCTCTCCATCCAATCTGACAGAGCTTGAGCTATTTAGCAAAGAAGAATGGGCAAAAAGTTCACTCTCTAGATGTGCAAAGCTGGTAGAGACATCCAAAAAAAGACTTGCAGCTGTAATTGCAGGGAAAGGTGGTTCTATAAAGTATTGACTTAGAGGGGCTGAATACAAATGCATACCACACTTTTTACATATTTATTTGTAAAAAAAAAATTGTAAACATTTATCATTTTCCTTCCACTTCACAATTATGTGCCACATTGTGTTGGTCTATCACATAAAATCCCAATAAAATACATGTACTATTTTGGTTGTAACATGAAAAAATGTGGAAAATGTAGGGGTGTGAATGCTTTTTCAAGGCACTGTAAGAATGCCAGGAGCACAGCCTACTACTGAATACTTCATTGTTTTATTCAAGCATAGCTGTGCCACACCAGTCCACCCACTTCCTTTTGTTGGTAATCTGGCAATACTGGAACACATCTGCTTGTGGTGCTGGAACACCAACTGCACATTTATTGTTGCCTTTCACATACAGTTAGGCTGATATACTGTAAGTTTCTTATAGCCACCAAGCAGAATCCGACCTGTTTTATAAGCATTAAATAAATGGAGATGCAGGAAACAGAGATAGAGGAAGTCATACAATGCTGGTTTCCAGAATTACATTATTGGCGACTCTTTATGGAGCAGTGTGAGAACTCATCCTTGGTCTCCAGTTAAAGTGCATATATGTCATTTAATTTAACTTTTCCCACTAAAGTGCTTAATTCCAGTTGGTGGTTGTTAGTTATAATATGAACGTGTATTCTTAAAAGTGCAAGTGCGTGTAAACAATTCTGGAAAATGTTATTACACATGTGCAAACTCAAAATTAGTAGAGATAGCTTATTTACGTGAATATGCTCTTGGCAATGTGCTAGTAGTCAGAGAAAATAAATAAATAAAATCCTCCAAAAGTTTGTGATTTCTTGTGTGCCTGTGCTTAATACCACTATGTTGGTGTCAAACAATATGAAATACGAGTATACAACAAAAGTAAACCATATTAATCCTGGTGTACAAAGTATTGGTGGAAATTATATATCCCACAGTTCCTTAGTTATTAATAAGAAAACGTCCCAACTCCTAAATGGTTGCAATGTGGAAAAAACTACAAAAAATAATACAGCCGTCCATATGGTGAACCACGTGACTTCAAGTGCTTATTCAGTGTGACTGATTTCTTCCTGCATCATTTGTGACAAAGGGTGTATGTGCACTCGTGCTCCCCCTTTAGATTTCCTCCTTACCAGAGGGCACTGCCCCTGCAGGGGCCACGTGCCTATCTTTGTAGTTCCTGAAGGTCTGGTCCTGGGTTTGGAGTTCTCCGCCACTGGACTTTAGGAAATTCACCTCCGTGGGGCAGGTTCCTCCTCCTGATATGGTATTCTCCGCTCTTGTAGATAAAGGGGCGTCCCGAGGTGTACCAAGGATAATTTGTAAGTCCAAGTATTGTCACAGAGACGGTATGTGAGAGTGTGCTTGGTGGGGGAGCTCTGCAGCTCTCCTCGCTGTGCGAACGCACGCCACACAGCGAGGAGAGCTGCAGAGCTCCCCCACCAAGCACACTCTCACATACCGGCTCTGTGACAATACTTGGACTTACAAATTATCCTTGGTACACCTCGGGACGCCCCTTTATCTACAAGAGCGGAGAATACCATATCAGGAGGAGAAACCTGCCCCACGGAGGTGAATTTCCTAAAGTCCAGTGGCGGAGAACTCCAAACCCAGGACCAGACCTTCAGGAACTACAAAGATAGGCACGTGGCCCCTGCAGGGGCAGTGCCCTCTGGTAAGGAGGAAATCTAAAGGGGGAGCACGAGTGCACATAAACCCTTTGTCACAAATGATGCAGGAAGAAATCAGTCACACCGAATAAGCACTTGAAGTCACGTGGTTCACTATATGGACGGCTGTATTTTTTGTAGTTTTTTCCCCATTGCAACCATTTAGGAGTTCTGACGTTTTCTTATTACTAACTAAGGAACTGTGGGATACATAATTTCCACCAATACTTTGTACACCAGGATTAATATGGTTTACTTTTGTTGTATACTCGTATTTCATATTGTTTGACACCAACATAGTGGTATTAAGCACAGGCACACAAGAAATCACAAACTTTTGAGGATTTTATTTACTTATTTTCTCTGACTACTAGCACATTGCCAAGAGCATATTCACGTAAATAAGCGATCTCTACTAATTTTGAGTTTGCACATGTGTAATAACATTTTCCAGAATTGTTTACACGCACTTGCACTTTTAAGAATACACGTTCATATTATAACTAACAACCAGCAACTGGAATTAAGCACTTTAGTGGCAAAAGTTAAATTAAATGACATGTATGCACTTTAACTGGAGACCAAGGATTTTGCCCTATCAGAACATATGATCACAGGACATCAGGGACACATTTATCTCCCATTACTCAGACAGCGCCACATCCAAGCACCACCTTTATCAATCTCACATCCCACCTACGGGAGGGAATTTTTGGAGGGCAGCAGTCTAACATCAAAATCCCTAAGCGCGGTACACACCCCCAGTTTATCTAGTGTGAGAACTCAGTTTAAAGAGAAACTCCATTCTGGCCCTACTTTTTTCCTCCACCCATCTTCTCTTACTTGTGAAGCTGGGCTTGCCTCAGAAAACATACTCACTGCCCAGTGGATTCAGCATTGCCCTGCTATTATCCCTTGATCAGGTGTCACAGCATGTGTCCCATGCCGCCATCTTGGTGCTCTCATTAATCTGGAGCCTGGTTGACATTACTGGTTCCAGGCAGCCGGACCCTCAATGACACATGCCAGCTTTGCCCAACTTCCGCTCAGTTAAAGTCCTCCAGCTCCTATCCCAGGAAGCTTCTGTAGTGTAGGACACATCATTTTTGCTTAGTTGAAGATGGGGGCAGGGGGGGGCAGGGCCACAGAAAAAAAAAATAGAATGAGCCTGAAACAAAAGCACATTTGTTTAAATATGGAAAGGGGGTGGCTGAGGCAGGGACTTAGTCCCTTTTTCAGGGTGAATGTCTGCTTTAATTCAAATTGAGGGAACCTTTATGGTTCACTTTTCATTTTACTCCTGATGACACCAAGAAGGACTGAACTAAGAAAGGAAACACTCAAATCAACTTTCTGTGCTGTGCTTCATGTGCCATTTCTGATGATGCATTGGTGAGGACAGGGAGAGGCAAAGGATGGCTGTCACTAAATCCCAGAGATTTTAAATTGGGGATAAAACTCCATTCTGGGTTAAAATGTAAACAATAAAATCAAAGCAATCTTTGCTACATACTTCATACTGCAGCTTCTCTCTTGTCCCCTGCAGTACCTATTCTTTGCCACAAGATGTCCCTAGTCTCCTGTGTCTTACACTAATGGCCCGTACACACAATCCAAAAATTGGACGAAAAATCCTGCTTTCAAAGCGATCATACTATAATCGGATCGTTAGTACAGAGCTTTCGAAAGCCGATCCCGACAGTTCATCCGATATTATTCGATCGGACAAACACAAAAAATTTTCTCGCATGGTGCCCGACCGTACGATTTTCCTTTTAATCAGTACAGTTGTCGTTCGAAAATACAATACAAATACACTAGAACACTGACATCACTTCCGATTTTTTTTTTTTTTTTTTTTTTTTTTTTTTTTTTTTTTTTTTTATTCCGTTGTACGAGAATTTTCATGGCTTCAGTAAACTCTCTGATTCGACCTGAGGTTAGCATGCGGAAAAAAAACGGACGATCTGTCGTCCGATTTTTGGATTGTGTGTACGGGGCATAAATGGGCCAGAATTCAAATACAGAGAAGATTATGATTGCTTCATTGTGATCAGATGCCAAAACAGGTTTGCCTGTTCACTGCTAGGTCTTGAGGCTAGGTTGACACCTATGTGGTTTTAGTGCGTTTTGCAGAAATGCACTACAGTCCATTTAACATGGTTTCCTATGGTACACGTTCACCTCTATGCGTTTTGCGGCATTTTTGGAAAGGGTCGGGAACGTTTTTTCCCGCATTTTACACGTAATAGGCTTCAATGGAATCGCACCAGAAACTGAAGTGCTTTGTTTGTAAAGTGATTTTTGATGTGTTTTTGCATTTTTCTGTTTAAAACCCTGTGTATACCTGGTTGCTAAGGAGGGCAAAAAAAAAAAAATCTCCCCCTCCCAGGTACATATCAGGCACTTCGGGTCTAGTATGGATTTGGAGGAGACCCACGCCAAGATGTAAAAAATAAATGGTGTGCGGTCCCCCCCAAAATCCATGCCAAACTCTTATCCGAGCATGCAGCCCAGCAGGTCAGGAAAGGGAGTGGACGAGCAAGTGCCCCCCCCCCCTCCTGAATCATACCAGGCCGCATGCCCTCAATATGGGAGGGGATTGATGCTTTGCCCCCATGTTAATGGGGATAAGGTCCTCTTCCCGACAACCCTGGGCTGTGGTTGTCGGGGTCTGCAGGCGGGGGGCTTATCAGAATCTGGAAGGGCCCCCCCTTACATGAATAGGTATCAGGTACCCTTACCCATTCACACAAAAAATCAGTGAAATGTAAAAAAACAAGAGCTGGGTTTTGACAAATCCTTTATTAAAAAATAAGCCCCGAGCCGCCTTCTCCCAGTGGCGAGGGAGAAGTCAGCAGCGAGAAAAGACAGCTTGGGGCTTCTTTTTAAATAAAGGACTTGTCAAAAACTGGCTCTTGTAAAATGTAAAAAAAACACTACTTTTTGGTGTGAATGGGTAGGGGTAAGTTGTACCCTATATGCATTCACATGGGGGGCTGGTGGGCGGGACTCCGATAAGCCCCCCACCTGCAGACCTCGACAACCACAGCCCAGGGTTGCCAGGCAGAGGCCCTTGTCCCCATCAGCATGGAGGCATGGTGCCTTGGGGGGGGGGGCTTGGTATGGACCTGGGGGGGGGGGAATCCCACTGACAGCTGATGACTCATTGGGTGCCCCCTCCTTAGCAACCGGCTATATACAGTGTGCCTGAAAAACGCATCAAACGCAGCCGCATAGATGTGAACCTAGACTTAAAATGTTTTTCTCTGTCCATTTAGCCCACATGCACACTGGGCTGTTCATGAAACATACGAAAAACGTGTGTTGCACTTGTAGTGCCATTAATCGCTAATGGCATCCCAAAACCACCAAGCAAGAAGGGGCAAAAGACAAGGTAAAATGCACAGTGAGGTTCAAAGCTCAAGAAGGTGCTAGAGCTTCTATGTTGCATGTAGGGCAGCCCATTGAAATGAATGGGCTGCCTTGTGCACACAGTGCGAAATTGTGCATGTGTGCAATTGGCCAACGTTGTGCCTATAGTAGTGTTAATAAGGAGCTTACTCTCAAGGGGCAGAAAAAGAAAGAACATTGTGCTTCACCCAATGATGGTAGATTTAAAATATACAAGAAAATGGGCTAAGGCATTTGGACCAGAGTCACTGGGGGAAGATTTATTAAAACTGGTGCACCCAGAATCTGGTGCAGCTGTGCATAGGAACCAATCAGCTTCTAGGTTTTATTGTCGAGGCTTAATTTAATGAGCTGAAGTTAGAAGCTGATTGGTTACTACACACAGCTGCACCAGGTTCTGTGTGCACCAGTTTTAGTAAATCTCCCCCATTGTGTTCTGGAAGACACATATCATTAAAGGGTTAAGGGTGAACATACTGTTGACTATAGGTGACAAATTCTCTTTAACATACAATTGGTACTTACGTGTGTTTTTTTTTTTTTTTTGTCACAACAGTTATATCTGTGACAATGGATCGATCCCGTTGCCAGCCCACTGGGAGCATGTGAACAGCGCCCAGCCTTATCAGGTAGATACTACAATTATCTCCATTTACAATAGCTGCACTTTTGTAAACAAGCATGTAAAGTTAGTAGTGGACTGGTTTCTAAAAAAATATATATAGCTAGAAGTGCATGGTAAAACAAAATAAGAAATATAGGAACATTTAAGTTCATGACTTTCCTTCAGTCATAGGAAAAAGTCCAAAAACCTAGATCTGAAGGATCCTAAATTGTGAGCTTGAACAAGCAGGGCCCTCTTATTCCTCCTGTATTGAATTGTATTGTAATTGTACTGTCTGCCTAATGTTGTAAAGCGCTGCGCAAACTGTCGGCGATATATAAATCCTATATTATAATAATAATAATAATAATAATACTAATAATGGGTTATTTAAAGTGCCTTTCTTGTATGAGGGTAAGCTGTACACCAGCTGCAGCAGCCACACCAGCAGTCTTAGGACAAGATCCAGCCTCTAAATAGCATCTAAATGGCATCAAACATTTTAATCACAAAAGATATATCGCCACTTACATATACAGTATCTCACAAAAGTGAGTACACCCCTCACATTTTGGTAAATATTTTATTATATCTTTTCATGTGACAAACCTGAAGAAATTACACTTTGCTACAATGTAAAGTAGTGAGTGTACAGCTTGTATAAAAGTGTAAATTTGCTGTCACCTCAAAATAACTCAACACACAGCCATTAATGTCTAAACCGCTGGCAACAAAAGTGAGTACACCCCTCAGTGAAAATATCCAAATTGGGCCCAAAGTGTCAATATTTTGTGTGGCTACCATTATTTTCCAGCACTGCCTTAACCCTCTTGGGTATGGAGTTCACCAGAGCTTCACAGGTTGCCACTGGAGTCCTCTTCCACTCCTCCATGACGACATCCCGGAGCTGGTGGATGTTGGAGACCTTGCGTTCCTCCACCTTCCATTTGAAGATGCCCCACAGATGCTCAATAGGGTTTATGTCTGGAGACATGCTTGGCCAGTCCATCACCTTTACCATCGGCTTCTTTAGGAAGGCAGTGGTCGTCTAGGAGGTGTGTTTGGGGTCGTTACCATGTTGGAATACTGCCCTGCGGCCCAGTCTCTGAAGGGAGGGGATCATGCTCTGCTTCAGTATGTCACAGTACATGTTGGCATTCATGGTTCCCTCAATGAACTGTAGCTCCCCAGTGCCGACAGCACTCATGCAGCCCCAGACCATGACACTCCCACCACCATGCTTGACTGTAGGCAAGACACACTTGTCTTTGTACTCTTCACTTGCTTGCCGCCACACACACTTGACACCATCTGAACCAAATAAGTTTACTTTATCTTGGTCTCATCAGATCACAGGACATGGTTTCAGTAATCCGTGTCCTTTAGTCTGCTTGTCTTCAGCAAACTGTTTGCGGGCTTTCTTGTGCATCATCTTTAGAAGAGGCTTCCTTCTGGGATGACAGCCATGCAGACCAATTTGATGCTGTATGCGGCTTATGGCCTGAGCACTGAAAGGCTGACCCCCACCCCTTCAACCTCTGCAGCAATGCTGGCAGCACTCATATGTCTATTTCCCAAAGACAACCTCTGGATATGATGCTGAGCAGGTGCACTCAACTTCTTTCGTCGACCATGGGGAGGCCTGTTCTGAGTGGAACTTGTCCTGTTAAACCTCTGTATGGTCTTGGCCACCTTGCTGGAGATCAGTTTTAGGGTCTTGACAATCTTCTTATTGGCTAGGCCATCTTCATGTAGAGCAACAATTCTTTTTTTCAGATCCTCAGAGAGTTCTTTGCCATGAGGTGCCATGTTAAACTTCCAGTGACCAGTATGAGAGTGAGAGCGATAACACCAACTTTAACACACCTGCTCCCCATTCACACCTGAGACCTTGTAACACTTAGGAGTCACATGACACCGGGGAGGGAAAATGCCTAATTGGGCCCAATTTGGACATTTTCACCTAGGGGTGTACTCACTTTTGTTGCCAGCGGTTTAGACATTAATGGCTGTGTGTTGAGTTATTTTGAGGGGACAGCAAATTTACATTGTTATACAAGCTGTACACTCGCTACTTTACATTGTAGCAAAGTATCATTTTTCTTCAGTGTTGTCCCATGAAAAGATTGCATTTCCACGCCTTACAGGAACACAGGTCGTACTTTTCGAGGCACCAATTTCCACTGAAGATATTGCCACTGCGATTTCATAGCTGGCTAAATCCAGGGCCCCAGGATCAGATGGTTTACCTCTCCAATTTTATGCCACGGACTCCGATTTATTGATCCCCAAATTGTGAGACTTGTATAAGC
>BLSH010478017.1:840863-868351 GCA_018402905.1 Glandirana rugosa
TCTTTATGTAGAGCAACAATTCTTTTTTTCAGATCCTCAGAGAGTTCTTTGCCATGAGGTGCCATGTTGAACTTCCAGTGACCAGTATGAGAGTGAGAGCGATAACACCAACTTTAACACACCTGCTCCCCATTCACACCTTGTAACACTTAGGAGTCACATGACACCGGGGAGGGAAAATGCCTAATTGGGCCCAATTTGGACATTTTCACCTAGGGGTGTACTCACTTTTGTTGCCAGCGGTTTAGACATTAATGGCTGTGTGTTGAGTTATTTTGAGGGGACAGCAAATTTACATTGTTATACAAGCTGTACACTCGCTACTTTACATTGTAGCAAAGTATCATTTTTCTTCAGTGTTGTCCCATGAAAAGATTGCATTTCCACGCCTTACAGGAACACAGGTCGTACTTTTCGAGGCACCAATTTCCACTGAAGATATTGCCACTGCGATTTCATAGCTGGCTAAATCCAGGGCCCCAGGATCAGATGGTTTACCTCTCCAATTTTATGCCACGGACTCCGATTTATTGATCCCCAAATTGTGAGACTTGTATAAGCATATATTTGATTCAGGCACCCTCCCACCCTCCATGCAAGCATATATTTGATTCAGGCACCCTCCATGCAGGAGGCTCAAATAATAGTTATACCAAGGCCTGACAAGGACCCTAAATATCCCGATTCTTACTGCTCAATTTCATTGTTACAAGTGATGTAAAGATTTTAGCTAAAATTCTTGCATCACGCCTAAATAAAGTCATTCTGTCCTTTAATACACCCTGATCAGACGGCTTTCTGCCGGGGAAAAATACAGCTATGAATATTAGGCGTCTCTTCATGAATATACAAGCATCACATGATGAATTGGGGTCTCGAGTGGTAGTAGCCTTGGAAGCCACCAAGGCATTCGATTCCGTGGAATGGAAGTATTTAGTGGAATGTTTGTGAAGATTTGGCTTTGGGCCAAGTTTTATTAGAAGGATACAACTTCTGTACCAATCACCTAGGGCCAGAGTGTTTGTAAACGGCTGGCTGTCTGGCCAGTTCCCATTGGAGAGAGGTAACCATCAGGGGTGCCCCCTCTCCCCTCTACTTTATGCTCTGGTGGCTGAGCCTTTGGCCATAGCCACCCAGGCCAACCCAAGCATTGTGGGACTACGAGTCGGAAACAATATTGAAAAAATAGGACTTTATGTCGACGATCCCATATTGTACCTTGCGGATTCTTGACTATCCCTACAGGCAGCACTAGACTATAGAAAATATAGGACAGCACTCTGAACTACGAATTATTTGGACTAAATTCCAAATTCTGCCTCTCAATATCCCCCTCCTCTACAATGCCCTCTCTTCCTCTATCAGGGTGTCCTCAATTAAGTACTTAGGGGTATTGATCACCAGACAACTCAACCTAGAATCTCTCTTTGCCCTGGTTAAAAACAAGATACAGATATGGGCTAGACTATCTTTAGGAGTGATGGGTAGAATTAATATAATAAAAATGATGCTATTACCCAAAATACTGTATCTGCTGTATGTGGCATGTCCCACTCTACATTCCTCTCAAATTTTTCAAAGCGTTGGACTCCATTCTTAATTCATTTGTCTGTGGCCACGGGAGACAAACTAGCTTGGAATGTTCTTAAAAATCCCACGTCCCCAAGTGGAGCTGCCCTTCCTGATTTCCGCGACTATTACCTTGCTTCCCAACTGTCTCACTTTTATTACATTACCAAAATTGAGCTCCAACGTTATGAATCTTTAGTGTGTCATCATCTGGACCGCCCCGCCTTTACCCCTTTGCAGGCTGATCTTCGGGGAACACCACGACAAAGCCCCCTTCGTTTTAATGAAGGTATGCTCACCGTCATAGAATATATAACTTAGCCTTACGTAAACTAAATATTCAACAATTCATTCCCACACCCCTCTCTGGTATAACACTCAACTACCGGAACTACTCACAACTCCAGATCCCATTGTGTGGGTCTCCAAGGGCATAGTATATTTGCATCAAGTTATGACCAGCTCTGGACCAAAGACCTTTCATACTCTTAAGGTAGAGTTCTCCCTTCCCAACCACCTCCTATTTTGCTACTTGCAACTTCGCCATGCACTAAACACCCAGTTACGTAATGTGTTGCCCCCCCTATTTTAGATATTATTTTAGGTACAGAACCCACCAAACTGATTTCCACCCTAAACTCTACTCTGCGACTCCCCCACGCTACAACTTTGGCCTATAATGTTAAAACTAAATGGGAGGCTGAGGTAGGCGTTATAGAAGATGACTGGGAAGAAATTCTGACCAATGCTGAACTTGTATCCCCTAAATTGTCAGGTTGACACAGTTATATATATGTTACATCAAGCATATCTTACACCACCAAAAATTACCCATTTCCAACCCACGCGCAGTCCGCTCTGTCCAATGTGCAACTCGGCTCTCGGATCATTCTCTTATCTAATTTGGGCCTGTCCAAATATTCAAACATATTGGGTCTACATAATCCACTTTTTACATGATGTGATGGTTTCCCCTGGGGTACTGGACCCCAAACTGTGTCTGCTGGGTCTACACCCAGACTAAGAGATCGATACGTTTCTTGCAACATTTCTGAATGCAACACTATTTATTGCAAGGAAAACCATCGCACATACCTGGATGCAAGCTATGCCCATTACGATTCAGAGTTGGAAGAAGGAAGTAAATAACACCCTGCCATATAAAAAAAACTGATATATATGAATAGAGGATGTCCTTTTAAAGTATTCTAAGGTTTGGGATTAATGGATATCAGATGGAGAGACCTGTACTTGATTAACAGTGACATCAGGGATACCTATGCTATATCCCAAATGGAGGTCTGATTTGATCTTTAAAGAAAAATAATACATACTGTTTGATTTATAAAAGCAGATTTGAAAACCTGTACTCTTGATTTATATCTTTGCAACCAATGTTACCATTTATGGGTTGCCTTTATTACTTTGCTGACAGATTGTACCATATACTTTTTTTCTCAATAAAACTGTTTTTGAACAATTAAAAAAAAAATGTTTGAGGCTACCGACACCACTTTGCACTCTTTCTATTTAACTATTTCGCCTTTTCTATTTAACTATTTCAAAACTGCACTTTTGTGCTTGAGTTACTAGCTAATTACAATGCATATGGTTTATTTTTTCAGCTCATCCCCCTACTCAAGGTATGTAATGAATATAAGGAAGTAGCCAACCTGTTTGGTCAGTCTATGGACCAGAACCGCATCACAAAAATTCTACGATTGCAGAATCTGGATCTGTGGGAATTTTACTGCAGGTAAGCTGCATTACAGTGCTGCAAAATGTGTGACTTTTTTTTTTTTTTTTAACAAAAACAAAGGCTTTATTAATATAAAAATAGGAGACATACAGGCAACAGTGCAACAAGCACCGTCAATGCAAATTATATAGTGACGACGTTATGCAGGTTCAGGACATTAAATGAACAATTAATACCATAGTAAATGTTACTAGCAAGAAATAGTTCTCTGCAATGATATACAAACTCTGTCAATCACATCCATTAATATACATATATTGAAGAGGGAGAGCAGCAGATGAATCAAGCTGACCTGTAAGAGACTCGGGTGAAAAACATGCACGTGGTAACATGCTGTGTCTGGGGGTGAACACAAGGAAGGGAGCTACTCCTCCTCCATACAAGTAGAGGGACTTTCCAACCACCTGTCCCAAATCTTGTGATATTTGCGTGGACAACCACTGCGGGTATATAGAACTTTATAAAAAAAGTGTTATAAGAGTGGCATTAAGGGCCCTAATCCATTGTTGAATTGTCGGGGGGGGGGGGGGGCTTCTCTAGGCCAAACCCTGGCAATAATCATTCCGGCCATAAAGAGTGACTCATGTAGGAGAATATGGAGGTGTTTTATCTTCCTTGGGCGAGGACAGGAGGCCTAACAGACATTGCTTGGGGCAAAGGGTCGGGCAGAGCCCATTTGATTGTGGAGAAAATTAACCACTTGCATCCAGTACCCTTGAATATAGGAACATGACGATATTAAGTGGTAGAATGTAGGATGGATTTTCAGTCGGTCTGGTATTTGGAGAGGCAAATAGGTGTTAAATAGGACCTGTGAAGTATAAATAGGTGGGTTGGCTGATCAGAGAGCTTGTGAAAGACTAGTTAGCAGTTGCCTAAAATCTCGTCCCAGTCTTCATCTATTACTTCCCCAACTTCAGTTTCCCACCACGCTTTTAGTTGGTTGGCCAGTGTAGTGGCATCAGGCAACATTAGATAATTATAGAAAATGGAGATAAGTTTCTTAGGGTCTTGACCATTAATGACATTCTATTAAATATAAGGAATCCAGACTGGGAATGGAGTCCCCAAATTTGGTATTGATCGAGTGGCAAAGTTGAAGGTACCGAAAAAACATATGGTTAGGTAGTCCAAACCCAATCCTGAATTCCTGGAATGATTTCACCTCACCACCAGGTAGGACATGTGAGAGGTAGATGACCCCCCTATCAATCCAGATGTCATGATCGGGTACTAACGACACCTCAGGCAGAAGCGGGTTATCCCACAGGGGCGTATGAATATGAAATGGAGAGGCTTTTGTGCATTTCATGAACAGTGGCCAAATTTGGCGGTGGTGAAAAAACATCTGTCCCCGGTCTCCCCGTTTGGGTGACTCGCGAATACCACATAAAAGGATTTGAAGAAGTTGGACGACTGACTGCATGGGGTAGATTAGCACATACTAGGGTAAGGTATCTGTTCCAATCCTCATTATTAAAGTAGTAAAAATTAGATAACTGGGAAGCTATATAGTATAAGTTGAGATCTGGGAGGGCTGTTCCACCTAGGTTCGTAGGGGTTTTCAGAGTATGCCAAGACAGCTTACGACAGGAATTTCCCCAGATGAAGGCGTTAAGTATGGATACGAGGTGGAATGTAAAGGGGAGCATGCCAAAATAAGTTTAGGGAGCAGTATCATTTTAACTAAGTTTAAGCGCCCCATAACCCTAGACTGAGCAGGGAGGGACCATGTCTGTGTTTTGGTCTTTAGAAATGTATAGAGGGGTTCCAGATTAAGTTTTATAGAAATCTGTTAAGGAGTGGGACACTTGAATACCTAGCTACCGAATCTGGCTTGCTCTCACCAAAGGGAGAGAGGCCTGCTCTAAAGTGGGGGCTCCGATGTCCAGTGGAAGGATCTGGGATTTGGGCAGCAAAATGTCATTTACATTAGCCATGTGGCCTTTCAGCTAAGCTGCCTTTATTTATTTCCTCCCTCTTCCACAATATTAAGGAATTGCCATTCTTTATATTGCATGGCTTATAAATATTTTTTTTAAATGTTTCTTTGCTTGAACCTTCCTTCTCACCTAGACGAGGGTGACATTTCAGCCTACTCCTGCAACTTCCTGGGATACCAATGTCCCATATCCCAGCAGACAGTAGTCCTCGGGGAGGGTAACTTTGTGAGATCTTGGTCTAACACCATGGCAATCAGATTGTTTGCAGTTATCTCTGTGGACCATAGAACACCTCCTCTCTTTAGAGAGGGTGAGTTGTTCTTTAGTCCTAACACACTTCCTATACTGGGGTGAAAATGCTGCTCCTCTGTAGATACTTTATGGTGAGTGAGTGTGTAACCCTGGGGAAGGCAAGATATTACTGGCAGGATCACCAGGTGACAAAAAAAAGATAAAAAACCTTAAAAAATAAAATCAGATGCAGAAACCTCATCTAAGATACCAGTAAGCCACAATATATTACGTTTTTGTCCTGAGCTTAAATACACTTAAGATTGGGGCAGTAGTGCAGCAAAATTCAGCAGCATAAATCTATTCCAGGGATCACAGGGATGTGCAATTGGTTGGAGCAAGAAAGTCTGTACAAACGAGTGACAGGCACCATGTGCTGTCCTCAATTGGTTTGGATGTAACCAGACATGCAACAGTTACATGCAGTTAGGGACAGATGAGCAGCCTAGGAGGCAAATGGTCAAACCAAAGATTTGAAATGGGAAGCTTAAAGCAGTCCCTTTTTATTCACATGGTTTATACCAGTGATGGCGAACCTTGGCACCCCAGATGTTTTGGAACTACATTTCCCATGTTGCTCAACTATACTACAGAGTGCATGTGAATCATGGGAAATGTAGTTCCAAAACATCTGGTGTGTCAAGGTTCACGATCGCTGGTTTATACCATTGATGGACACAGCTTGATGATAATAAGTAACCCAGGTTTCATGGCTGACTACAGGAGAAATAGACACCAGGCACATAGAAAACTGAATGGATGTCTCCTTCCCTTTTGCTATATTTTTTATTAAATTTGAAGATTTGTTTCCTACTATCAGCAGCTACTGATCGATTCAGGTGGGATATTGGAAAGTCTTTTTCTAGTTAGCCAATGAGTGCAGGTTTTCCCTGTTCATTAAAGCGGAACTTTACCCATAACAACTTGATAAAAAATAATGACCTTGAGCAAGGAACATACATTCCTTATTAATAATTATGCTGCCAAAACTAGCGTGTGTTGTAAACTGCCTCCAGCATTGTTTCTTCTTACTGCAGTGGTTCTCAACTCCAGTCCTCGGGACCCACCAACAGGCCAGATTTTAAGTATTACCTTGGGGAGATGCAGACTAGAATACTGCAATCACTGAGCAGCAAATGATATCACCTGTGATGTATTTCAGTTATCCTGCAAACCTGGCCTGTTAGTGGGTCCCGAGGACCGGAGTTGAGAACCACTGTCTTACTGGAACCCCTGAACAGTAGTAAATCATAGTGGAACTAAACCCATTGATTTACCAGTTTAAAAAACCGTTACATTCCAGAAATGCCAGGATTGCTAACTGTCACATTTGCTTGTGTCCTCAACCAAACTGTCAAACCATCAAGTACTCTGTGTGCAGCAGCACTGACATGTAAGTAGACTCCTGGCTGACACACTAAATTATTGGCTTTCTTGTAGAAGTGATTTGGGGAGTCATAAAGCCACCCAATCACTTATACAGTATATGTACCGTAGCAAATACATGCACTTGTAACTGGTTTACTCGTTACGTGGGATCCCCCGCTTCTTGAGGACCTTGCATGGGTTCTATACAAGATTCTTACTACACTGTGTAGAAACAAATATTCAAAAGACAGGGAATATACCACATGTATATAAATATACTCTGAAGGTTATAAGTCCCTAGTCTATTAAAGACAAGGAGAGTGTGTCCAAAACACTGAAGGAACCAGCCGTCTCAATAGGAATAACATGTGCTAGTATTGCAGTAAGTGCATGTCCGTCTCCCCCCTGGCAAGGTTTGCAAAACCTAACGTGTAAACAAGTGCATGTGTTTGCTATGTTTATACAATTTCTGAAATTACTATGAGGTTTTTCTATGTACAAAAGTGTTTCTCAACACTAATTTGGTGATACTTTTTATCTTTATGTATACAATAATAGAATGTATTTGTAATTATATTCTGTTTTTCTGTTCTCATGTGGCATATTTAAAGTCCCACTACACTTTACCTTATTATGACTTCTATTTACCTTTTTGGGATGATTCCAATGTGAACTTTTGATTCCTTTTTCATGACATGTCACCTTCTCTACAATTTACTATATGTACAGTAATGTGCTGCCCCCCTTCCCATCTGACCCCTCCCTCCATTTTCTAATTTCCCCTGTTAAAAATTAACCCAAAAGCGCTTTGCTATGAGTACTTTCAGGTTCAGAGCTGTCAATCTCTGACCTCTCTGGCCAGGGAAGAAGCTGATCTAGCAGAATCCCCTCTCAACTGGCTTCAGCAGAGTGCAGGGTTGAAATTAAGGGGGTTGTTTACTAAAGCTGGAGCATACAAAAGCTGGTGCAACTCTGCATAGAAACAACTCAGCTTCCAGGTTTTATTGCCAAAGCTTAATTGAACAATCTCAAGTTAGAAGATGATTGACTACCATGCATGGCTGCACCAGATTCTGAGTACACCGGTTTTAGTAAATCTACTCCTAAGGGTCCCTGATGTCTCCTTTAAAGAGAGCCTGTCACCTAAATTATGTTATCACATAAGGGGCTTTACAGCCTCCTTGTAATAAAGTGAAGGTAAGGGGGGAAAAAAAGAAAGTTGAACAATATGGAACCCCCCCCCCAAAAAAAAAAAATTGAAAGGCTCCGGCCCCCACATACATGCACATGCGAACAGAAACACAAGCGTCAGGTGCACACATGTATGGAAACAATGAAGTGGAACAATAATTCTAGAGCCATCATTCACTATTAACTCTAAACTGATGGACTTTCAGGTGCTGTAGTTTCTTGCCATTTTACAGGTGAGCACAGTTTTAGGACTTGAAATGTCTGCTAATCACTCAACACAATCTTTTTTTTTTTTTTCAAATTCTTTATTTATATAAAGGAATAAAGCATCCATCAGAGCAAAACAATAAAGAATGGAAGTGATATCCCACATAAGATAAAGACAATCCAAACTAACATGGTAGCATAATGTGAGATACAGAAAAAGTAAGGTATACCAACATAATAAAAAAACACAAAATCTCTCTTCCAATGACAAGGAAAGAACTGTAGCAAATATGGCAGGACTCACTCGAACGGATACTCCAATTTTAAAAAGAAAAAATAAGGAAACAGAGAAGCTAAGGGACGCCGATAGGGCTCAGAGGAGGGAAGAGAGGGAGGTGGAGGAAGAAAAGAGAAGGAAAAAAAAAAGGAGAGGGGAGCCAGGGTGATGGGGTACACCTGTACAGGGGCAGGAATACTTCAATCGCCAGAGTAGTTTTCCAAAAGTGCCTTCATCTGAATATACAAACATGTTCCAGTATGACCACATTGTAGTATATTGTTCTCCTGTTTTGGGCAGTAAGAACTAGGTCCCATAGAGCAGTGGTTCTCAACCTCAGTCTTCAAGTACCCCCAACGCGCCATGTTTTCAGGTTTTCCTTTAGTTTGCACAGCTGCTTTAAATCAACATCAATGACCTGGTATTGATAACAGATATTTTATTTAAGGGAAGATTCCCTTAGATGTTCCCAAAAAATAGTCAGTTGGGGGTACTTGAGGAGTGAGGTTGAGAACCACTGCTCTAAAGCATTAATGCTCTTGACTTTATTAAGCCACATGGCAATAGAAGGGGGGTTAGGATCTCTCCAGCACAAGGTTCAACACAATCTTTTATGTGTTACAGAAAAATTGGTTATTGTGTTTGTGTACAACAAAATTATTTTGAATGCACTTTTTACTGAAAATATTAAATGAAATAACAGTAGCTCAAATGTTGTGTGACATAGGAAATTGCTGAACTGAACTAACAGAAATGTGCATGTATGCAAAAAAACATCTGTGCAGAAAACATTCAAAATAAAAAATGGGCCTGCCAGTAAAAGGGTTAATAAACAGTTTTAGTGACTGTTTGTGGCATTCTCTGTAGGAAGAAAGCTCAAATGAAAAAGAAGAAAGGAGTGTCTATAATTGCGGAGGAGATGCTCTTTCACGGTACAAGCAACGAATTTGTCAGTGCAATATGCATTCATAATTTTGACTGGCGATTGAACGGTATACATGGCACCGTTTATGGAAAAGGTAAGACCTGTTTGTGTGTGGCAGCCTTCTGCTTTTCCAGCCTTCGCTTTTTTAAGTGGCTTCTTGAAAGTTGTGCAGTTTAGTACAGTTTGGTCCTCTTAGATGCTGCCACCTCTCTTCCCTTCCATATTGCTCTCTCTGTTTTTTCTTTATTAAAGGTGCTTGGGTAAAGAACAGGTATGTTTTAATTCGATGTAAACTTTCAAAAAATGTTTTCATTATCTTAACTGGGTAGTAGTTTAGTTTTATTTCCTGTGTCCTCTGCTTGCCTTGTAATCAAGATGTCACATGTGACTGGAGTTTGTAGTGTCATGGCTGATTGATTCCCCAAACCGTGTCCAGTGCATGCCTCATCACCCCCTATGTGTTGCATCAGAAATGTGAGAGTGCTAATATGACAAACCTATCCTCTCCAGACTGCAAGAGAGTTCTCTATGTGTTCGAGAATGCTCTAACCTGCACCAATGCTAGACTTCCATAGATGGAAAAGTGTCAATGGGAAGCACTTAGGATTTATCCCAGACCAGAGCAGCAAAGGACCAGTATCCTCCAAACAAAGGAGAATATTATCAGCATCCAAACAAAGGAGAATATTATCAGCATACATTCCAATGGTCTGGACAAACTGGTCCACTCGCAGTCCTTGTATGAAGGGCTTAAATCTAATGGCTATCGCAAGTGATTTTACAGCAGTGTAGGAGTAGGAAGAGTGGACATCCCTGGCTTTTCCCCCTGAAAAGGGGAAATGGCTCAGAGATCCGATATGGGGCCTGATACAGCATTTGAACCAAAACCAAAGCGTTTTAGACACTGCCATAAATACACCATTCCACTGAGTAGAAAAGTAGCTGCATCCAAAGCTACTATCTCTCTCGTGCCTATGTGATCATGGGAGGCTTGGAGATTCATAAACAGCCATTTAGTGTTTTTACAGAGAATAAAGCCTTGTAGGTCGGGATGAATTGAAGATAGAATAACCTGGTTCAAGCACATGGCCAGTATCTTTGCTAAGATTTTGATATCTATTGGTACTAGTGAAATTGGTCTAGAAGACTCTGGCAACCCAGGGTCTTTAATAGGTTTGGGAAGTGTTTAAGAGTCAAATATACTATTATAAAGGTATAGCAGTCTGGCAGTGCAGGTATAAGCTTGCCAAAATGGAAGAAGTCAACACTGGCCTATTAGTGTGGCGACGTCACTGGGCTTGTGCTCCATTGAAATCTATGAGTCCCTCTGCCACGGTGGGACTTGTAGTTTTTCGTTGACAGATCCCTGTGAATGAATGATGTGACAAGTTCACAAAAAAAAAAACGGAACCCTGAGATTTGGGATGAAATAAAAAAAAAAAATGGGGATGAAGTTCCTCTTAACCTCCCTGGCGGTATGATTATTTCAGATTTTTGGTGCTGAAAGCGGTTCATTTATTTTGCATGAAAATATGGCGTTTTATATTGTAGGCCTGTAATTCTTAGCAATAACTCACTTAAATCTGTCCAAACAAGAGTCTAGTAGACATCCCGGGTATGAAAAAGTTTGAAAAATGAAATCATAAATTTATAATATAATAAATAACTAAAAATAATTATCAAAAATAATAATATGATAGTAATAAAATGTATTCAATAATGTAATCAAACCAAAAACGCAGAAATTTGCTCATTTGCAGAATTGTCGCTGTCGTCACTTTCAGTTTCTGATGATAAATTTCCCCAAAAATCAGTATCACTCAATTCTGCAAATCATTCTTATTTACTATCGCTGTTTTCTAGCTGATCAAAAACCACTTTTGACGTAAAGGGACACTTTTTGGTTGCTATGGACATTCTCAAGTTTCCAGGCAGAAAGAATGACATTTATTATATAAAAGTACATGCAGGGCTCTGGGCAAACCACTAGGGACAAAGGGGATGTGAAATGACTTCATACAGCAATGTAATCTATAAGATTACAGTGTACTGTATGTGTACTGTGTGTTTCACTTTTTGAATTTCCCGCCGGTCTCCGTCCCTGTGCGACGCGACGCTTGCAGGGAACGGAGCCCGGCACATAGGAGTCATCTGGCGGAGGACACAGCCCGCAGACACGGCGGGGGACATCGCTGGATCCAGGGGACAAGGTGAGTAACATTGCCTGGATCCAGCAATGCAATCCTGAATGTGGCTCGGGGTTACCGTTCTTGGTACTGAAAATCCACCCCGAGCCACACTCTGGAGCACCGCCAGGGAGGTTAAACAGCAATAAAATCTTTACATTGATTCTAACCTTCTCTACTGTTGCTAAAACTACAAAAATTTGCCTATACAAATACAGTACTTTTTTTTTTTTTTTTTTTCAAATATAGTAAATACCGTTTTCACAGTTTTCCATTCTTTGATGCATCCCAGTACTGATCTGCTGCACTTGTTTTTGTCTGCATGCACTCCAGCAAATGGCTACGTGGCATTTATGATGGCGGGTTTACTAGGTGACATCAGTAGATAATATCTGCAAAATGTTTCTTGAAATGGGTGAGACCACACAAGAGCACAACTGGCAGACAGAGACAGTGTTGTTACCCTATAGCAGAAAGTGCCTGAAAAAAGGACCTTTGGGGCAAGATCACCAGTTATTCTTTTAATGAAAGCTGTAGATTGAAAAATATTGAAATTACATTAAATCGAACCTTCAGCCTCTCAAGCACAGTTCTGCCACATCCCTCCTCCCATCCTCTGCAGAAATAGGGCTTTTTTTTTCTCTTTTTTGATTACCTCATTATTTTTTTTTTAAGAGAATGTCCTCCCCATGTCCGTCACTCACCTTAGGCGAATGATGCGCACACTACCCACTGTTCCTCCTGAAATGTGTACATCACATATCCCAGGAGGCATAGCCTTTCGCTGAGGAAAGGAGGAGGGGGCGGACCTGTCATTGCGTCATCGGGAGGCTTGTCGGCTGAATCCAGAACAGCCGCCAGCCTAGCAATGATGTCAACGGGACCGAGCGCTGCCAGAAGAGAAGAAGCTCTCAGCTGGACAGCTCTGGATCCACTGGGTGGGTGAGTATCAAAAGTTAGCAGAACTCACCACCAGGTAGGTAAGGCTTAAAAAAGAAAAAAAAATCAGGGGGACTAGAGGGTAAAGTTCAGCTTTAACTTGCTAAAACTTAGAGATTGGACTTGTATCTACTTTATTGGGGCAGTTGGATCCTGAATGTAATTTTAAATGGTTGATCTCGTTTTGCTTTCTTGTTCTGCAGGTACATACTTTGCAAAGCATGCCTCGTTATCAAGCCAATACTGTAAAAACAGCAGCAAGCACAGTATGACACTGGGACTGCACGGGGTGAACCCTTTCTTTTGCAGCTCATTTACAAACAAATCCATGTTCTTGGCCAGGGTTATAGTTGGAGATTACACCACAGGAAACAAGACCTACATTCGACCGCCCTCAAAGGATGGGAGTCTCGTCAACTTATATGACAGCTGTGTGGACAATCCTTTTTCTCCGCTCCTTTATGTAATTTTTGACAGCAATCAGATCTACCCAGAGTACATCATACAGTTTGACTGACTACATCTATTTATTGAATTTTTTATTTAGAAGACCACATGTCTTTTGCTTTGTTTTTTTCATAGAACACTATGGCATTGTCAATAAAAAGCAGAAGAGGATGTTTAAAGACATGCGGTGAAACCATGGCTGGCTTTCTTCTCCTGCTTGGTGATGCTTGGCTGTAGTGCCTGAGCAGGAAGGGGTTAATTCTTCCTTTTTTTTTTTTTCCATGGAGAAAAAGGAGTGGTGTTTTGCTTAGAGAGCAGGGACACAAACACACTCTTGCTGCATTTGCACATTTGGACCACCCAGAAACAGAATAGTGATATTGTAGCAGGTAATGTGTCAGGCAGACGGCTTGTAGTTCTCAATAGACTATGAGTGAGCTGATCAGAGTGCTTGCAGTTCATTTACACTTCCTCCAGCTTTCTAACTGAAACCCCCCACAGAGGAACGGACAAAAAGATGGAGAAAGAGTGTGCAGGAGCCCTACCTTGTACCTGTGAACCACTGATCAGACTCCTGTAAAAAAAAAAAAATAAGTGCACATTTGTTTCCTGCAAAAATATGTGCATTTATTATATTTTTCTTGAAGTTGAACTTAGCCTTTGGGGCTTGCCCCGCCTGCATTCTGTGCCATCCGTCTTCTGATGCAGATTCTGCCATAAACAGGGATGCTTGGATCTGTCAGAAGAACCCAGAGAAGAGGTGAAGAGGAAGGGTGTCACATGACTAACCCGAAGACACTGGAAAAGGTAAGTATTAAAAAATTAAAAAATATAAAAATACTGTCAATGGGGGTTATTGGGGTGTGGAGGGAGGGAGCATTTAGCTCCAAATTGCACACAGAGGTTTCATTATTCGGACGAGCCTTTATGAAGCCAAACACAGCCATTGAACATAGGTAGATTCCCTTCCATGATGGTGTGGGTGCACACACCCCATTGCATTGTGGGATAGGACAGGGAGTGTGCTCAATCTCACTATAAGGAACTGGGAAAAAACAGCAGGGGCCCTGGGAAGGGCTGGATTGCACTGATTTTTAAAACAAGAGATTTATGTTGATAGTTTGTTGTCATTTGCTTTCTGCTTATTTAACCACTGGTTTGCTTAAGGCCTCATGCACACGGCAGAAAAAATGCTGCTGCTAAGGACGTCTGTTTTTTTTTTCTTTTTTATTTATGCCTCTGAAAGCAGTTCTAAGTTATTTAATGTGCATATGCACATTGTGGCGTTTACAGGCGTATTCAGGAGCAGTTTTCCCTGCATTCAGAGAGGAGTCTTCCAGCGTATGTGCCTAAACGTGTGCTTGTGCGTATAAATTTATTCTAGTGGTTAGAATAAATTAATACACTGTCCTTTAGACTTTAGGAGGGCCAGATGTTGGTGTCAGTGGGATGAATAGTACCCCATAATTGGTGTCAGTATGAAGAATAGTGCCCCATCATTGGTATCAATAGGAAGAATAGTACCACATCGTTGGTGTCACTGGAAGGAATAGTACCCTATCATTGGTGTCAGTATGAAGAATAGTGCCCCATAGTTGGTGTTAGTGGAAGGAATAGTGCTCCATCCTTGGTGTCAGTGGGAAGAATAGTACCCCATTATGGGTTTCAGTATGAGGAATAGTGCCCCATAGTTTGTTTCAGTGGAAGGAATAGTGCTCCATCCTTGGTGTCAGTGGGAAGAATAGTACCCCATTATTGGCCTTAGTATGAAGAATAGTGCCCCATAGTTGGCGTCAGTGGAAGGAATAGTGCCCCATCTAGTTGGTGTCAGTAGGAAGAATAGTGCCCCCTCATTGGTGTCAGTAGGAAGAATAGTGTCTCGTATCAGTAAGAGGAACAGTGCCCCAATGGGCAAATAAAGGCAATTAAAGGGCCATATCTTGCCCCTGGGCCGCAGTATTGAGACCACTGTTCTAACCAATAAACTCAATTTACACTCATATGCATCTAAATGCAATATATGCATACGCACATATAGGTGCATAAAAGTGCACCATTCAAAGCATGTTTTTTTGCCAACTTCTCTGGCAGCATATTTGGAGCATTTATACAGTACGTCCGTGTGCATGAGGCCTTGAAGCAGATGTAAACCCTGCCTGGATGACATTTGGTTTCTTAAGGCACTGTGTATCGGAAACAACTGCCGTTTTTTTCCTTTAGAAAATACTGTTTTTGCCATTTGTTCATCTTTTTTTGTATCTCGGCCCTACTACCCTCTACAGCAGGGGTCCTCAAACTATGGCCCTCCAGTTGTTCAGGAACTACAATTCCCATCATGCCTAGTCATGTCTGTGAATGTCAGAGTTTTACAATGCCTCATGGGGTGTGTAGTTCCGCAACAGCTGGAGGGCCGTAGTTTGAGGATGCCTGCTCTGCAGCCTTTTGCATCCACTTCCTGTCTACCTGCTTGTTCTCCAGCCACAGTCATTGCTCAGACTGGCTTCCCAATAATAAACAGGGGTGTTTACACTCAAGAGCAATAACATGGATTGGGGGAACAGCACCACTTCCTGCTTAGCCCTAGCAGCAGGGTTCCTCAGTGATACCCTGATCGGAAAATGTTCTCGTACATTATTTTTGCAGTCTGAGTCCATATACACAGAACATTGCTTATTCTGGCCATTTTTGGCCAGATTGGTATAACCTAATGTCTGTGGGCACCTTTAGTTAAACACTGTTAGCCCATCTCCACTTTGGTTGCTTGTGTAGAGGTACCCTTTTTTAACGTTCCAAAGAAATGCTGCACCATTTGGGCACCTTTCTACCTATGATACAATATCCAGTGGCTGGTGACCCACATGCAGCATAAGTGGCAATTTCTGTACTTTGCTGTGAAATTATAGCCTGACTTTGGTACAACTTCTATATATGCCTTAAAGCTGAGGTCTACAAGATACTCGTCTACACCTTCCAGCCAACCCAGGTGCCGGGTTCTCAGCCTTTTGATTTGTCAACAGGGGATGATGTAATTCCACGCATGCACACAGAAGTCAGTCATTCTGACACAGCCGCTTCATTCTGACACAGCCGCCTTGTCTGCACACTGAGATGTACATTCAATAGTAGATTGCAAACAGGCAAGTAAGTGGGTCTTATTACGGAAGAGACATCACATGTCTCTTCTTCAATAAAGAACTGCCTGCTAGCAATTCTTTTTAAATTCTAGGTGTAGTTCATTTTTTAAAGAACTGTAGAAAGGAAGTGTAAGTTTCTGTAGTGGCTTTTCAGAAAGTGCCTTTGTCTCCAGCCTCACCATTGCCCAAACAAAGCATATTCATCAGCCGATTCAAAAGATCTAATTCCAACACTGGGAGCTAATAGAGATCACTTTAGCTGTTTTGAAATTTGGTCTTCTCAACAGAACCTGTTCCCAGTGTGGTGTTGGGGCATTTGTAGTGCACAAAGACTGTCACAAAGGATTATGGTCTGTAAAAGGTGCTTTGTTAACTTTTTCCCTGCATGTTGCAAAGAACCATTAGAACATTCAGAAGCCCTCCATTTTTTAGCCATCCGTGGTAAAATCATTTAGCAAACCTATGATGCTAAAAAAAAAACAATTATTTCATACGCTCTGCAATAATCAAAGCTTTAAAGAATAACTCCACTTTTTTTGAGAAAAAAAATCCCCTCTGGGTGATCTATGTACATTGCAGGGATTTTTTAAAATTTGCATATTCTGACCCTTTTTATTCTGAAGAAATTGCGGTTTGTTTGTGTCCATGTGTAGAGTTAAGCCTCGTACACATGATCCAATTTTCGGACGACAGAACATTTTTGTTGGATGCTTGTCGAAAGTTAAGAGCGCACTAACAATATAACATTTTTCCTATGACCGAGCCCAACGTCAGAAGTGACATAATGTTTTGAATATTTTTGCATCTCTTTTTCTTTCTGAGCATGCCTAGCCTGAGTCGTATGTGATATATATATATATTTTTTTTTTTTTGTACGAAAACTGTACTAACGGAACGAAATATCAGGCGTTGTGTTGTACAGAAATTTTTTTTATAGCCTGCACATCCAGCTTTTGTCTGCCGAAAAATCAAGATCCGCTGTCAAAAGGAGCAAACTAACGCCAAGCATTTCGGACGACAGGCCATTGAACGAAAATTCCCATCTGAAATTTGCATCGTGTGTACGGGGCTTAATTCTGTATGGGAGTGTTTTTATAATTCTCATTCAGCTGCTGCACCTTCTGGGCTGTAACGAGGAAAGTTAAATAAATAAAATAAAAGGGAAAAAAAGCCACTCTATATGTGTATGTTTTGAGGAAACTGATGGGTACATACATATATGAAAGAAGAAAAATACATACAAAACAGACTGACGCTCAACCTCAATATGTAAATGTCTAATGTGTTCCCAAATGGATGTGTATATATAAAAGACCCAGAAAAATACTCTGACTAGACATGTGCTGTTCGTTATGTTCTGAATCAATATACGGACAAATTTTTGTTATTGGGATATATCCGAATACCCGAATTACAATCTAAACAAATTTTACTGAATGCTCCAAATAACAAAATGAAAGTGTCCAAATTTCGGAAATGTGGACTGAAATTTAAATGGAATTTTACATCGAAATCCAGTCGAATTCTAACTGCACACATATCACTGAAATCAAAGTCTGTGTGTGTTATTAGAGTACCATTTCGAAATTCAAAGTTTTCGAATCGACCGATTCAAAATTTATTGATATTTAAAGAAAAATAACTTCATTAAACACCTATAACTTAGAACATAAAAAACGCAGTACCTAGCTAATAAAACCATAATTGGCCAATTATTAAAAACCCAACCATAACCGCTGCAAAGAGATTATGTGAGCACCCCCCCCCCCCCCAAAAGGTAACAAAATTGTGCAAATGAAAATGTTCATAAATATATGTACCCCAATAGGGGGCACAGTCTGCTTGAACTAAATCAGAAATGTAAAGCCTCTCCTCCATATTGCTTTTCAAGATTATATAACTATATGTAACTGAATATTATTCAGAATTCCTGGAAAGATCCTCTGAAGGAATATATTCTGGGACCAACATATGGCTGGTTATCATTCAGAGTTCATTAAGAGTTCCTCTAGTGGAATGTAGAGTGAGGCCAACCCACTTATAAATGGTGTAGATGAGCCACTACATGCGGCTAAATATCATTCATACTCTGTGAAGGTGTCCTTTAAAGGAATATGTTGTGAGACCAACCCACATATAAGGCTTCATTTACACTGCTGCTGGTAAACGGACGTTTTGAGGCATTTGGGCATTTTTTTCAGCTGCCCCTGAACTTTCCTCTGTTATCTTATCAGTACATTTACACAGGGTCGTTTAAGGTCGTTTCCAGGCAGTTGAGTTTAAAGGCTTTTTTTGGAACGCAAAAAAATGGGTTCAGACGCCAGTTCAGAGGCATTTGAAATGCCAAACAGCTTGTAAACGCCGCTAAACGCTGTAACTCGCGTCTAGAACTGTTTCGTTTACAGGCATTTCCATTCTTCAAAAAATATATATATATATATATATATATATATATTTTTATTTATAAAAACGCTCCTAGACGCAAACGCGGCATGCAAAACGGCTGTTTTAGATGCTGGCTTCTAGCTGTCAAAAAAAATCGTCCAGGGGAGGTTGATATAGCATCCCGTGTAAATGGAGCCTAAGAAACATGGAATCAGAGTGAATTATGGCACATATATCAAGCATCAAGCGCCACTAAAAAACCTCAGGGAGAGGTGCTCATATCATCACATATGGCCTTCATATAGCTTGTAGCATTGTACCTTATACCCTCCCCTGTTGGCAATTAGATCCGCATAGGAAAATTCATCCAACTATTTAGCATGCAACTCATTGCCCAGTATGGGACCCATCAGTTTTGATCAGAAAAAGTTTCCAAGCCATATAACACTCAAATTGATAGAGTAATACTTAGCTATCCTTGAAAAGTTCAGGCTGTTCTTATAGAAAATGATGCTCTATAGGTCCATATCCAGAGCAACAATGGTCCCTTAAATAGATGAAGGAGATAAGGAGGAGGTATCCCAAAAGCTGTCATTGTGGGAGCAAGGCTGGAAGCCTCACCATTTTTGCCGGTCACACCGGCTGCTTCAGTGGCAAATGTCACACCCATGGTGACGCTTGATGCTTGATATATGTGCCATAATTCGCTCTGGTTCCACGTTGCTTATTTGTGCGTTGGTCTCACAACATATTCCATCAAAGGACACCTTCACGGACTCTGAATAATATTTAGCTATATGTAGTTGCCCATCTACACCATTTTATATGTGGGTTAGTCTCGCTCTACATTCCACTAGAGGATCTCTTAATGAACTCTGAATGACCAGCCTTATGTTGGTCCAAGAAGATATTTCATCAGAGGATCTTTCCATGAATTCTGAATAATAGTTAGTTGCATATAGTTATCTAATCTTGAATATCAATATGGAAGAGGGTCTTTAACCTTGTGATTTAGTTCATGCAGACTGTACCTCCTATTGGGGCACAATTTTGTTCCCCCTTTTTTTTTGGGGCGGGGGGTGCTCACAGACTGCTCTCCCTGCAGCTGCTTTGGTTGGGTTTTTAATAATTGGCCAATTATGATATTTTTCTTTAATTGTTACATGTGTCAGGTTATTTTGCTGGGTCTCTTATATATATATATATATATACACATCCATTTAGGGACACATTAGACATTTACATATTGAGGTTGCGCGTCAATTTGGTTTCTTATGAATTTTTCTTCTTTAATGAGAAAAGTTGCAAGGACTGTATCTCTTTAGACGTGATTTCCCTTTGAGAGTATCTCACCAAAATTGCCATTTTTGTTGCAGGGGATGCCAAAAACCTTACTTGTATCTTAGTGCAGACTTTTGGGAAAAATAGTAAGCCAATCACACAAGCAAGAAACTACATTTCGGGGGGGGGGGGGGGGGGGGGGGAATTCTATACACATTCTGCCATATTGCATTGCATTTTATAGAAAATTACAGTGCTGCAGATTGAAAAGGAAAGGTCATTTTTAATAACCTTCTTCAATTACAATATGACTTGAGTCACAATTGTACTCACTATATTATTATTATTATTTTTTTTTTTTTATTTAATAATTTTTTTCCTACAAAAGTTGAGTTACCCTTTAAGTAAAAATGTAAAGTAACCTGTAGCAAGTAGTTTTCTGTAACGTGACCCTGTCAGTTCTGTAACAAATTCCAGAATGAGGTTCCCTGCATTAGAACAGATATTGTGCTTCCCTTTTTAGTGTCTAGTGTCGCCTACTTCTCCCTTCAGTTTCAATGCTGTCTTCTCCGTTCGTCTCTTTAGCATTCAACACTTGTAAGAGCCTGTGTCCTCCATTGTATCTCCCTTGTCCTACCCCTACATAAATATTGTATCAGATCCACATTGCGCAGTGAGGAACACAAGCATCCAACGCTTCCAGGAGCCTAGGTCCTCCATTGCACACTGTTGTTCCATTCTCTGCCCTTTACTTAAGTATTTTGTCCTGTAGTGGCATAGGCGTTGGAGGAAGGTTCCATGCTGTGCAACAGGGGACACAGACATCTGACACTCCTGGAAGTGTTGAATGTTGAGAAGACAGATTAAAGGGGGGTATGCACTATGAGAAAATCGGAAGAAAAATTTTGCACAAGGCACGATCATTCGATTTTCGTATAGTGTGTACAAAACTTTTGGCATCCGATTTCAGTATTTTCAAATGAAAATTTCTAAAGGGACAAATTCCCAAAAAATGTTCTTGTATGTGAACAGAACAAACGATTTTTGTTTATTGTGTACCATTTTTGTACGAATTGAAAGACTGCGCATGATCAGAAACCATAAACAAAAAAGTATTTGTAAGAGGATTGTCGTACATTATTTCCTTCCTTGGAAGGAAAATCAAACAATTGTTGGCCAATTTTTTCATAGTGTTTACCCCACCTTAAGGCTACAGTGCTGAAGGGAAGGTAGGAGACACAGGCTAGATAAAGGGTGAATATATGAGTTCTTGCAGGGAACTTCTTTTTGGATTTAGTTATGGAACTGACCAGGCTGGCATATTAGAACAAGATGAATCTGTTGCTATAGGCACTGCACATAGCATACATCTATTTTTTATTGTGATAATTGCTTTCATTGAATATTTACTACTGTAGCAGCACATATAGTTGCTGTTTTGGTTTATTCAAACCAAATTATGATCAGTATTATGATCATTGTCTTCAGAAATGATGGAGCATTTTTGCATGATGTAAAGAGATTAGATTGTAAAAACACTACAACCACAATGAAAGCCAGCAAAAAAACTCCAACCTGTGTCAATGTGTCTTCTTTAGTCCAGATTTAATGGAATACTGCTCTGGGAGAGTATAAAGGGCCTCCATTGCTTACATAGCACTTATGTAGCTCTTTAATTACATCATTCACACTGGGGTCTGTTTATTAAGGTTTTCACTCAACTTTTTACCCAGGAGTCACACATTTCCCCCAATAACCCAAACCAATCTTTTGTTCCCAATATGTAATTTTGTGAATTTTAAGTGAAAGCTGTGTGAATCTTGGAAAAATATTCATAGATATATGTGTATGTTTTGAGTTAATGCACATGCATTGTGTTAATTTGACAACCTATAGCCACCTCCACAGTAATGTCAACAGGTGACTAGACTGAGGACTGTTTAAAAATGGTAAAATAACTGTGAGAAAAAAAAGATTGATAGAATTTGGGGTTATATAATATTATAGTCTCTATGAGATGTCAGGCTTAAAATATATTCTGTTAAAATGCTGTTTATTCAGCAGTAACTAAAATCTCACAGGTGTACAGAAGTTCTACATTTAACACAATTTTATTTATCTTTTTGTACATAGGACATGTTATAATAAAAAACATTTCTTAAAATAATGGTGTCTTTATGTTGTCATAATTTTTGTACTGAAGGCTGTGGAAAGTCAGAACCCTGATCTGAAATCAGCTAAAGCTGAACCTGACTTGTTAGAGGGGGTGCTGCTGTACGCACCTATTCAGATCCCTATCTGTATGGCAGCATATCCCTCATTCAGTCTTTCACAGAGGGGTTGATTTACTAAAACTGGGGAGTGCGAAATCTGGTGCAGCTATGCATGGTAGCCAATCTGCTTCTAAATGCAGATTGTTCAATTAAGCATAGAGATAACAGCTCAGATTTCACTAGGCCCTCTGCCCTACTGTTGGAAGTTAGTGTAGGGCAAACCGTTCAAGCTGAGCAAAAGTTCGGCCCAAACATCGCCTATTCGGCGAACACCCGAATTTGCGGGTAGCTCAGTGGGATGTTCGCCCACCTATGCGGCCCACAATGCACTGCTTGCTTCACAGTGCATTCTAGGGCCCTAATTGGATGAAGCCTTGCACCTGTCCACCTTCAACAATTAGGGCACCAGACCACTGTCAGAGCCCTGATTGGACAAAGTGATGACTTTCTCCAATCACGGCTCAGTGTTCATAGTCCCACCACACACTATAAAAGATAACTTCCCATAGGAAGCTTTTGCATTGTGTTGGAGTGGAGATAAAGCAGTCCTCCGTTTCATACTAGCGAGTTAGTGTGTTCACTTGTTGTGATTCTGAGTGTAGAGTGTTAGTATAGTGTGTCAGTGTAGTGAGTTAGTGTAATGCAGTTTTTAACTACTTAAGGACCGGAAGGATTTCCCCCTTAATGATCAGGCCATTTCTCTTACGTTCATTGACAGACACAGCCTCTCTTCATGACATGTGGGGTTATGTACCTTTTACTAGGAGTAAACTAGGCAGAACGAAAGTTCAGAAAGCAAAGCTGGCCCCTCCCCAGGGGGGCCGTCCTTACTCAGCACATAACCCCTCAGCCCTGCATAGCATATCAGTTTTCTTCTGCCTAGTGCAAGGAGTTAGACCTGGTTCCCTGCTGGGAACTGCGGTTCCCCTAGAGTTTTTTTTCTTTTGTTCTTTTTGTGCAAGCCTTCTGATGAAAACTGCAATCAAGTAGCCGGCTGGGGACCACGCGGATCTTTATAGGTCCTGCCATTTTCCCAGCACGGCCGATGGATGCGAGCCACCCTTAGCACTGGCGGGGTCCACCGCATCCTGCCCGTTCCGTGCGGGCGGCCGGTGGGTTAAACGTCCCACCTGCGCACCATGTGTCCAGGCTACGGCCTGCTCCAGGGGTCGCTTGGCCAGTAGCATCCCTCTCCACCTGGGGAGGAAGATCTGCACGGGTGGCTACCCGCTACGCCTGTCTGGATGGGTGACACCCCCTTCCCCCCCCTAGGGTGGAGGGGGGACGACTAGCGGTACCACTCTGGTGGGGGGCAGGCGGCCAGTCCCCCTCATGTCCCCCCCCCGCACGCCTGCCCAGCTGTTCGCCTGCCCGCTCGTTCGTCGGCCCGCTCGTTTGCTGCCGCTTTCCTGGGTGCACGGACCGTTTGTTCGTGTGCCATGCGGCCGCCATTTTTTCAGAGCCGTGACCCCCGCTGCGGACGCAGCCATTTTAGAGGTGTTTGGCCTCTAGTGGTTGTCGGCGGCCATTTTTGCTTGGTCTCCCTGTATAGGAGATTCCATGTGCTTTTGGCGCCGTTCCTTCTGGAAACGCAGCGGCAGCAAGGCTATCAGCATCAGCAGATCGGGCAGCGGCGCATCAGGTGGCATTAGCAGGCAGTGGCAGCCTCTTGAGCACACAGGGTTCCGCAAGTATTGCTGGTTTTTCTCCCTAGGGTGCAGGGGCGGCGGTGCTGGGTTCTACTGGGCAAATTCCTGAGGCCTTGCAAAGGGTGGCTCTGTGGGAGTGATGGCTGGTAGGCCTCACATGTGTCCTGGCGGTTGCGTGATGGCGGCTGAGCCCACAGGTTCTTCTCTGGAGGGGTCCGCAGAAGCACAGGCCACGCTGGGACCTCTGGTTCCCCTAGATCAGTTATCCTCCATTTTGGAGGAGTTTCTTCGCCCGGGGGGAATCGGAGCACTTTAGGGGGCCCCTAGAAAACGCCCCCCCCCCCGCAATCCTCCGAGGAGGACTCAGAACCGGAAGAAGGCTCGGGGGTCACTGGGACTCCTGTGGAGCTCTCAGATGGAGAGCTGGAGCCCTTGGATGGGGAGGAGGACCAGGGGGCCTCAGTGGCACGTGAAAAGGCGCTGGTGGGCGCCCTGGTCACGGCGGTCCGCAGTTCTCTGCACCTGGACCAGACTAGAGAAGCACAGTCTGCCTATATGTTTGGGTCTGAGAAGCCCTCTCATGCTGCTAGCTGCTAGGGTTTTTCCCTACTTCCAGTATTTTGACCAGTATGTGTATAAGGAATGGAAGCGTTCGCTGAATTCCTTTACCCTGCTAAAACGCTTCTCTGTACGCTATCCCTTTGAGGACAGCTTGTTGCAGAAATGGGTCTTCCCCACGGTGGATCCGCCAGTGGCCCACCTAAACAAGACGACAACTATTCCCCTGGAGTCTCCCTCCTTTAGAGATCTGGCCGATAGGCGGACAGAAGCAGTGTCTAAGGCACTCTTTTTGGTGGCAGGGGCAGCCATGTGACTGGCCTTGGCGTCTGTCATGGCAGCTCAGTCTCTCACAGAGTGTGTGACAGAGTGTAGTGAGGCACGGGGCGGCTTAGATTCGCCCGAGTCTGTGCAGCAAGCAGAACACCTGGTGCAAGGGCTCCGTTATCTTTGTGACGCAGCTCTGGACTTGATACCGATGTTGTCAAAAATGTCGGTTTTTGCAGTCATTATCAGGCGCCTGCTGTGGCTGCGACGCTGGTCGGGTGACCACGCGTCCAAAAAAGGGCCTCGTGGATCTCCCCTTTCAAGGTGGCCGGCTGTTCGGGCCACAGTTGAATGAAGTCATTAAGGATTTCACTGGGGGGAACAGTATGTTTCTTCCGGAACCCAATCGGCGTGATCAGCGCCGCAAGCAGGGACCTCAGCTCTCAGGGCAGAAACAGTTTTTTTTTTTCATGCGCCCGGTCAGGCGGGCAGGAACGCCCGGGCCGGCTAGTCTGCCGCTGGCACTGGTAAACGTCCCTGGCAATGCAAGCCTGAAAAGACAGAGGATAAGTCCTCCTCCGCATGATGGGTTGCTCCCACCCGAGGCCCGGGTGGGGGGCCGACTTCTGGGGTTCACGGACCGGTGGACCGCCCGCATTTCCGACTGGCGGGTGCGGGAGGCGGTCTCCTCCAGATGCAAGATAGAGTTCAGCACCCAGCCCCCGGACAGGTTCCCACCCAATTTAAGGCTCCCTCCGGAGCGTCAGCTAGCTCTGCTAGAGGCTGTGCGGTCGATGTCCGAACAGGGGGTGATTGTGCCAGTCCCTCCGGCGGAGAGATTCCGCGGCTTCTATTCAAACCTCTTTGTGGTACCAAAGAAGGGCGGGGGGGCCCGACCAGTTCTGGACTTGAAGGCGCTCAATCACTTTGTGACGAAGCGCAAATTCAGGATGGAGTCAGTCCGCTCGGTTGTGGCCGCCCTGCACCAAGGGGATTGGCTGGAGTCCCTGGAAATCAAGGACGCTTCTCTTCACGTTCCCATCTATGTCGGGCACCAGCGCTTTCTGCGCTTTGCTGTAGGAGACCTTCATTCCAGTTTGTGGCACTCCCCTTCGGCCTGGCCTCGGCCCCGCGGGTGTTTACCAAGTTGCTGGCCCCGGTGCTCGCTCTGTTGCGGCAGAGGGGCATTGCTGTGGTAGCCTATCTGGACGATCTTCTCCTGAGAGCGGAGTCGGCTCAGGCTCTGGAAGACAATGTTTCTGTCACTCTGGCTTCTCTGAAGGACTTTGGTTGGCTGATCAACCTACAGAAGTCGACATTGACCCCGTCCTGTCGCCTAGAATATCTGGGCCTGACACTGGACACTGTGCAGGCGAAGGTATTTCTACCTCCGGACAAGTTGCTAGCACTGCAGGTAGCACTGCGGTCCCTCCTGTCACGACGGTGGTCCTCCTTACGTTTTTTGCATGCGGGTGTTGGGCCACATGGTCACACCCGGCTCCTGCAGCGAGCGATACTGCTGCAGTGGGACAGGTCCCCAACATCTCTGGACCGTCTGATCCGACTGATCTGACCAGGGGGCCGTTGGCTTGGTGGCTTCAGGCCCCGGCATTGACCCTGGGGAAGTCATCTCTTCCTCTAAATTTGTCGATAGTCCTGACGGATGCCAGTCTCTCAGGCTGGGGAGGAGTCCTGGGGAACCTGTCGGCTCAGGGCCGTTGGTCAACGCAGGAGTCTCGTCTTCTGATCAATGTGTCGGAGCTGAGAGCGATCAAGCTCTGTCTCCTCCACTGGTCAGAAAGGCTGCGCGGCCTCCCGGTTAGGGGTCAGTCGGACAACGCCACGGCCGTGGCGTACGTGAACCATCAGGGCGGAACAAGAAGCTCTGCAGCAGCTGCAGAGGCAGCCCACATCCTAAGGTGGGCAGAGCTTCATGTGCTGGCAATCTCTGCCATCTACATTCTGGGCGGAGAAAATTGGAAGGTGGACTTCCTAAGTCTCCAAAAGCTGGACCAGGGAGAGTTTTCCCTGCATCCAGAAGTATTTCGCCAGATTTGCGGAAGGTGGGGCACGCCAGATGTGGACCGCCTGGCGTCCGGATTCAATCACAAGGTGAAAGCCTTCGTGAGCAGGTCAAGGCAGCCTCGGATGCTCTGGTGGTCCCGGTACAGGCTTCTGTACGCCTTTCCTCCTCTCAAGCTTCTACTGCGGTTACTGCGCAGGATAGAAGTGGAGGGAATTACGACAATCCTGGTGGCCCCGGATTGGCTTTGGCGCCCTTGGTACGCCAATGTGGTGAGGATGGTAACAGACGTTCCCTGGCGACTTCCGCTTCTTGAAGATCTGCTGTCGCAGGGCCCCATCTTGCACCCTGCTTTACAGTCGCTGGCTTTGACGGCATGGCTATTGAGTCCCAGGTGTTGAGGGACAGGGGAGTCTCTGAGTCAGTGATCCCCACTATGCTTAAAGTGCACAAGTGTACTTTGCGCAAGATTTATCATCGCACCTGGAAGGCCTATATTGCCTGGTGCGAGTCGGGGGGTTGGAATCCCCATTCCTTTGCAGTTGCCCGGGTGCTGGCCTTTCTTCAACAAGGCCTGGACCAAAAGTTGGCTTTGAGCTCCCTCAAGGGCCAGATCTCCGCTCTGGTGATCCTCTTTCAGCGTCCTTTGGTGACGCATTCTTTGATCCGTACATTCGTACAGGGTGTATGTCATGTGGCTCCTCGGGTACGGTCGCCCCTGGCACCGTGGGATCTGAACTTGGTACTTTCTGTACTGCAGAAACTGCCTTATGAGAAGATCAGGGATATTCCCTTACAATCGCTGTCTCAGAAGGT
>BLSH010478018.1:0-12161 GCA_018402905.1 Glandirana rugosa
GGTACGGTCGCCCCTGGCACCGTGGGATCTGAACTTGGTACTTTCTGTACTGCAGAAACTGCCTTATGAGAAGATCAGGGATATTCCCTTACAATCGCTGTCTCAGAAGGTTGCCTTCTTGGTGGCCATCACACACACTAGGCGGGTGTCTGGGTTGGCAGCTTTGTCGTGTAGGTCTCCCTATTTGGTCCTACATAAGGATAAGGCGGTGCTGCGTCCATCTCCTTCGTTCCTTCTGAAAGTAGTCTCCTCTCTTCACATTAATGAGGACATTATCCTTCCTTCCTTGTGTCCGCGCCCGTCTCACCCTAAGGAGATTGCTCTGCATTCCTTGGATGTGGTGAGAGCATTGCGGGTGTATTTGGCAGCTACGGCTCCATTTAGGAAGTCGGATGCGCTGTTTGTGCTGACGGATGGGCCGCGCAAAGGGTCACGTTGGATCAGACAGACCGTGACCCATGCGTATAATGTTTGGGGCCAAGTACCCACTTTTCCAGTCACGGCTCATTCCAACAGGGCGATTAGCACTTCCTGGGCGTTTAGACACCAAGCATCGGTGTCTCAGGTGTGCAAGGCGGCTCCTTGGGCCTCGGTGCACACTTTTGTTAAGTTTTACAAAGTTGATGTGTCAGCATCCGCGGATGCCGCTTTTGGCCGCAAAGTTTTACAGGGGGCGTTGTAGGCGCGGTTGGCGCCTCCCGAGATTTTCTGTGGGTACAGTTGTTATTGTTTGCTCACCCCTCTGTTTGACACTGCTTTGGGACGTCCCCAAGTGTCATAAAGAGAGGCTGTGTCTGTCAATGAACGTAAGAGAAAATAGGATTTTATCTTTCAATCGTTTTTATTCAGGTTTTGAACACTTGGTAATAACAGATCAAGAATACATATCGTTAACGAGAATGTATAAACAGAAAGGTCTCATTACATCCATTATATTTCAATATTAGACCTATACATAGATTGGTGGTTGAACAATCTTATTGAAGCTCAGTATAGCTGAACAGTCACCTTGAGCTTATCTTCTCTACGCACCCAGACCCTCCCCGGTTTTCCATGGCCCGTTGCTTCCAGCTTAGTCTGGTGGATGATGAGCAGACCCCCCTCCACCGACACCCCTATGGGAGCATGCTGTGTCTTGGTGGAGTGGGGCCGCCCACCCCCTGTGCTTGAGATTTTCCTGGAATCTCATCATAACGTTTGTGTTGTTCAAGGAGGGTCTGCCTGCGCAGGACGCACTTCACATTTTTCATTTATCTTTAGTAACATAACATATTAAGGCCTTTCTGGAACGTATAACTAGGCTTAGCATTTTAACACTTGAGGTACATGTTTGAGAAGAGCAGGAGAGAAAGTAAAGAAAGAGAGGAATAGATGGGGAGAGTGAGGGGAAGTACACGTCTCTGCATAGGTACAGTGATCATTATTGTTTTGTTTTATTATACCACTCTACCCAGGGCGACCAGGGTTTAGGAATCTCGATCAGGGGTGAGGGTCCTTTCGTATATATGGTGTTCCTGAACTTGCTTTATTACCTGTATGATCTGGGGTTCCTCTTGGTCTTTCTAGTGTCTTGTGATGTTTTGTCTAGCTGCTAGGAGGATATGTGTGGTTATTTTATGCAAGTTAGCGGGTATTTTGTTGATCTCGAGGTTCAAGAGACCTAGGTCCGGAGTGGGATGCAGAGTGATGCCTGTGATCTTAGAAATTATATTGAATATGTTGGACCAATAAACTGTTAGTTTCGGGCAGTCCCATAGCATATGGAAGAGTGTGCCTATTGCTCCGCATTTTCTCCAGCAGCACGGGGGTTGTGTATGATCAAAGGTGGCTATTCTTTGGGGGGTGTGATATCTGCGTTGGATTAAGTTTTGTGTCAGTTCCCAGAGTGCAGAGCAAGTTGTTGCTTTGTAGGTAGAGCGAAGTGCGCTCTTCCATTGTGAGTCTGTAATATTGTGTCCCAAGTCCCATTCCCATTCGTGTAGTGTATTGTTGTGTTGGAAAACATTTTTCCCATGCAGTAGGTTGTAGAATAGTGAGATACCTTTAGTCGGGCTGGTTACTGAGGTGTAGTATTTAATTGCTGCTTCCAGTATTTTATGAAGTAGGTGTGTGTTTTTGCTAATGCAGTTTGCTATTTGGAGATATTGGAAATGGGTTATCTCTGGGAGCTAGTGTTCTATTTGGAGTTGTGAGAGCGTTTTAAGTTTATTCTGGATAAGGACTTCATTAAGTGTGCTATCAGGGTGTTTCTTCCATCTACTCGAGGGGAAGTCTGGGATGAGAGTATGTATAATACTGGCAGGTATTTTGGGCAAGGAAACTGGGGTATTTGGCCATGTCATTTTAGTGAATTTTCTCCAAGCTTTAATTGAGGCTAGGATAGGTGGTTATCGTCGTTTAGAAAGAGAGCTTTTAGGGTGGAGGCTATATAACCAAGCCTGTAGGTTATGGGTTATTATAATCCGTTCTTCTATCTGACCCCAAAGTGGTGGGTCTACTTGTTGGTGCCATGCTTTGAGTTGTGCTAAGATTGTCGCTGTGTAGTAATCTGAGATGTTAGTCAGTCCCGATCCCCCCCACTGCCTTGTGTTTATATAGCCAAGTTCTATTCACCCTAGGTTTTTTGTTTCGCCATATGTATTTGCCCAATAGGGTTTGAAGAGAGTTTCGATAATTTTGGGGTATAGGGATGGGGATGGAGCGAAGTTTGTATAGTAGCTGTGGAAGGAGATTCATTTTATATGCGGCTAATCTTCCAACCCATGAGAATTCATGTTTAGTTAGGTAGGCTAGTGACTCCGTGTATTTTAGTCTAAAAGGGAGGAAGTTGGCTCTAAATAAGTGTTCTGGGTTGCTTGTTAATGCAATTCCTAGGTATGTGATCTGAGATCCTGACCATTGATATGGGTATTTTTGGGCTAGGAGGTTTTGAGACACACTATCTATGCCTAGGTTTAGAATTTGGGATTTAGCGGGGTTCGCTTTGTAGAATGATATGGAGCTGAACTTATCAAGAAGGTCCTGGGCTGCTTTTAGGGAAGAGTGCGGGTTTGTTATCATGAGGATGATGTCGTCCGCAAATAGACTTATTTTGTGTTCCCTGTCGCCAATCCTAAAACCGGTTAGATTCGATGTTGACCGTACTTGTTCCGCCAAGGGTTCAATTGCGAGATTAAAGAAAATTGGCGACAGGGGACAACCTTGGCGTGTGCCGTTAGTGATCATAAATGTTTTAGATATCATGCCTGCCCCTAGGACGTTAGCTGAGGGATTCGAGTATAAAGCCATTATGGCTGATAATATTTGGTTGCTTAGGCCAAACTTGCGGAGCACTTCCCTTAGATAGCCCCAGTGGACCCTATCGAACGCCTTCTCTGCGTCCAAAGAGAGGAGCAGAGAAGGCGTTCCTGTAGATTTAGCCCAGTGTGTGATGTCTATCAGTCTTCTTGTAGCGTCTGAGGACTGGCGGCCCTTGACGAATCCTGATTGATCCTGGTGGATCAGCTGGGGGATGTATTCCATTAGCCTTGTCGCTAATATTTTTGCGTATATTTTGATATCTGCGTTTAGCAGAGAAATGGGCCTGAAGTTTTGAGGTGCGTTTGGTGGTTTGCCTGGTTTAGGCAAAGTTATTATCAAGGCTTTTAACATTTCTTGCGGGAATGTAGAGGAGGAGGCGGCTTCTAGGAAGAGGTCTTTTAGGTGGGGAGTGAGAGAATTTTTGAATTGTTTGTAATATTCCCCTGGGAGACCATCTGGCCCCGGGGATTTCCCATTTGGAATGGTGTTGATGGCTGAATAAATTTCAAGTTCTGTAAAGGATGAGTTCAAGGAGTCTAGTTGTTCAGGGGTTAATTTCGGTAGTCTGATTTGGTCTAGGAACTCTCTAATTTTTCCCAGGGACGGTTGTGGGGTATTCGCATCTGTTTGAAGATTGTATAATGCTTCATAGTATTGACTAAAGGCGTCGGCTATTTTTTGAGGATTAAGAATTTTATTTGAAGGGGTGGGGTAGTATAAGTAAGGGATCTTGGCTTTGGTGCGGATACCCTGTAGACGCATTGCCATGCGCTTACCCGCTTTGTTACTAGTGGAGTAGTGTATAGCTTTGAGCTTTCTATGTGTCTTTTCATATTTATCCAAGAGCAGTGCCCTCAGTTCCTGTCTCAGCTCTACTAGTTTTAGGTTTATCTGTTGGGAAGGGGAGAATTTGTTGGCTGAGTCCAGAGATTTGATCTGGGTTAAGACCTCCTCTATCCGCCGCGTCCTCCTCTTTTTTGCAGTTGCACAAATTTTAATCAGTACACCTCTCATGTAGGCCTTGTGCGCCATCCACAGTGTTGCGGATTTTTCCACAGTGCCTACATTGTGTTTAAAGAATTCGTCCAGTTCAGTTTGAATTTCATTTGCATATGGGGATGTTTTCATGACATATGTATTTGCTCTCCAAATGCCAGGTGTGTTGGGCATGCCAGTTGACTCTAGGGTGACATAGATTGGCGCATGATCCGACCATGAGATTGAGTCTATATGAGAATTGGAAATTCCTTGAAGTGTCAATTTGTCCGTCAGGAAATAGTCAATTCTCGAATATGTGTTGTGCGCCACCGAGTGATAAGTATAGTCTCTTTCCGACGGGTGGTGGCACCTCCAAATATCATATAGGTTGTTTATAAGCAAAAAATGTGAAAGAGATGTGGACCTTCTTGGGCTAGGGTTGGTTGTGTCCATATGTGTGTCTGGTACCAAGTTGAAGTCTCCTCCAATTAATAGTGCTCCTTGTCGGATTTTATTTAGGTTCTTAAGGACTTTGTTTAGGAAGGATATTTGCCTCATATTTGGGGCATATATACAAGCCAAGGTCGTCAGAGTGGAGTTCAATTTGCATATCAGGATCAAGTATCTACCTTCTTGGTCTGCGACTTCCTGGATCAGCTGGAAGTTTATGTTGTCTTTTATAGCAATAGCCACTCCTCTTTTTTTTTCGGAGCTACTAGCCGTATAAGTGTGTGGAAATTGTTTGTGGGTGAGCCTTGGGTGCTCTGACTTCATAAAATGAGTTTCCTGTATGTACAGGATGTCCCCTCCTAGGGTTGTGGCCGTGCGCCATAGGGATGCCCTTTTGGCCGGGTGATTGAGGCCCTTGGTGTTAATGGAGATGACTTTGATACTCATTGTGTAATATAGTTGTGCGGTGCCGAAGTTTACTCACTGTTAGGTGGGCGATCACGTTTCTGTGTTTCTGTAGGTCTCTTGAGGTGTCGTAGAGGATCATCTGCGTCTGCTGTCGGTTCCATTGGGTTTTCAGGAGTTTGGAGATGTGGACACAGGAAGGAAGGGAAAAGAAGTTAGTGATAAAGATATAGAACAAGTTAAGTAGACCGCAGCTACCAGTGCTCGCACTGGGCTGTATAGTCAACATCCGGGGTAACCAGTCCATTATGATTCAGCGCCTTTGTGTGGAGCCTTTACTGGGGGGAGGACCCTTGTTGCTGAAAATAGGAGCTTGTGACCCTTTTAGAATTTCGGTCGGTATTGTTTATTTGCCTTGTGCCATAGGGGAGGGCTTAGGCTCTGCGCTTTCTTGGTCTGTGGTATTGGATCCGGTACTGGGATTATGCCCCACTCTTTCAGTAGTGCTAGCCCTGTTTCTAGGGAGGATATTGTGTAAGATTTCCCATTCCTATCTATGGTTAGCTTTGTCGGGTGACCCCACTTGTACCTGATCTCATGATTGCAGAGGGCTTTAGTGATCGAGTTCAGTTGGCGCCTGAGGTCCATGGTGTATTTAGACAAATCCACAAAGATTTGTATCCCTTCATATGGTGTTGGGAGTTTTCCCATGGTTCTGGACGTTTTCAGGATTTGTTCTTTGGTGGAATAAAAGTGCACCCTCAGTAGGACGTCTCTGGGGATTTTGTCAGGCAGAAAGGACGGTTTAGGCAGGCGATGGATGCGGTCTATAGAGAGTTCTGTGGGTTGTATATCCGGGATCAGAGCATGAAACATGTCTTGTGTGTATTTCTGTAGGTCTTGGGGTGCCACTGTTTCGGGGACCCCCCTTAACTTCAAATTATTGCATCTAGAGCGGTCTTCTAAATCCGCTAATTTGGCGCGGATCCAGTGTCTGTCTTCCATTGCATCTTCGTTAGCATCAACTAGGTCGTTAACTGTGTAGGTTATGTCGCTCACTGCATTTTCTACAGCGTGTACTCTCTCACCTAATGATGTAAGTTCGGTAGTGATTTTCCTGGTCAAGAGGTTAAAATCAGCGTGTATTGAGTGCTGGAGAGAGACCAGCATCTCTTTAAGTAAGGTGTCCATTACAGGCTGGTTGCTTGTGGGGAATGAAGCTATTGATGCGCTTAGCGTGTCACTATGTGTGGAGGACTGATCCTCCTGACTCACCAGGCCGCAGGTTCGGTTCTCCAGGCGCATCCGCGCTTTGGCAGGGCTGGCACACGATGGGCTTGTTGGAGCAGAGTGTGTGAGGGGAGATGCTCTCCCTGATGTCTCCGTCGTGTTCTCTTCCTCCGGGAGATCTGTGTAATGCTCCCGTTGTTTCGCGCTGTCCGCGGAGCACGAGGGGCCGGCGCCATCTTGGCCGCTGCCTCGTGAGCTCATGGAGAAGAACTCCGTTAATTTTTGGGGTCTGCGTTCCTCCTTCCTCTTTCTGGACATCACCGCTCGGGAGGCTGTATCGTCGGCAACTCAGTGCGGTGTTTCTCGGTTGCGAAATCGGGTCTTTGTCGCTCGTGTCCTCCTAATGGCTCCGGAGCTCTAAGAGCTTGCAGCCATCCGCGGCGCTCGCAAACCACGCCCCCCTTTTTTCAAATTTTTTATAGCACAAAAAATAAAAACTGCAGAGGTGATCAAATACCACCAAAAAAGCTCTATTTGTGGGAAAAAAAGGACACAAATTTTATTTAGGTACAGAGTCGCACAATCGCGCACTTGTCAGTTAAAGTAACGCAGTAGTACAGGGCCCACTGAGGGGATACCTGTATTCAAAGGGGCACCTTTTCCTGCGGAGGATGCAATTATTGTGAGTACATGGACAGACGCACGAATATTAAATGACCTAATCACCAGATGTTTCGTCCAAAAGACTATGTTAACTGTAAAACTCCCGGCATAGTGTACCTGCTTTCTTGTGAATGCGGGTACTACTATGTCGGGAAGACCATCAATGAATTCTGGAAGAGAATCTACTGACATATCTCAACCATATCCAAACGAGACCCCGATACTACTATGGGTCGACACATGGCCACTACACATCCCACTACTCTCCCTAAAATGTATTTCTTGGCACTGGATCAGGTGCACTTTAGCTCGCGAGGAGGCGACTTCAACAAGCGCCTCCTACAACGCAAGCTACAGTGGATTTACAATGTACGTGCCACTTCCCCTCCGGGGTTAAATGAAGCATCCAACTATAAACCCTTTCTTCCCAGTTTTGCATCAGGAAATTGTGAGCTCAACCTCTAAAAAATCCCCCCTTATCATGATATGGTGTCCGTGTATGATATGATGTTTTTTCGTATTATTCAAACTTTAGATCCTTATTGTCAGGTACTGTGCAATTGTAATTTGTGACCATACAACATTCAATCATTGCTTGTAATGTTTATGTTTAGCCTGATATGATGATTTTTAATGTGCGCTGATCCTCTGTATCTATATTCACATTGCCTTCCAACCCCCCCCCCCCCATTTTCTGATCCCCTCCCATTCCTTTACCCCTTTCCCTTACCCTTTCTCCTTCGCCCTTCTTCTTTTCTCCCTCTATACCTATGGTGCTCTGTATACGATCTGAGTATTCACTGGCTGGCTGCGCTGTGTCCACATTTCCCCACACCAGGCACAGCATGTCATATCTCCGCCGACCACTGGATGTCACTCTCAGTCTTGAGCAGGATGATGTGCGTATCATCGGGCGGGTAGGCTTCACCAGAGGGCGCCATGGATGGCCATCTCCTGGCTTATTTGGGCCCCTCTGTGTCGGAACAAGCTTTCTGTCTTGGTGGGCCTCTGCCTGCCCAGGCACTTCCGCTGGCGGGGGTCCAACGCGTGACATCATCCCACCCTCTGTGGGCGGGGCATCACCACGCGCCGCTCTCCCAGAGGGATGCCCGGCGTCCATCATGCAGGACTGATTGTCCACCTGCGGTTGGATGGCCAGCACCTTCTCTCCCCGTATCCGGATTGGCTACCGGTGGTGAGATACACATTTATATTCAGGTCAGTAACACTCTTATCCTCTATTCAGCCCACATCTTGCCGACCTGCCAACACATGTGACCAGGTAAATACCAATTGCTATTTAGCTTTAGTCAGGAACCCTTTGCCCTGAGCTACTGGGAAAGCATCCCCCCATACCCTGTGAATCTGATCTAACTGGTTACTCCTTTTATGATGTGTAGGATGCAGCGCTTACAGGATGCACATCAGCAAGGGGGATGAGAGCTTCAGGGTCCTAGGGAGTGTGGCAGAAGGAGGGTAGAGGAAGGTGGGATGGAGCCGTGGGGCAGCCTGCCCGTGGAGTAGAAGCAACTCTGTCAAAGTAGCAAAGGAGAGAAGCGGCGCCCCACTAAGTGCAGCATAAAAACACATTTTATTATAATTACACTTACAGGAATAAGGTGTACATTGGGCATTGAGATAATGTAGTCCTGGGATTCTCCTCCGGGATGTGCCTGGTGGTGGTGCAGGTCCCACAGTCCTGGTGTCCTGGCCACGCCGGTGGTGTCCGGAACTTCAAGGATTCAGGTGGGCTGGGGGGGAATCATAAGACCGGGATCTGGGTGGAGGAGAGAGGAGGTATGCAGCTGTCTAGGCGTGCATTCGGAGCATCCGTGCTCCTTCGTCAGGCCTCCACCGGTGCGGCCAGGACACCAGGACTGTGGGACCTGCACCACCACAAGGCACATCCCGGAGGAGAATCCCAGGACTACATTATCTCGATTCCCAATGTACACCTTATTCCTGTAAGTGTAATTTTAATAAAATGTGTTTTTATACTAAATGATGCACTTAGTGGGGCGCCACTTCTCTCCTTTACTCCTTTTATGTTTTACTAATTTTTATCTATTTCTATTTCTATTTCGAAAAATGTCATCACTCAACTTAAAGGCCCCTGCTGTAAACTATACGAATTACTCTTTAATAGTCTGCCAAACTATTTATATATTGTCTACTCATCGGCCTTTCTTGGATGCAAGCGGTGTCTTTTGAGCTATTAAGTGTACTTCATTCTGTACCTTTACCTTTTTCTCTGGGCTAGTTGCTGCTATTCAGCAGCACAGCTGGGTTTTTATACAAAGTTACAACCTTCTATAGCGCCACATTTTCTTATTGGCTGCTGTTGTAAACAGCATAAGCTTATTTCGCCCTATATTTATACTCAATTCATTTATACCCCCTTGACCCTATCTGTTCGCGGCCACTGCAGCAAGTTGTATAGCCCTGGTTTCCATACATGTTGAATAATGTGTGCAGTGATGTATTTCTCACTGCACCAATTACTTGGAGCTACGTCAGGCAATCCCTATATATTCATATGCCCATTACCCTGCTACATCTTTGTGACCAGAAGGGACACGAGATAGACTTCTCCTTCCTCCCCCTCTTCCCCCCCCATTTCTTTTCTCTTCCACTATCCTCCTTCTTTCCTTCCCCCTCCCCCTCCCCTCTTTTCCCCCTCCCTCCCCTCCCCCTCCCTCCTCCCCCTCCTTTTCCTCCATTCTCCCCCTTTTTCCCTCTCTCCTTCCCTTTTCTTACCTCCCCCTCCTCCTCCTCCTCCTCCCCCTCCTCCCTTCTTTCCCTTCTTTCCTTCCCCTCCCCCCTATTTCTCCAGTAGCTCTTGGCATAAGTGGAAAAGAAAAAGTGGTATGCGCTGCTATGATGTATGTTGCCTGGTTGCTGCTTCCACTGAATGTGTGTCACTCAAGCAAATGAATTGATAATTATAATGGTGTGGATGCGCTACCAGTTAATAAATACATCAATAAACAGATACATATATAAATAATAAATAAGCAAACGTGGCTATTAATATAATAAAAGTTGCACAAGATGTGAATATTGGGAAATAAATCTTTAATTGTAAAAGGTGGAAATGATGTGGAATGGACACCCTAAAGGTGCTGACAAAAAGTGCTGAGTGCTCCAGGTGTATTGTGCAAGGTAAACAAATATTTCATGCAAATGATTGAAGTCCAAAAAAAAGTCTCTATAATTGTCAAAAAAAGTGCTAAGTGCTGCCAATATATACATGCATAATAAACAAATGCTTCATGCAATAAAAAAAAAATCCAGAAAAAGGGGGATCCTTGTATAGTCAATGCCAATAGTGGTTTGGTCACTGATGATCTTCCTTCAGTGTAAACTTCTGTGAACCTTCTTATCAAATGTGCAAATACCAAGCTAGCAAAGTGCAAGGTGCTCCCTCCACCAGGTGAAATGGACTCTCACCTTAATTGGCGACCCCCACTCGGGTCAAATCAGGCTTATGGTATAACTCTTTCTCTTGTTGGAACAAGGCCACTTTAAATAAACCAAGGAGTGCTAACTGCACTTAATAAATGAAATCACAGTGCTAATCGCACAAAGTATAAAACCATAAATGCTAATCGCTTCAATTTCAAGATGTCAAAATGTGCTAATCACATAGATGCTAAGATAGCGATGCTGATCGCATCAGAGAGATAAATAACCTGGTGCTAACCGCACAGGGTTTAAGATTAATTTCCTTCCAATATAGAAACACTTAGTGCAGGAAAACTTCAACATAAACTCTCTTGGTACGGAGAACTTCACTGGTATAAATAATTAAAAATTCAACTGTGGCTCCCAGGTAAGCATGAAAAATAAAGAAAGTTTCAGTGCAATATGTACAGCAACTTATGAATAAACCATGCCGCCCCTTTGGAAAACTACTGACATTTTATTAAAATTTCAACAGCATAAAAACAAGTAAAGGATGATCTCACGTAAGTTACAGGATACCACAGCCAGGCTCTGCCTCTACATGTTACGCCACCTGCCTTGGTGACTTCGTCTGGAGTCAAGCCGAGCGGGTGCAATGGGGTGGAATTTATAAGTGTATAGAGTGAAAATTAATTGCAGCTGATTGCATTAGTGCATGGAGTGAAAGTTGGTTGCAGCTGATTAAATTGTTGACAAGCTGCGCCTGTGTCGCCCATAGGACAGTATTGGCGTCTCCATAGTGATTCACGTTGTTAATACCGTGGACAGCGCCGCCGAATGCATTATGCCGCTCGCGCATGCACAGTAATGGCAGTCGCGGCTATTTTGTTGAAGCCCATAAATGAATGGGATAAAAGAAAAGGTGCTATATATGATATGTGCACCTACATAGCACCTACATAATGAATAGTTGAGTGCCGAACTGATTAGAGGGTGATAAACTATTTACATTTATGTGTTATGCAAGGTATAATTATAATACACAACAAAGAGACTGTATACGGCCGGTAACCATTTTCTTGTGGCCCTATTTCAGAGACATTGTGCCTTCATAGGGCTCAGTGCTTATATTAAGAAGAAAAATGATATATATATACCGCAGGGTCAGATAAATAAATTTGATTGTAAAAAATGGTATAAATGTAAAATGTAGAGACGCATCCCGGATTAACAATAAATCAAATACATTAAATAATCAAATAAAATAATTGTTATACTAAAATAACTAATTAAAATTAATTAAAAATAAACCCCTTCAGGTTTGAAACAAAGACAAATGGAACCTAGCAATAATACTTATAATAGGAGGTCAGATACATGATCTGCCCCATGATAATAAGGCAAACTCTTCCAAGTGCTCTATCGTGAGAATAATACATGTATATGAATGGGGATTAAATTGAGTAGTATTAACCAGTTCCCTACCGACGCATAGTAAAATGACATCAGCAGGGATTGGTTGTCGATACGGGAGGACGTCATATGACGTCCTCCGCTTCTCGCCGCTACTGCGGGCCCCCAGGGGCCCGCACAGCGGCGATCGCGGATCGCACGTCTGCCGGGGGGTTGTGTCCCCCCCAGATCGGGGTAAAGAGCCAATAAAATTGGCTCTTTACCCCGTGACCGGCTGTGTCCAATCACAGCCGGTCACAAACGAGCCTCACGTGCAC
>BLSH010478018.1:30063-43661 GCA_018402905.1 Glandirana rugosa
AATCAGAGCAGCTAAGATTGAACATGAAAGACACATAGCTGAGGAAAGTAAAAAGAATCCCAAAAAATTCTTTAAGTATATAAACAGTAAGAGAGGGGGATCAGATCATATTGGCCCAATAAAGAATGATGAAGGTATTTTGGTTACAGAGGATGGAGAAATGGCAAAGGTGTTGAACTCATTTTTCTCCTCAGTATTCACAAAGGAAACTGGGGGATCAATTATTCAGAACTACAATGCTGGTCCTCATGTCACCTCACAGGAAGCACCCTTGTGGCTGACTGAGGGTGAAATCAGGAATAGGCTTGAAAAACTGAACACCAATAAGTCACCGGGCCCAGATGGCTTACACCCAAGGGTCCTTAAGGAACTTAGCCAAGTTATTGCCAGACCCTTGTACCTAATCTTTAAGAGCAGTTTTCTGACTGGTATGATACCAGCTGACTGGAGGAAAGCCAATGTGGTACCAATATATAAAAAAGGACCAAGATATATCCCTGGGAATTACAGACCAGTTAGCTTAACATCAATAACATGTAAGCTCTTGGAGGGAATAATAAGGGATTATATACATGATTATTGTAATGAGAACGGTATCATTAGCGGTAATCAACATGGGTTCATGAAGAATCGTTCTTGCCAAACCAATCTATTAACCTTCTATGAGGAGGTGAGCTGCCACCTAGATAAAGGAAGGCCTGTGGACGTGGTATACCTGGATTTTGCGAAGGCATTTGATACAGTTCCCCATAAATGTTTACTTTGCAAACTAAGGTCCCTCAACATGGATCAATAGGTGAGTACCTGGATTGAAAACTGGCTGCAGGGGAGAGTCCAGAGGGTGGTGATAAATGGGGAATGCTCAGAATGGTCTGGTGTAGAAAGTGGAGTTCCCCAGGGTTCTGTCCTGGGACCAATCCTTTTCAATTTATTCATAAATGATTTGGAGGACGGGGTGAAGAGCTCAATCTCAATATTTGCGGATGATACCAAGATAAGCAGGGCAATAAACTCTCCACAGGATGTGGAAACTTTGCAAGAAGATCTGAACAAATTATTGGGGTGGGCAGGCAAATGGCAAATGAGTTTTAACGTAGAAAAATGTAAGATAATGCATTTGGGTACCAAGAACCTGAATGCTAACTACTCACTGGGGGGGAGCCCCTGGGGGAAACTAGGATGGAAAAAGACCTAGGGGTCCTGGTGGAGAATAGGCTCAGCAGTGGCATGCAATGCCAAGCTTCTGCAAGCAAAGCTAACAAAGTGTTGGCATGCATAAAGAAAGGGATTAACTTTAGGGATAAATCAATAATTCTCCCATTATACAAGTCTCTGGTGAGGCCACACCTGGAGTATGCCATCCAGTTCTGGGCGCCGGTCCTCAGGAAGGATGTCCAGGTACTGGAAAGGGTTCAGAGAAGAGCCACAAAGCTAATTAAGGGATTGGAAGACCTTAGTTATGGGGAAAGATTACAAGCACTGAACTTATTCTCTCTGGAGAAGAGACGCTTGAGAGGGGATATGATTTTAATGTACAAATATTGTACTGGGGACCCCGCTATCAGGGCAAAACTATTCAGTGCAAGGGAGTACACAAAGACACGCGGCCATTCACTAAGAATAGAGGAAAGGCGGTTTAACCTTAAAGTGAGTAGAGGTTTCTTTACGGTAAGAGCAGTGAGAATGTGGAATTCTCTTCCACAAGCAGTGGTCTCTGCCGGGATTGTAGATACAGTCAAAAAACTACTAGATGCACACCTAAGGGACCAAAGCATTGAGGGATATACAATGTAATACTGACATGAAAGCACACACATGGGTTGAACTTGATGGACTCAAGTCTTTTTTCAACCTCACTAACTATGTAACTATGGGTGATGGGTGTCTGGTGGTCACTGATGGGTGACGGGTGAAGGTCACTGATGGGTGATGGTGACGGGTGAGTGGCAGTGGTCCCTGATGGGTGACGGCTGTCTGGTGGTGGTCACTGATGGGTGACTGGTGGTGGTCACTGATGGGGGTCTGGTGGTGGTCACTGATGGGTGATGGGTGTCTGGTGGTCACTGATGGGTGACGGGTAAAGGTCACTGATGGGTGATGGTGATGGGTGACTGGCGGTGGTCACTGATAAGTGATGGGTGACTGGCGGTGGTCACTGATGGGTGCCGGGTGTCTGTTGGTGGTCACTGATAGGCGATGGGTGTCTGGTGGAGGTCACTGATGGGTGACAGGTGACTGGTGGTGGTCACTGATGGGTGCCGCTTGTCTGGCGGTGGTCACTGATGAGTGACGGGTGTCTGGCGGTGGTCGCTGATGGGTGACTGGTGTCTGGCAGTGATCACTAATGTGTGACGGGTGACTGGCGGTGGTCACAGATGCGTGACAGGTGACTGGCGGTGGTCACTGATGAGTGACGGGTGACAGGCGGTGGTCACTTATGGGTGACGGGTGACTGGCGGTGGTCACTTATGGGTGACGGGGAACTGGCGGTGGTCACTGATGGGTGATGGGTGACTGGCGGTAGTCACTGATGGGTTACTGGCGATGGTTACTGATGGGTGACTGGTCATGGTCACTGATGGGTGATGGGTGACTGGCGGTGGTCACTGATGGGTGAGGGGTGACAGGCCACGGGTGACTGGCGGTGGTTACTGATGGGTGACGGCCATGGTCAGTGATGAGTGACAGCTGACAGGCTACGTCAGTGTTGGGTGACAGGCCACTAATGTGCCGGTTGACACACCACGGTAACTGATGGGTGACGGGTGACACGCCACGGTCACTGATGGGTGTTGGGTGACAAGCCACGGTCGCTGATGGGTGACGGGTAACATTCCACGGTCACTGACGGGTGACACGCCACGGTCAGTGATGGGTGACACGCCACAGTCAGTGATGGGTGACGGATGACACGCCACGGTCAGTGATGGGTGACGGGTGACACGCCATGTAAAGTGATGGGTGACGGGTGACACGCCATGGTCAGTGATGGGTTACGGGTGACAGGCCATGGTCACTGATGGGTGACCGGTGACATGCCACGGTCAATGACAGGTGACGGGTGAAACGCCACGGTCAATGACGGGTGACAGGCCACGGTCACTGACGGGTGGCGGGTGACAGGTACACTTTATGATGACAGGTGCACTTTATGGGGGCATATGGGGTGACTGTTGGGGTGACAGGTGCATTGGGGGGGCAGGGGGGGATGTGTCAGTGTGCTTTTACTATACAGATCAGTAACTCACTGATCCCAGCTCTTCTCTCCTCACACTGGACACTGTGTGAGGAGAGAAGAGCTGGTAACAGTGAGTTACCGCTCTGTTTACATTGCATGTGATCGGCTGTGAAGTAGATCACAGCCGATCACAAGGTATCAGCCGCCGGCTGGCGGCTGATACCTGTGTCGGTGACAGGCAGTGTTCCCTAGGAACACGCAACCACCGACACACACGCGCAGCGCACTCCTGATCGCGCACATGCGCAGTGCGAATCGGGGAAGTGCCATTTGTGATCAGCTGTGACTTCGTCACGGCCGATCACATGGTAAAAAGCCATACCCAATGGCTGTTCACCCCCGTCGGTGACGCGGCGTGTCCTGGGGACACGCCGACACCGACAGATCCCGGCTTAAAGGGGCGACGTCATATGACGTCCACCCGGAACGAGAGCCGATCCGCTCCGCCGTCATTTGACGGCGGGCAAACGGCAAGCGGTTAAGAACAAGTTCCTTCCAATATAGAAGCACTTAGTGCAGGAAAACTTCAACATAACCTCTCTTGGTGCGGAAAACTTCACTGGTATAAATAATTAAAGATTCAACCGTGGCTCCCAGGTAAGCATGAAAAATAAAGAAAGTTTCATAGTGCAATATGTACAGCAACTTATGAATAAACCATGCCGCCCCTTTGGAAAACGACTCCAAAATGTGCGATTAGCACATTTTGACATCTTGAAATTGATACGATTAGCATTTATGGTTTTATACTTCGTGCGATTAGCACTTTGATTTCATTTATTAAGTACGGTTAGCACTCCTTGGTTTATTTAAAGTGGCCTTGTTCCAACAAGAGAAAGAGTTATACCATAAGCCTGATTTGACCCGAGTGGGGGTCGCCAATTAAGGTGAGAGTCCATTTCACCTGGTGCATGAAGCATTTGTTTATTATGCACGTATATAATGGCAGCACTTAGCACTTTTTTTGACAATTATAGAGACTTTTTTTTGGACTTCAATCATTTGCATGAAATATTTGTTTACCTTGCACAATACACCTGGAGCACTCAGCACTTTTTGTCAGCACCTTTAGGGTGTCCATTCCACATCATTTTTCTACCTTTTACAATTAAGGATTTATTTCCCGATATTCACATCTTGTGCAACTTTTATTATATTAATAGTCACGTTTGCTTATTTATTATTTATATATTTATCTGTTTATTGATGTATCTTGGCATAAGCGAATGTGCCCTGCATATTCCATATTTAAAAAAAAAAAAAATTTCATATATCATTTTTTTTACTCTCTATACACATATATGTTTCATGTTCTCTCTTTACTAGTTACATACCTATCACTCATTGTAGTCAGCTGGCATAGCCACCTGGCACCCCTCATAGTCGCACTAACCCACGTCCACTCTGTGACTGTCTGGACATCCATCTGGTTTGGCGATTTTGGGCCCCCCCCTTCCTTGTGGGCCCCATTGGGCTGTTTGGGATTTGCGCAGAGCATGCCACCCAGTATATACGTAAGTGCGCTATCCCCATGCTGGGGAGCATCTATTTTACTTGCTATATTATTATATATCATTATACTACTATGCATATAATACGATTGTTGTTTTTTCAACATATTATACTTTACCTACAGACTGAACTTATTGTATTTAGCCTCAATGCAATGACCCCTGAAGAAGGACTTTAACTCGGAAACATGTTGGGATGACTACGGTACTTGCCCCTGAATTCTACTTCAATGTGGTTATATAGGTGTGCAACTCACAAGCATTGAGTTCTATTGTATCTGTAATGTAATATTGTGGCACCTATTGCTGTATAATGTTTTTACATGTCTGTATTTCATGTCTATACAATAGACATCATGTTGGACATATGTGAATGTCTTTTTACTCCCTAGTATCAATAAAGATATAATTTTATACTATAGCTATTTGTTCCTATACCTCCTGCCTTAAAAGTCCAAGGGGATTCTTCCTTTGAGTTTTCAGTTGTCTGACTGATCTCTCTCAATAACCTTCTAAAGAATATAGGACGTGGCAGATATCATGTCTTTGGGTTTCCGTGATTTCGATGTTAAAAGTAACGAAGTGCCATATCGCAAAATATAGTCTGGTCATGAAGAGGTTAAACCTTCCGGAGCTGAAGTGGTTAAGGTAGATATTAAGGCAAAAAACATATTTCTTCTTTTATTTTTGATATAATAAGTAAGTATCTCAGGGACAGGACTCAGGGGGGCAAGAAATTAGAATGGGCAGGCACGCACACATGAAATTGACTCTCACAGTGACACTGACAGCAGTGTGCAGCCACACAGATGAAGATGATGACACCTCACTGACACAACACGTCCCCTCATGAGTCACAGTGACAGTCTCTCTTCACGCCAGGTGACTTCATCAGTCCACTCCAGTCCTGACAAACAAATAGCACTGATCATCCTGCTCCCAGCTTGCCTTGCTCCCAACCCACACACGAGGCTCTGACTGCTCAGCTCGGCTCCCTTGCACCATGACCTCACATGACATGCTCAGGCATCGCCTTCGCCAGACCCTCCCCTTTCCGGTCTGCTGGTGCCGGCCGAACACACTGTAGCAGGCTCTCGGATGCACTGAGCATCACGCCCATATTTTTAACTGACAATTCTTTCCTGTCACTGACATTTACTGGCAGGAGAAAAGTGCCTGTTTTTTAATGTGTGCCAGTAAAAATATTGACATTTGGCAATAGTTCAAAGGCCATGCAATCCATTATAGCTTAACCTCCCTGACGGTATGATTATGTCAAGATTTTGCTTGTCAATGCGGTACATTGTTTTGCATAGAAATTTGTTGTTTTATATTGTAGGCCTGTAATTCTTAGGAATAACTCACTTAAATCTGTCCAAACAAGATTCTAGTAGACATCCCGGGTATGATAATGTTTGAAACATAAAATTATAAATAATTACAAAAACTAATAATATAATAATAATACGTTTAATTCAATAATGTAATCAAATCAAAAACACTGACATTTGTCCAAACAAGGGTGCAATATTACTAGTCACTATAATACTAGACACTGCATATGGGTTTAGTAAACATCCCGGGTATGATACATTTTGAAACATGGGACTGCATGTCCGACGTCACAATCAGGACAATGGAACCTGGTTTCCTTTCGGATTTTCTTTCCATTGTTATCGCTTTGAGCAACAAACCACACACATCCATGTTGGTGCTGACTTTTTCTCAGTTGATGGGATGTAGTCCATGAAGTGATGACCAGTCAGGCATTCCGGGTTGACAACACCAACAACACAACGTTCAGCTCTATTCACAGCCATTGATGATGTTTGGTGGTTCACAAAGATACGTTCTGCAACTTTCCAAATGAAGTCAGAATGAATCACAGGCTTGTCACTCTTTTGGGGTTTTTTTTAGCAGAATGTAGGTATTCCACAAGCTTTGCTCAAGAAGATGCCCGAAGATCTTCTTGTAGTACTTTTTTTGCTGCTTCCTCATTTCTGGGTAAAATGTCATTGCTTGGTCGGCTCTGTCGACACCTCCCATGGTGTTATTGTAGTCAATCACTACTTGTGGTTTCATGATTTCTTTCCCACCTTTCGTGCGTACCATAACAGTGGAGGTATTATGGACTATACTCATTAGGCACACATCTTTTTTGTCACGCCATCGCAGTGCCATCATTTTGCCCTTCTGCCAGGCAACCATCTCTACAATCTTGAGCTTCTTATTGCCAAACATTGGCGGCAGGTCGCACCGGTTAGGCCTAACAGTTCCATAGGCATCTGTTTGTTTTGCAGAAGAAACTCATAAAGTTCGGGAGACGTATAAAAGTTGTCTGTTGTTACACAATAGCTCTGATTTAGCAATGGCTCAATGAGGGAAAGAACGTAAGATGTTGCTATTCCATAGTTGCTGCACTTTTGGATTGAATTTTGTTTCTTTTCCAGTGTATAGGACTGAATTCCAAATGTAGCCAGTTGACCATTCGCATAGCATGAAGGATTTTACGCCAATTCGTGCTTTCTTTGATGCAATATATTGTACCCAGCTGAGCCTTCCCTTGTAGGTCATTATGCTGATATTGCTTTCTGGCGCATAGCTCCATTGGAAATTCTTTAGAACAATTTTCCCAAATTTTCTTTAGTTTTGGTGCAGGATGCATAGTTTCATCAAATTCTTTATTGTTTTCGAAGTGTAAAAATGTCATGATCAGGGAAAATCTGTACTCTGACATGACCGTGCCACAGAATGGAATGGCAAGTAATTTATTTGTTGTCCAATACCACTTCTGCAGGGGTTTCCCCACCACTTCCTGGAGTATTATTAGGCCCAGAAATTTCCAAATTTCATCTTCGGTCACTGGTTTCCACTTTCTGCTTCTTGAAAACCACTGATGTGTAGTAGCTAATTGTTGCTCTTGGTACCGGTTTGTCTCAGTAACTATTTTTTCAATAACCTGATCGGTCAGAAATAGTTGTAAGTATGCCAAGGGGTTGTCATCTTTTTTTTTTTTAAAACTTCTTTTTATTGGTTTTATAGATATGCAAGTACAAACAACAGCAAGGGAGCGGTTTTGACTCCCAAGGGCCATACACGGCCCAAGACTAACTAGACATAGTCTACTAACTATCTGAGACATTACATACAAACATTAACATTCCATCCCAACCCCTCCCCCCACCCTCTGCTTGGCTTCCTTGGTTCCCCAATGGCGGATCAAGCAGGAGTCCTTGTGCCTCAATTCGCGGGTGGTCCGCAGGGTGCACGTACGCCAAATGGGACCAACCCCCCCGACCCTCCAGGATCTCATGCCCACTGCCCCAAAAGGACTCTCTCCCAGGATCTACAATACCTCTAGTGACCATCTAAATGGACTCCACCTCAGCCCTCAACCAGTTGATACTGCAGACTCATACCATGCCCTCCATACCTTGTTGAACTTCTTCCCACACCCCCTAGCTTGATAAGTGGCTTTGTAATACCGCAACATTTTATTAACCAGCTGTTTCCACTGCAGTAGTCTCGGTGCAGCAGGCTTTTTCCAAGAGAGCAGAATGAGCTTTTTCCCATAAAACAGCAAAATGGTAAGTAGCGTTCTATGTGCCCTGGATGCGACCACCTCCTCTACCAGCCCCAGCAGGCATACCTGGATGGTCAATGGGATGGGCACCATTAAAATATCTGCAATACACCCCGTAACCTCCCTCCAGAATGTCTGGATCTGCCCGCAGTCCCAAAATATGTGATGGACCGCAGCTGGACTATGAGAGCATCTCCAGCACTCCGGAGAGACTGAAGGGTAGATGGCAGCCAGCCTGGCCGGAGAGAAGTAGATACGGTGGAGGAATTTAAACTGGATGAGCCTATCTCTGGCTGATACTAAGTGTTTGAAGGGTTGATCCCACAGGTCATCCTCCCCCTGTATGTCTGGCACCTCGTTTTCCCATATCTGTCGACACCTAGTGACCGCTTTGGGCGTAGTTTTGAATAATTCTCTGTAAGACACCGACAACACTTTGGACATATCCTCTTCTTGTAGAAGAGACTCCAAAAGAGAGGGTATGGATTCCACCTTCTGGACTTTGAATTGGCTCTGAAAAGAAAGCCTGAGCTGCAAATACCTGAAAAAGTAGGAGTTGGGCAGCTCATGCCTGCTCCTCAAGTGATCAAATGTCTGCAGGTCGCCCAAGTTAGTAATGTCCCGCAACCGTCTGATGCCCTTCACGGCCCACACCTCAGGGTCTGTAAAGGTCAGAAAATGGGGGAGTTTCGGGTTCAACCACAACGGTGCTGAGGGGGATACACCCAGGTAGCTAGGACACGCCAGTCTGAGTGCCTCCTCCCAAGCCCTAATCGTGGCCTTCATGGATTGGGTGAGGGGGAGGACAGTCCGGGTTTCCCTAAAAATGGCCATTCTCAGGGACTCATATGAGCCCAAATGGGCCGCCTCCAGAACCGTGGCTGAGTCCCCCTCATCCATCACTAACCATCTATGTACAAAGACCATTTGGCCCGCTATGTAGTATTTCCTCCAGTCCGGCAAGGCCAGGCCACCCTGATCCACCGGTTCCTGCAGAACCTTGATACCTATTCGGGACGGGGAGGGAGAGAGAGACGAGCCAGTGATACCCTCCAGCTGCTTAAAGAACGACAGAGGGACCCGCACTGGCGCGTGCCTGAGGAAGTAGAGGATTACTGGTAGTAGCTTCATTTTAAGGAGGTTCACCCGCCCTATCAGGGAGAGAGGTAATTTTTGCCAGGTCTGCAATTTATGTTTGAGAAGAGGCAACAGGGGAGCTAGATTCAATTGAAAGTAAATCTTTGACATTCGTCGTCACTTTAATACCCAGATATGTAAACGAGGAGACCCACCTGAGTGGTGAGCGGGGATCAGCCCCCGTCTGTGCTGTAGCATCTATTGGAAGGATGGACAACTTGTCCCAGTTGACTTTCAGCCCGGAGTACGTGGTGAAATCATTCAATATGTTGAGCACTGCCCTTAGGGACTCCTTTGGGTCCCCAAGAAACAGTAGCAAGTCATCCGCATACAGTGCTAGACATTCTCTCAGATTACGAACCTTGACAGCCCGTATGTCCGGGGAGGACCTAAGAGCAAACGCGATCGGTTCCATCATTAGGGCAAATAAGAAGGGGGACAGAGGACACCCCTGCCTCGTACCCCTACCTATTCCAAAAAAGGAGGAGACAGCATTGCCCATTCGGATAGCCGTTTGGGGTTTACTATACAACAGATTCACCCATTTTCGGAAGCCCAGGCCAAACCCCATGCGCTCCAGAACTTTGCCCATGTATTGCCAGTCAACTGAATCAAATGCTTTTTCTATGTTGATGGAGACCAATATGCTGGCAGCTGGAGATGGGTAAATAGCCTACGCAAGTTGGTGTCTGTGGATTTGCTAGGCATAAATCCGGTCTGGTCCGGGTCCACCAGCGTGGAAATAACCTTAGCCACCCTGGTAGACAGGACCTTCGTCAGAATCTCAAAGTCCGTATTGAGAAGCGCAATGGGGCGGTATGAGGAGCAATCCAAAGAGTCTTTCCCCTCTTTCAGGAGTAGCACCATATAAGCATCCAACATAGAGGCAGGGAGGGAGCTGCTCTCAGAACAGTCTGCAAAGAGCTCAGTTAGTCTAGGTGCCAGTAGGCCAATGTGGGTCTTGTAAAGGTCCATCGGGAATCCGTCCGGACCTGGGGCCTTGTTAGGAGGGAAGGAGCAGATGGCCGCCTCTATCTCCTTGGTCGTGATGGGAGCATCTAGTAGCTCCCTGTCCTGATCCGTCAGTGTGGGAATGTCTAGATTAGCCAGTCTTAAGTCTAGGGCTGACTCGTCATATCGCGGGATGGGAGCATAGAGCGTAGAGTAGAATCGTTCGAATTCTTTTAGAATGGCCGAGGGTTCAGTCACCAGGTCCCCCCCCCACTTGTCTGATCACCGGTATACATGAGATGGGTCTGAAGTTGGCCACTAACATGGCAAGCAGCTTGCCATTTTTGTCCCCCTCCGCAAACAGCGACGCCGCCCTGTGGCCGGCCTCTGTGTGCACTAGGTTTGAGTAGTGCAAGGAGAGGCCCCACCAGGCCTTCAACAGTGACACATAATTGGCCTCCATGGGAGGGTCCTCCCCGCACATTCCCCCTCCTCATCCTGCAGTAGCCTAAGTTCAGCTCCATGCTGCCTCCGTGCCTCCTTAACCGCAGATATGCATTCCCCTCTGAGCACCGCCTTGTAGGCATCCCAGATCGTCCCAGCATTGGCCGAACCAGTATTTAGCTCCCAATAAGAAGAGGTAGCCCTCTGGATAAGCGACTGAATCTGATCATTTTGCAGCCAACCCGGGGATATCTTCCAACCCCTCACCCCCATCCCCTCAAGAGTCAGGGTGAGAGCCAAGGGGGAGTGATCTGAGATACCACCAGCTAAATAATCCTCCCCATGCACGCAGGGGACCAACGCTGCACTACCAAATGCCAGGTCTATCCGTGATGCGGAGCGGTGGGCGGAGGACAGGTGAGAATAACACCTGTCCAGTGGATGCTTCCATCTCCAGAGCTCGGTCAAACCCATCACAGATGCCCATGAGCCCAAATCCTAGGAGTATTCTCTATCCGGGTTGGACGTATCCCTCCCGTCTAGGATTGCATTGAAATCTCCCATGACAAGTAGAGGGAGCTGCAGATAGGGCACCAACTTAGTCCAGAGATCATACATCAATTGCATCTTAGCAGGTGGAGGCACATAAACATTAAACAAAAGCATTTTCTTATAGCATACATCTAAAACCAGGGCCACATACCTGCCCCCCGGGTCAGTTATCACCTGGTGGATGTTACACGGTACCGTCTTACTGACCAGGATCGAGGTACCCCGAGCATAGGAGGAGTACATGGAGTGAAACCCCTGCTGGATCCATGGCCGACGCAAGGACAGCACCTTGCCACCATCCAGATGAGTCTCCTGTAGTAAGATTACATAAGGTTTGTATTGTTTAAGGCAGTGAAAAACAGGGGCCCGCTTATATTTGTCTCGAAGACCCCTGACGTTCCAGGAGAGAAACCTTATGGATTCAGCCATTGTCCCGCCAAGAGTTGATACACCATTGGCTCTGAGAGAGCCCAATGAACCACGAGCGCCCGAGGGGGGCTCCCCCAGCGCCAGGGCAAGCCCTCAACCCACCCCCAGAGGCAACAATGTGTAGAGACCAGTCCACCAAGCAGATTATAACTTTCCCTGCCATTATACCTTGACCAGTCAACCAAACAGAAACTGGTATATGGCCTTATCCCCGCTAAAAAAAGAAAACCCAGCCCAACTGTTATTCTCCTAGAGGCGGGACCAAATGTCCCAAATAGTCTGACAAAAGTACTCTTGTCCTGGGAAGTTCCTTCCAGCTCCGTAACCCAGGAAGAATAGAGCAAACACTAGTAAGTTCAGGATGCATAGCATTTGGACAGGAAGACGGTGCCCACCAGTGGACATTGTATCTCAAACCAGCACCACCCCCCTGGTCCCAAACCAACCTGCAGCAGTCAAGATGCGATATCAGTCATCCATGAAGACATGAAGGCACAACAGGTGCAACAAAAACAACAATGCAGATGACCGCCAGGGCCCCCCTACATTTCCTTAGGAAGGGCAGTGCAAAGTTATGGAAGCCCATCCAGCCAGTCACAGGCCTCCTGAGGGGTTTCAAAGAATTTAACAGTGCCCTTGTATGGCACGCGGAGCTTGCTCGGGTATAACATGCTATACTGTATGGGTTTTTCCCTCAGGCGCTTCCTGACATCATTAACCACTTAAGGACCGGAAGGATTTCCAGCTTTAGGACCGGAGCCCTTTTTGCGATTCGGCGCTGCGTCGCTTTAACTGACAATTGCGCGGTCGTGCGGCGTTGTACCCAAACGAAATTGGCGTCCTTTTTTCCCCACAAATAGAGCTTTCTTTTGGTGGTATTTGATCACCTCTGCGTCATTTCTGATCACCGCTATAAACAAAAGAAGAGCGACAATTTTGCAAAAAAACCCAAATTTCTTACTTTTTGCTAAAATACAAATCCAAAAAAAAAATATAAAAAAACATTTTTTTTCAACGTTTTTGGCCGATTTATATTCTTCCCCATATTTGCGATAAAAAAAATCGCAATCGGCGTTTATTGATTGGTTTGCGCAAAAGTGGCCGCGTTTACGGATGATGAGAATTCATTTTTGGGGTTTTTATTTTTTTTTTATTTTTTACTAAAAATGGCGGCGATCTGCGATTTTTAGCGGTACTGCGATATTTCAGCGGACATGTCGGAACATTTTGACACTTTTTTGGGACCATTGGCACTTATACAGCGATCAGTGCTATAAAAATGCACTGATTACTGTGTAAATGCCATTGGCAGTGAAGGGGTTAACCTGCAGGGGGCACTCTAAGGGTTAACTGTGTTCCCTGGGCGTGTTCTTACTGTAGGGGGACTTGCCTAGCTGGGGAAAGGAAGTGGTCACAGCCTTCACTTACAGGAAGGCTGTGATCACTTCCCTTCCCCCTCACACAGAGCGGAGGTCCGTGTTTACATACACGGACCTCCGCTCATTCGCTCCGGGGGGGGCATCGCGGGTGGCCGGCGGCAATCGAAGCCGCCGCACCCGCTCCCTGGCCCCCCCCGAACACAGTGAGCGCGCACGCGCGCCTCCGGCGGCGCGCGCGCGCTCACAGTATCTCTGTATCGCAGCCGCCGTCGTATGCGTTACAGAGCCACTTTGCCGCCGTCAATCTCCGATCGGCGGTCGGCAAGTGGTTAAAGGATCGGCGTCTGCATTGGGTCTCAGCCGAGAAATTGGAG
>BLSH010478018.1:62075-83791 GCA_018402905.1 Glandirana rugosa
TACGTCCTACTCTACTATAATCTGGCCATTAGATAGGGAGTGTCGTCGCCATCGTAGGAGAGGGATGTGATCGGACTCTCGTACACTGTGCGTCGTGATGCACTGAGGTCGAGTATATCTCCGACCCAGTGTACTACTACGTGATCGGTTAGTGTTGGTACGGTAATCATCCGTACCGACACCGAGTGAAACGCGTCTACGTCTTACCTGTATTTGCCTGACCAATAAACAGCAAGCTTATCATTGTTCGTGGAGTGCCGTTTCACCTTTTTCTTTTCCCATGGACATGGCGGTGAGCCAAGAACGGCACCCGGACACACAACAGATTTTCTCCTCACCAGCTTGAGCGGTGCACTCCTCTCGTTTGAACATACACTGCTGCTGACGTCAGCTGGAGAGGAGAGAGAGAGTGCCGTGTGTAGGAAGCCGGTGTGTTATTTATACAGATAAGCATATTTATGATATAACACAGACACAGGGGTAGAGTTGAACAAACCCGGACTGTAAAATTTGGGTTCGTACCGGACTTTGGGGTGTCAGTGCCCCAAACCTGGACATTTGAGAAAAAGTCTTGTTTCTGGTTCGGTATTCAAGTATTTTTTGCGCCTTTTCTATAGCTGCAGGGCAGCCAATCAACAACGTTCACTCATTTTCCCTTAGAAGCCATCACAGCCATGCCTACTAATGGCATGGTTGTGATTGGCTAGTGCATCATCATGTGACCCAGCCTCTATATGAGCTGGAGTCACGTAGTGCTGCGTGTCACATGCTCTCAGGCTAGTGTAGGGAGAGGATGCTACCGCTGCTGTGAGGGATAGATTACCGGTCTAATATCATCTCATCCTGCATTACAGACAGGTTCCTAGTGGTGCTGTGTGGCGAAAGATTAGCGTTCTAAAACCATCTGATACTGGAGTAGATACAGTTTCCTAGTGCTGTGAGGGATAGATTACCGTTCTAATATCATCTCATCCTGCATTACAGACAGGTTCCTGGCAGTGCTGTGAGGTGAAAGATTAGCGTTCTAAAACCATTTGATACTGGAGTAGGTACAGTTTCCTGGTGCTGTGAGGGACAGATTAGTGTTCTAAAATAATCTCATACTGCTATAGGGAGAGGTTCCTGCTGGTGCTGTGAGGGACAGATTAGTGTTCTAAAATAATCTCATACTGCTATAGGGAGAGGTTCCTGCTGCTGCTGTGAGGGACAGATTAGTGTTCTAAAATCATCTCATACTGCCATAGGGAGAGGTTCCTGCTGCTGCTGTGAGGGACAGATTAGTGTTCTAAAATCATCTCATACTGCTATAGGGAGAGGTTCCTACTGCTGCTGTGAGGGACAGATTAGTGTTCTAAAATCATCTCATACTGGTATAGGGAGAGGTTCCTGCTACTGCTGTGAGGGACAGATTAGTGTTCTAAAATCATCTCATACTGCTATAGGGAGAGGTTCCTACTGCTGCTGTGCGGGACAGATTAGTGTTCTAAAATCATCTCATACTACTATAGGGAGAGGTTCCTGCTGCTGCTGTGAGGGACAGATTAGTGTTCTAAAATCATCTCATACTGCTATAGGGAGAGGTTCCTGTTGCTGCTGTGAGGCACAGAGTATTGTTCTAAATCATCTCATACTGGTATAGGGAGAGGTTCCTGCTGCTGTGAGGGACTCATTACTGTTCTAAAATCATCTCATACTGGTATAGGGAGAGGTTCCTGCTGCTGGTGTGAGGGACAGATTAGTGTTCTAAAATCATCTCATACTGCTATAGGGAGAGGTTCCTGCTGCTGGTGTGAGTGACAAATTATTGTTCTAAAATCATCTCATACTGGTATAGGGAGAGGTTCCTGCTGCTGGTGTGAGGGAGAGATTAGTGTTCTAAAATCATCTCATACTGCTATAGGGAGAGCTTCCTGCTGCTGCTGTGAGGGACAGATTATTGTTCTAAAATCATCTCATACTGGTAGAGGGAGAGGTTCTGCTGCTGCTGTGAGGGACAGATTACTGTTCTAAAATCATCTCATACTGCTATAGGGAGAGGTTCCTGCTGCTGCTGTGAGGGACAGATTAGTGTTCTAAAATCATCTAATACTGCTATAGGGAGAGGTTCCTGCTGCTGCTGTGAGGGACAGATTACTTTTCTAAAATCATCTCATACTGCTATAGGGAGAGGTTGCTGCTTTGAGGGACAGATTAGTATTCTAAAATAATCTCATACTGCTATAGGGAGATGTTCCTGCTGCTGCTGTGAGAGACAGAATATTGTTCTGAAATCATCTCATACTGGTATAGGTAGAGGTTCCTGCTGCTGGTGTGAGGGACAGATTAGTGTTCTAAAATCATCTCATACTGGTATAGGGAGAGGTTCCTACTGCTGGTGTGAGGGACAGATTAGTGTTCTAAAATCATCTCATACTGGTATAAGGAGAGGTTCCTGCTGCTGGTGTGAGTGGTGCATTTCCTGCACAAAAATAAAAATTGCGTCTACGTTGCTGTTTTAAAAAAAAAGAAAAGAATAATTTATTCTTTTTTTTTTTTTTAGTATTAATAAATAGTGCTACATTTGCACCTTGCTGTGCATTTCTTGCGCAAAAATAAAAAGTATGTCTACATTGCTGGTTTAAAAAAATATATATATTTTAAATATTACATTTGCGGCCAGCAGTGCATTTCTTGCACAAAAATTAAAAGTGCATCTACATTGCTGGTTTAAAAAGAAAAAGAATAATAATTTATTATTCTTTTTTTTATTATTATTAATAAATAGTGCTACATAGTACATTTGCGTCCAGAATGAGGAGAGCGTCAAATAAGGGACGTGGTCGTGGTGCTGCTGATGTTGGTGTTGTTGGTGAAGTTACTGTTGGAAGGAGAGAGCACCTGGTCGATTTGTGCCAGCTACACAAGTGAAACACTTTCCTCAGGTGCGAGTAGGCGACAGAACCTTCAACGTTATATGGTAGGCCCGAATGCCGCTCAACGAATGGTGAGGCCAGAACAAGTACAGGAGCTAGTAGATTGGGTGGCTGACAATGCCTCCAGTTCCTTCACATTGTTTCCCACCCGGTCCTCTGATGAAAGCTCAGAGATGGCACCTGAACCTCATGGCCTTCTGTCTTTCACCTCAGCCCCTTGTAAATCAGCCAAGCAGTTTGAGCCCCAAGTCATGCAGCAGTCTCTTATGCTTTTCGATGACTCTGCTGGTGTGCTTTCCGTGGGCCATCCACATAGCCCTGCCCCAGAAGTGGAAGACATTGAGTGCACTGATGCCCAACCACTTCTGTTGCAGGATCAGGACATGGAAACGCCACCACAGCACGTCTCTGATGATGACGAAACGCAGGTGTCAACTGCTGCTGCTTTCCACAGTGTGCAGACTGACAAGGAGGGCAGTGGTGAAGGGTGGGTGGAAGATGATGTGGAGGATGATGAGGTCCTAGACACCACATGGAATGAAGGTCATGCGAGTGACGTGTGCAGTTTGGAGGAAGAGGTGGTGGCACCAGCACAGCAAAAGAGGAATCAGGTTGCAAAAGTAGAGCAACTGTCCCCTAGACAGTATGCCTGCTACTACCCACCGCACCCAGGGACCTAGCACACCAAAGGCAGCTCAAAGGAGTCCCCCGGCGTGGCAGTTCTTCAGACAATGTGCTGACGACAAGACAAGAGTGGTTTGCACGCTATGCAATGAGAGCCTGAAGTGAGGCATAAATGTTCTAAACCTGAGCACAACCTGCATGACCAGGCATCTAAATTCAAAGCACAAGCTGCAGTGGAATAAGTACCTCAAAATCCAAGAAAGGCCTCGGCTTCCTCCTGCTTCCTCTTCTGCTGCTGCCTTGGCCTCTTCCTCTACCTCTACAGTCCCAGTGTCACCTGCCACCCAGCAAACAGACGATGTGATAGCAACGCCACCATGTCTGCCACCGTCCCCAAACATTTCCACACGGTCCCATGGAAGCTTACAGCTCTCCATCTCCCAAACACTGGAGAGAAAGAGGACGTACCCCCCTACCCACCCGCGATCCCTAGCCCTGAATGCCAGCATTTCAAAACTCTTGGTCTTTGAAATGCTGTCATTTCCGTTTGGTGGACATGGACAGTTTTAAAAACCTGATGGCGGGGTCTGTCCCACAGTACGTGGTTTCCAGCCGCCACTACTTTTCCAGGCGAGCCATCCCTTCCCTGCACAAACAAGCCGGGGACGAGATCAAGTGTGCACTGCGCAACGCCAACTGTGACAAGGTCCACATAACCACTGATACGTGGACCAGTAAGCACGGGCAGGGACGCTATATCTCGCTAACTGCACACTGGGCAAATGTAGTGGCGGGTGGGCCTGAGGCGGCTAGCCGTTTGGCGCATGTCCTTCCGCCACCCAGGATTGCAGGGCATTTCTCTTTGCCTCCTGTTGCCTTCTCCTCCTACTGCGCTTCCTCCTCCTCTACCACCTCCTCATCCGCTCAGCGTAACACCTTCACCACCAACTTCAGCACATCCAGGGGGAAACGACAGCAGGCTGTTTTAAAACTGATATGTTTGGGGGATAAACCCCAGACTGCGCAGCAGCTGTGGACGGGCATTGAACAACAGACTGATGAGTGGTTGTTCCCACTGAGCCTCAAGCCTGGCCTGGTGGTTTACGATAATGGGCTAAATCTCGTAGCAGCTCTGGGCCTAGCCGGTTTGACGCACATCCCTTGCCTGGCACATGTGCTGAATTTGGTGTTGCAGAAATTTCTAAAAAACTACCCGGATATGTCAGAGCTGCTGCAGAAAGTGTGGGCCGTCTGTGCACGCTTTTGGCATTCTCACCCTGCTGCTGCTCACCTGTCTGTGCTGCAGCGGAACTTCGGCCTTCCCGCTCACCGCCTCCTATGCGATGTGCCCACAAGGTGGAACTCCACCTTGCACATGCTGGAGAGACTGTGAGAGCAGCAGCAGGCAATAGTGGAGTTTCAGCTGCAGCACGCACGGGTCAGTCGCTCTGCGGAACAGCACCACTTCACCACCAAGTGGGCCTCCATGCAAGACCTGTGTACCGTATTACGGTGTTTCGAGTACTCCACCAACATGGCCAGTGCCGATGACGCTGTTCTCAACGTTACTATCCCACTTCTATTCTTTTTGGATGATGGAAGAGGATGTGGCACAGGAGGAAGAGGGGTAATTTCCACGGTTATCAGGCCAGTCATTCACTGGCTCGGAGGGTGGGTTCCTGCACCAGCATAGGCCAGGTAAAAAATTTTCAAGCCAGGGTACAGTTCTGGAGGATGAGGAGGACGAGGATGATGATGAGGAGGAGGAGAAACCATGTTCACAGCAGGGTGGCACCCAACGCAGCTCGTGGGCATCACTGGAGCGTGGCTGGGGGGATACGGAGGACACAGATGATACACCTCCCACAGAGGACAGCTTGTATTTGCCTCTGGGCAGCCTGGCACACATGAGCGACTACTTGCTGCAGTGCCTGCTTAACGACAGCCGAGTTGCCCACACTTTAACTTGTGCTGATTACTGGGTGGCCACCCTGCTGGATCCCTGTTACAAGTTAAACGTGCCGTCTTTAATTCCATCACTGAAGCGTGATCGGAAGATGCGCGACTAAGAGCGCAAGCTGGTAGACGCGCATAGGGCATTCCCGAATGACACCGGGGGCTCAGTGGAAGCACAAGACGAAGGCAGAGGAGGAGGAAGAAGTCGCCAACGCAGCTGTGGCACCGCCAGCACCTCAGAAGGCAGGGTTAGCATGGCCGAAATGTGGAAAAGCTTTGTCAGGAGTCCGCCACAACAAGCAGCACCACCAGCTGATAGGCAACATCTTAGCAGGAGGCAGCATTTCAGCAACATGGTGGAACAGTATATGTGCACACGCCTACATGTACTGACTGATGGGTCTGCTCCATTCAACTTCTGGGTCTCCAGATTGGGCACATGGCCTAAGCTTGCCCTTTATGCCTTGGAGGTGCTGGCCTGCCCTGCAGCCAGTGTATTGTCTGAACGTGTGTTTAGCACGGCAGGGGGCATTATCACAGACAAGCGCAGCCGCCTGTCCACAGCCAACGTGGACAAGCTAACGTTTATTAAAATGAACCAGGCATGGATCCCACAAGACTTGTCTGTACCTTGTGTAGAATAGACATTTATACCGGCCTCACACAGCCATTGGTATACTTGTTTTTTTTTAATATGTCTCAATATTTTGGGGGCTACCCCAATTAGAAAAAAAAACAAACAAACTTAAAACAGTGTTAGCTACCTCCTCCTCCACCGCCACTTCCACCTACACCGCCACGGTCACCGCCTCCTCAACCTCTAGGCTCCTACTCCACATCCACCTCCTCCACCTATTTTTATTTTTTTAAAGTTATTTCCCTATCCACATTTGTTTGCAGGGCACTTGTCCTATTACCCCCATTTTGCTTCCTTTTGCAGCCCTCTAGCCCTTTCCAGGACTTTTTTACAGCCATTTTTGTGCCCAAAAGTTCGGGTCACCATTGACTTCAGCGGGGTTCGGGGTCAAGTTCGGGTCAAGTTCGGTGCCAAACTCAAACTTTTTCGTGAAGTTTGGCTGAACCCGAACATCCAGGTGTCCGCTCCACTCTACACAGAGGGACTTCTTGTTCTAATACAGAGGAGATGGGAGCTTTTAAAGTTAATTATGAGAGCAGAGCAGAGAGGAGAGAGACTACGTATTACAGGAAGGGGGAGGGGGAGGAGGGGGGAGCTGAAGACCGGCACAGGAAAATAGGAGAGCTGCAAGTGACATAGACTGCATAGACCACGGGCTCTCAGGATGAGCTAATATGATAATGGGGGTCTGCACTCAGGGGAAAGTCAGGACCTGGCATTATCAAACAGATATTTTAGGAGATACAGAGGGATAATTTAAAGGGAGAGGAACAGCATTTTTTTTTGGGGGGGGGGGTTAACAAATGTTTTAACCTTCATTTCTGAAAAAAACTTTACAAAGATATGACCTAATCTACATGTTTTACTTTTAAGCCATTCTCTATAAATACTATATGTCTGCATAAAACAAGCACAATAACTACATTTATATATTGCAGAACATTCTATAAAACCAAGTGCTTCTATAAATCTCGTCCTCTCTAGAGTTGAGCGAACCCGGACTGTAAAGTTGGGGTCCGTACCGAACTTTGGGGTGTCCGGGACCCGAACCCGAACTTTTCAAAAAAAGTCCGGGTTCGGGTCCGGGGTTCTGGTAATTTTAACTAAAGTTCTGAAAATTGCTGTAAAAAAGTCCAGGAAAGTCCTAGAGGTCTGCAAAAGGAAGGAAAATGGGGGTAAGGGTGGGACAAGTGCCCTACAAAGAAATGGGGACAGGGAAATAACTAAAAGCATTTTTTTAAAAATAAAAACCTAAAAAAAGCAAAAATGGAGGTGGATGTGGACCATCTTCAAACTGGGTCTGAAAAGTATTAATTAACGGTAGAAGCCATATAACTGTTCTAAAATCATCTTCAAACTGTGTCAAAAAAGTATAAATAAGCCGGGAGAACCCATATCACTGTTCTGCAAACATCTGGAAACTGTGTGTGTCATTTTAAATGAAACCTGGAGAAACCATACTACTGTTCTGCAAACATCTGGAATGTCTGTGTGTCACTGTAAATGAAACCAGGACTAACTGAACTACTGTTCTGCAAACATCTGGAATGTCTGTGTGTCACTTTAAATGAAACCGGGACTAACTGAACTACTGTTCTGCAAACATCTGGAAAGTCTGTGTGTCACTTTAAATGAAACCGGGACTAACTGAACTACTACCAGCAGAACCCGGACTTCTAGAAGTTCGCTCAACTCTAGTCCTCTCCCTTCTTTTTGTTCACCCCACTGTCTGGATAACATATTAGCCAAGCTGAATTGGATGTAAATACCCTCAAATTAAAGCTGAAAGTCTGCAGTTAAAGCACATCTTGTTTGTTTCATTTCAAATCCATTGTGGTGATGTATAGAGCCAAAAAAATTAGAATTGTGTCAATGTCCCAATATTTATGGACCTGACTGTATTATACACGCTGTACACACATCCCATAACGATACACACTGTACTCTGCTGTAATTCACTATTAGAAATATTCCTCCTGCTGTAGATTTGAGATCTTTCTAAACAGCAATCAGTAACCTCCTGTGTACCATGTCAGCCGTGAGCACCTGTGTACCATGTCAGCATGTCACCAACTGTGTACCATGTCAGCATGTCACCACCTGTGTACCATGCCAGCCGTGACCACCTGTGTACCATGTCAGCTGTTACCACGTGTGTACCATGTCACCACCTGTGTACCATGTCAGCCGTGACCACCTGTGTACCATGTCAGCCATGACCACCTGTGTACCATGTCAGCATGTCACTACCTGTATACCATGTCAGCATGTCACCACCTGTGTACCATGTCAGCCGTGACCACCTGTGTACCATGTCAGCCGTGACCACCTGTGTACCATGTCAGCCGTGACCACCTGTGTCTCATGTCAGCCGTGACCACCTGTGTCCCATGTCAGCCGTGACCACCTGTGTACCATGTCAGCAGTGACCACCTGTGTACCATGTCAGCCATGACCACCTGTGTACCATGTCAGCCGTGACCACCTGTGTACCATGTCAGCCGTGACCACCTGTGTACCATGTCAGCCGTGACCACCTGTGTACCATGTCAGCCGTGACCACCTGTGTACCATGTTAGCCGTGACCACCTGTGTACCATGTCAGCCATTCCCACCTGTGTACCATGTCAGCTGTGACCACCTGTGTACCATGTCAGCATGTCACCACCTGTGCAGAGTGGGATCATTATCAATAATCATGGGATAACACAGTGGGGGTCTTGGGCTGTGACAATTATGTATGTGCATCACCGATCAGTGTAATATCCCGCCCACTATGTGCAGAGCAGGATCGCGTTATCAGAAAGCATCGGATGGCACAGCGGGGATCTCGGGCTGTGACAAGTATGTATCTGAATCACAGATCAGTGTAATGTCCCGCCTCCTGCCGGCATTGGTACAGGGCGCTGTCAATCACAATGCCAGTGGGTGGGACATTACACTGATTGGTGATTCAGATACAATACAGTCACAGCCTATGATCCCCGCTGTGTCATCCGATGCTTTCTAATAATGATCCCGCTCTGCACAGAGATAGTGTGTGGCGGCGGCAGGGGGAGGGAGCAGAGTGGGGGCAGTGACTGACAGGGAGCAGAGGAAGAGGAGAGGGGAGAGAGGAGGAGGGGGACACCTCCTCCATGGGTGGCACAGACCGGGGGCTGGGGAAACTCCCTCCGCTCTCACTACAATTCTATCTCCTCTCCTGCTTGCTCTACAGAACTACAGGTGGGCGTGTCAGACCGCTGCAGCTAGGACAGCATGGAGAGAGCCCAACGGTTTTTCAGCAACTTCAGCAGGCTACTACAGAGGAACTACAAAGCTCAGCAGAAGATGGATGGCATAGTTGGTGGAGTTAGGAGATTGGCAACAAGAACATGGAAAAAAGTTTTTTCCCCGGAGTTCTGCTTTAACTGAGTAATTTTGATGTATAACATTTTAATAAACCTAGCAGTTCAAAAACAGCATTGCTTTGTATATGAACAAGAAGTAGAACAGATTGCAGGCAAAAGTTCTCTCTACTTTATTGAAGCAAACAAAAACTGTAGAGGAAAGAATATAGGCCAACTGTTTACAGATTAACGATAAAACAGTAGGACAGCTGCCTCGGTGATCTCCTTGGTGGCACTCCATCCAGAGTGGGTTCCATAGCCGTTCCAGTCAAAGGCTGCAAAGTCTCCGCACTGAACAGGGTTTCCTTCTGGCATGTAACCGCCTTCTCCAATACAGTGCTAAGAACATGTGAAAGAAGTATAAAATATTAACAACTGATTAGCAATAAAGCTTCCTTGCATGGCTCAACAATAAGAATGAAAAGACAAGTCTCCCAATAGAAGGGTCTTGGCTGAATGTATTAAGGAAATATTAGTCATATAATAAAACTCAACTCTGGGCACAATACTTTCATGTAAATATGTATTTCTTAAAAACTACAAGTAATATAAATCCTCTTTTTGTGTACCAAATGCCTTAGGGTTCTTTCACACCAGCGGAGCCCGTCAAAACGGGCTCCGCTGCTCAGCGGGGATCCATCTGTTTATCCCCGCTGAGCCGGCAGATGACAGGACAGACTCTGCACTCCGTGCAGAGACTGTCCTGTCACAGCTCCATTCTCCTCTATGGAGAATCGGATGAACATGGACCACCAGACGGATGGAAAATATGGGTTCCATCCATCAGTTTCCGGCGGATCGGAGCGGATCAGGTGTCAGCGGACATGTCACTGCTGACATCCATCGCTCCATAGAGAGCAATGGAGCGTCTTTTCAGGTCCGCCTGAAAAACTGACAGGTGGACCCCAATGATCCACCCGTGTGAAAGGGGCCTTATTGATATACTATAACACTTTGTATACAAATGTTTCACACATACTAGGTCTTATCAGTGTATAATTTACAACAATGGCTTCTATGCTTTCTTGGGTTTTAATAAAGATATATAGGCTGTTCACTTAGCAAAATAATTTTCTCTTTGCAAGAGAATTTTCTCATGGCGTGCGAATACCTAATCAAGTGCAAGAAAAATAAAAACTATATTTTTCCATGTACATGATTCAAGTTAGCAGAGATTCAACTCATTCACTAAGCTAAAGGGAAAATTATCTATAAAGCAAAAATCCCTTTGCAAAATGAACAGCTTAATTGCCTTTAGTAAATCAACCTCATTGTATTAGAACCAAAGGTATACTAATGCTTACATGCTCTGCATTGCAGCCTCTTACTTTCACACCGGCGCACAGAGCCAGGGGAGCTCTTTCATTGTTAATAACTCGGAACTGGACAAAGCCGGGAGTGAACTCACCTGTAGAGAAAGAAAGGTGCATTCATTTTGTGATCGTCATTTTACAGAATTTACATATATAGATAAAGATTATTTGGTATTTATCATGATCGTACTTGCTCCATTTGGTGAGTAGTAAGCTGCTGTCTTCTCAGCGCTGCCAAAGTCATAAACAACAGGAACAGCAGGTCCATTGTCGATCAAACAGGCTCCAATATTGTACACCACAGGGTACTTCTATAAATAGGGTAAAAACAATGGTTCATATTATTGATGTGTCATTACTATATAAACTACCTAAGACTAAGAACATAATAGTGCATAAAGAAAGGTGAAAACTTTAAAGTGGAACTTAAAGCGGAACTTTACCCATAACAATTTGATTTAAAAAAATATGTTTTTTTTTAGCAAGGAACATACATTCCACATTAATAATTATGCTATCAAAATAAGTGTGTGCTGTAAATTATCTCCAGCATTCCTCCTCTTTTTGCTGGAGGCTGCCATTTTGAAAAAAAAAAAACAACATTATAAAAATCAGTTTAAAGCGCAACCTCAATATATCAAAATATATAATGTACCCCTAGATGAATGAGAGACCCAGCAAATCACTTGACACATGTAAGGATTGAAGTATAGATATTAAGCATCACCCAAAAAGAAAAAAAACCACATGACCCCCCTCCCCCCAAAAGAGTAACAAAATGGCTAGATGACCACTAAAAATCCATGGTGAAATCTTATAATGGAATATAGTGTAGGACCAACCCACATGTGGACAGTGTACAACCAGAGCAAGTTATGGCAAATACGTCAGAGATCGCTGGAAGACTCCCAGGGTAAGGTGTATCCATGTGTGTAGCTCATAACGTGTCACCTTAAGTCATCCCCTGTTGATGTCAGGTGTCTGTGGTAGTGAACCCTAGTAGTTCACCAAGTTGGGGTTCCCCAGAGTGTGGAGTCTAAGCCCCAGCCTGCTTCTTCACCAGAGCCCCTGGAAAATCAGGAAACAAGCCGAGGACAGGGCGGGCAGCAGATAAGCATAGACAGTAGACAAAGCTGGGATAGCACAGGTAGTCAGACAGGATACACACAGTAGTAAGCAGACAAGAGCTCACAGAACTGTGAAGTTGGGAGCAAGAATGGAAGATGATAAGTCAGGCGCTTGGGCTGGAGAAGACACCAACAACTAAGATGAAGGGTCTGGTGAGGAGGCTGCAGGTAGGACACAGAAGTGGAAGTGGAGGCTGTTAGCTGGGGCTTTGATTTGTACAGTGGGCATGACAGGCTATGCGGAACAGGAACCTGGGGTTGGCACTGAAGCTACTAATGTGGAAACCATGGCTGGGTCCAAAGCAGTTGAAGAGAGTAACGGTGCTGGGGTCTCAGCAGACAGGGTACATGAAGCTGGGACCTCAGATGGTACAGAGGTCACAGATGTTGGTCCAACCATCCAGATGGTGGCAGAGTTGAAGCTTTGAGCTGTACAGTAAGTAAAGGGACTGATGTTTTAGGCAGCAAAGAGGGTAAGGAACTAGAGGTGGACAGAACCGGAAGGGAGCTTGCAGTAGGAGTAGGGGAGCAGCTTATTTACAAAAAACTATGTGGCAGACCTGATAATGTCGAGGGAGCATCAGAGAGGTGGTGACCTCAGCCACAGGTACAGAGCCAGGAGGGAGCACCTTAGGGAGACAAGTCTGATGGCATTTCGACCCCCATGACATCATCTGACCAGAGTTTCAATGAAGATAGGGTGAATGTTTCTGCAACCATGGCATTCCAAGAATAATGGGTCTAGAAGACTTAGGAAGGATCAAGTAGTAGACTTCTTCACGATAATAAACACCATAATGTATGCTTATGGGGGCAGTTCAGAACCACAGGGGTTGGAAGGCAAAAGATAGAGCAATTAACTGCAGATACTGAAAGGAGCGTCTCCAAGGGAATGAGACCCAACAAGCTTTAGGATAACCAGAAAAGCGGGCCAGTGGAGGCAGCTAGAGTTTTGAAGGATTATCCGATATAGGAAGAACCATGGAAGCCAGAGCAGGAGTAGGTACAGAGGAAGTGGACACATTCTGCAGTTGGTTCAAATAGGAGGAAAGTTCTTGTAGACACTGCATGATCTGCTCTTCTTAGGCCTGCTGGACGTCATCCCTCTGCGTCAGACCTTGAAGTTGCTCCAGAAGAGACTGCAGTGTCTCCAAGGAGCTCATGGCCTGAGCAAACTGTCAGGAGTCTGTGACAGTGAGCCCTTGTAGTTTGCCAGTTCAGAGTTTTCCAGGGTGTGGAGTCTAAGCCCCAGCCTGCTTCTTCACCAGGGCCTCTGATGGTGGGGATGGCCTTGCAGCAAGTTGAAACCAGAAACAAAACAAGGCGGATTTTCAAATTGGGGACTTTTTATATTCTTACTGGCACTATGGGTAGTGAGTGGGTTGGAGCTTTGTTCCTTGCTCTTTTTTTTTATTTCATCCACCTGTTAGTTTAAATTTAAAGTTTTTGGAAGTGTGATTTAATTGATTGGAAGTGTTGACAAGAACTTTTAGTTTAGAAAAACAAGTAAAATCCCTGTGCAGGGACAGCTACAACACATACAAAAAACAATGACAGCCTCTTATATTCCACAAACTACATACCTTGTAAAGCTGGAAGAGGTTACCACCCTCTTGAGTAAAGAAACTGTTGCTTGTACGATATCTTAAAAGAGATGAAGTCCTCCACCCAGACAAGGGTGTGTTATTGGGAACATGCCATATACCCAGATCATTGGCAGTAATATCATAATATCCTGGATTCTAAAACACAGATTATTTAAAAATAGATTAATTTCTTTTTAAGACAAGGCACTGTAAGAATTTAATTAAAATTGATTGTCAAAGCTATCTGATCTATAAGAGCCAGGGTAAAGTCTTTTAAAAAGTAAACATTTTGTTTTATATTTTACAATTTATGGTTGGGAGTCTCAGGGTGAATGGGTATGTTTAGAATGACTTCAGATCATGGAAGAACCTGGTGTAAACACAGTGACAATAAATAAATCAGAAAAAGTGCGCTGTCTCCTTAATTAATAATCTAATGTAAAAACTATTTTGTGCAATAAAGTGCTGAATCATTCGCAGTATCATTTGAGCAGCTTCGGCGTGATGATGTCACAGAGGTGTCTTATGGGGAGTCGGGTCCGTGACATCACGCCGCAGCTGCTCGAATTATATCGCGGCTGAGGTTCTGTTGCAAGCTGTCTTGTTACACGCTTTTTATCTCTTCGGTTCATGTAAGTGCATTACCACTTCAGTAAATAGTTGTTATTAGTTGAGTTGCACTATGAGATCCTCTTTTTTATTCTTGCCATTCTGAGTGTCAGAGTCCATCTGGAAAGTGTGGTAGAGGCTAAGTAGATGATGGAAACTGGGCTGTAGGGTTATCTGCAGGCATCATTGCTCTAACAGTGTTGGCTCCCTGGATAACACACAAGCATTATTCTCTAGAACTTGATATCATTTCAGTCCGGTAAGAGGCTGTAGTACCTCACGGGCACTCTTGGAGCATGTTTGCAATTTTGTTGTTTACAGAGAGCACAAGAGCACTTTCTTCAGCACTTTTATATGGATTTTATTTCTGCACATACTGTATGTTATAATGAAATTTGTCACAAATATATTTATTCATATACTAAGGAATTTAATTTTTTATGATGATTCATGAATTTTAGTTTTAATCATTTATTTTGCACCTAGGATTTATACTCATCTATTAGTGGAATATTTCTTATAGGTAATGAATAGTTTTTATGCTATTGATGTTTTTTTTTTCATTCAGCACTTTATTGCACAGAGTTGTTTTTCCAATAGGATTATTATTTAAGGAGACACTACACATTTTCTGATGTATTTATTGTTAATGTAAACCTGATATTCAGGTGTATTTGAGTACAGCAGTTCCAACTTTCTTTGCATTACTAAGCACAAGATTGTATCTTTAGACCCCTTTCACACTGAGGCAGTTTTCAGGAGTTTTATTTCTAGAAATAGCGCCTGTGAAGTGCCTAAAACCTGCCTCCCATTCATTGAAATGAGTGCATTCACACTTGAGTGGTGCGCTTTCGGGACAGGAAAAGTCCTGCTAGCAGCATCTTTGGGGCAGGTTGGGAGTGCTGCAAATAGCACTCCCAAAACGCCCCTGCCCATTGCAATGGATGGGCAGCGCTTCCAAAGTGCCTGAAAATTGGGTCTTTGTGTTTTTTTAAGATCCCTTTGCCACATAATCTTAAAAAAAAAGAAAAAAAAAGAAAAAAAAAACCTGTCCCGCTAGAGGCTGAAATCCGCCACTAAAACGCTGCTAAAGCACGTCAAAAATGACTGGCGATTTAGCACTGTTTTAGTGGTGTCTCAGTGTGAAAGGGTACAAACAAGCAGTTACTGCCAACTGGTCACTACAGCAAGGAGCATTGGCCAGGCAACACACTAACACCTTTGCTGCCATAGTACTATGGGCTGGGTGTTCAGTGTGCCCCTGTGCCTTTAAGAAGGGGTGGGCTCCCTTCAGGTTTATCTGCCTTACACCTGTCCATCTAAATGCATGTGCTTCCATTGTTGTAGACTCATAGAAATTAGAGTTAAGGTCCACAGAAAATGGAATGCCTTGCCGGGGCTCTGTGGCTTACGCATGTATTTGCAAATGTGTGGAGCTATACCCCTGTTTTTAACGCATACTGCTTTACAGGTCAATTTGGTTGGTCGCAGGCTGGTTGGTAAGTTGAGCTTGGAATTCTGTTTGTTTTTTGTATATGCGTTGCCTTTCCAATGCTTCTTGCTGTAGTGAGCAGTTACAGATGGGGGCAGTAACCACTTGTTTGTACAATGGATTATATTGGCCAGGCAATGCACTGACACCTTTGCTGCTATAGTGCTATGGGCTGGGTGTTCAATGTGCCCCTGTGCCTTTAAGAAGGGATGGGCTCCCTTCAGATTTATCTGCCCTACACCTGTCCATCTAAATGCATGTGCTTCCATTGTTGGAGACTCATAGAAATTAGATTTTAGGTCCACAGAAAATGGGGTGCCTTGTACAGCTGCTCAGCCCACTGTCACAGAATATCTTGGCTCCCTTTGTGGATATAAGACAATCTTGTTCGGAGTTGGTAAATTTCTGGTCAGGTGGAGTGTTCTCTCCTGATCCCCATGCTCAAAGTTTGAACACGAATGTAAAGTTTTTACACTGTTTGTTCAAATTTTGGTTATTTGTTCTAAGTTTCGAAAGATTGATTAAGTTACAAATTTATTCAGAGTATACCTTTTCTCAGTGATTATGTCTACTTATGTCTGACGTTATGTTGCCTTAGCTGTATGATGGTGGATATGGTCATTTCCGTGTGCAAGTCCTACCCAAAGCCTTTTTCACACACCTAAACAAGCTCCTCACTATCCCCATGCCTTCACTTCAATGACTTCACATGGCCAATAAAATAATTTCTCACAACGTACAAGGTTTTAACCTTCCTAAAAACCGTAGGAAAGCCTTTCAACATTATAAGAACCTTGGAGCGGACATTCTCCTTTTACAGGAGAAACATTTTTCTTCCCTGAATCACCCCCATTATTGATAAAACCTTCAAACAATTCTATTGCACGTCCCGCTCTGGCAAGGCGTGGGGAGTCGCCATATTCATACATAACTCTATTTTATTTGATATTCAACACATGTATACAGACCCCAATAGCAGATTTATAATTTTGCAAGGCAAGATCCAGGCCCGTGATATAACCTTAGCATCAGTTTATGCCACGAAAGACGCACAGGCCACGTTTCTTAAACAGTTTTTCACTACCCTGGATAGGTACCTTTCCCCCCCCACATAATTGTGGGGGGGTGATTTCATTCTTACAGCACACCCTGTTCTAGATAAAAGCAGAGTTACACCTTCATCCAAGGCTTTTCCAAAATTGGTAATAAGTGGTTTGAACTCCCTGCAGCTCATAGATGACTGGCGGGCACACAACGCCGGCTCTAAATCCTATGTATTCTACTCCAATCCCCATGACAGTTACGCACGTCTGGCTTACATTTTCTGTACTCCAACCATGTTAGCAAACTTGACGTCGGCGGATATTCATGTATGCCCATGGTCAGACCACCATATGGTGTCTCTCTCTATTAGAGGAGTAGGCCTTAAACCCACATCCCATACTTGGAGACTTGGTGACTCATTAATGACAGACCCCTTTATCATGGAATCCCTATCTAAACATTTTGATAATTACTTTACATAGAATTAGCTGCCTGAAACATCTCCGACCACCTTGTGGACAGCCCATAGGGCTGTGATGCAGGGACACCTAATTGATATTGCATCTAAGAAAAACAAAGCCAAGCTAGCTGACCTAGGCTCGCTTACAAAATCTCTAGACGGCCTGTACAATCATTGCAATCAGTCCCCTTCCCCAGATCTTCTCCAACAAATTGATTCCAAAAAACGGCACTAGATCTTATCTTATCAGAAAGCACCGAAAAAGCCTTGCGATGGTCAAAAGCGAAATATATGCTTTTCTGTAACTCAGCTTCTACCAGGTTTGCAAGAAAGCTGAACCACACGATGAAACCCCCTCATACGTATAAATTATTGCGTAACTCTGCAGGCACCTTGGTGTCACACCCTAATGACACCACCAAAATTTTTGTAGACTGTTATCAAAAATTGTATTCTGAGCCACAGAATTCTTCGGACCCTGCCTCTCTGTTCTGGTTTTTGAGCCTGAACCTGCCCACTGTCCAGCCAGAAACCTACATCTTATTATAAAACATTTTCTTCCACCCTAATCCCATGATTGGTATCCCTTTACAACCATATTCTACAAGGTCATCATATCCCCTAAGAGATGCTTCTAGCCAATATGTCCCTAATTCCAAGACCCCATAAAGACCACTCCCTTCCCCAAAATTTTCATCCCATGTCTGTCATCAACAATGATTTAACCACTTGCCGACCGCCGATCGGCAATTGACGGCGGCAAAGTGGCTCGTTCCCGCAAATCGCCGTCATACGACGGCGGCTGCGGGAACGTGTATAGTGAGCGAGCGCGCGCGCCGCCGGAGGCGCGCCCGCGCGCTCACTGTGTCCAGGGGGGGCCAGGGAGCGGGTGCGGCGGCTTCGATTGCCGCCGGCCACCCGCGATGCCCCCCCCGGAGCGAATGAGCGGAGGTCCGTGTATGTAAACACGGACCTCCGCTCTGTGTGAGGGGGAAGGGCTGTGATCACAGCCTTCCTTTACGTGAAGGCTGTGATAACTTCCCTTCCCCTGTTAGGGCATCCCCCATACAGTTAGAACACGCCCAGGGAACATAGTTAACCCTTAGCGCGCCCCCTGCAGGTTAACCCCTTCACTGCCAATGGCATTTACACAGTAATCAGTGCATTTTTATAGCACTGATCGCTGTATAAATGCCAATGGTCCCAAAAAAGTGTCAAAATGTTCCGCCATGTCCGCTGAAATATCGCAGTACTGCAAAAAATCGCAGATCGCCGCCATTTTTAGTAAAAAATAAAAAAAAATAAAAAACCCCAAAAATGAATTCTCATCATCCGTAAACGCGACCACTTTTGCGCAAACCAATCAATAAACGCAGATTGCGATTTTTTTAATCGCAAATATGAGGAAGAATATAAATCGGCCAAAAACGGTGAAAAAAATGTTTTTTTATATTTTTTTTTGGATTTGTATTTTAGGAAAAAGTAAGAAATTTGGGTTTTTTTGCAAAATTGTCGCTCTTCTTTTGTTTATAGCGGCGATCAGAAATGACGCAGCGGTGATCAAATACCACCAAAAGAAAGCTCTGTTTGTGGGAAAAAAAGGACGCAAATTTCGTTTGGGTACAACGTCGCACGACCGCGCAATTGTCAGTTAAAGCGACGCAGCGCCGAATCGCAAAAAGGGCTCCGGTCCTAAAGCTGGAAATCCTTCCGGGGCTGAAGTGGTTAAAAAAAGTTTTGGTAGGCTGCTGGCGGATAGACTGGCTTCAGTTAATACCACCTTGGTATCACCTAACCAAACCAGGTTCATTCCGGGCAGACAGATCACTGACAATTTACGCCTAGCAATGAATATAACACAAGACGCCAACTTACATTCTAAACAGGTTCTTTTCCTAAGCCTAGATATACATAAGGTATAGATCGTGTCAGTTGGTCTTAACTGGATTATCTGTTGCCTAGGTTCAGCATTACAGGAAATTTCATGTAAGGTTTTCACGACCTATACCAACATCCACAGACCCACGTAAAACTACCTTGCAATAATTCCCAGTTCTTCAAATTAAAGAGGGGCACCAGACAGGGGTGCCCCCTATCCCCCCTCTTATTCACTCTAGCATTAGAGCCCCTGTCTAGAGCGATTTCAGAAAATATAAACATCAAAGGCTACCACAAAGGGGTGGGAGAATTCAAACTTAGTCTTTATGTGGAAAATGTCCTTTTGTTTTCATCAAACCCCTTGATTGTACTACCCAACCTAACTTCCCTCTTAGACTCTTTTAAAACGATTTCTGGTCTGGGTGTTAACCTGGCCAAATGCACTGCCATGCCTATTAACATTCCGGAAAACCTTGCCACCTCCCTACAACAACATTTTTCCTTCTCATGGTGCACACAATCTTTCCGCTACCTAGGAGTCCAATTAACTCCCTCTTTTTAGACCCTATTCAACAATAACTACCAATGTCTCCAACTCTCCTACGAATGTGGGATAATTACCATATTTCTTTTTTGGGTAGGGTTACTGCAATAAAAATGGCAATCTTGCCCAAGATCCTATTCTTTTTAGAGCTCTCCCCTTGTATGTCCCCAAAAAATATATTGAAACCCTTCAAAGAGAGGTTAATAAGTTTATATGGTTCTCCAAACCACCAAGATTTCATAAATTCCTATCACACAGGCCTCAATCTCTCTGTGGTCTTGGCCTTCCAAACCCGTGGTGATATTACATGGCAGCAAGGCTTACCCAAACAGGAAAATGGCACACCTTTACAACAGATATCCCTTGGCTAAAATTTGAAACACTCTCTCCCCTATATAGGGATGGGGTTCGTGTTTGGATCGAACGTATGTTCGATCCGAACATCACCTGTTGGCTAATTCGGGTTTTCCCGGACATTATGGGGCGTACGCGGGAACTTCGCAGGCCACATAATATTTTAAAATGGCGGCGAAATGCCACCCGCTGATTGGTCAAAGCATGCACGCTTTGGCCTATCAGCGAGCGGCCTGCTGTGAGAGCTTTGATTGGCTAAAGGCAGGATGCTTTTAGCCAATCACTGCACAGCAGTCTCAGTCCACGCCCCACACTATATAAAGCTGCTCGTGCAGCGGCTATATGATAGTGTGTCGGTGTTGCCTGTAGAGAGATATCGTAGGTTCCTGTATACAGGCAGTTTAGATAGCTAGCTTGAAAAAAAACTGTCAAAACTAGATAAAAATCACAAAAAATAGATAGCTAACTAGATAGATAGTTAGATATCTAAAATATCTGTCAGTTAGTGCAGACAGGTTAGTGTAGGAAAAAAAAAATTATATATTATAATTATATATATACACACACATATATATACACAGTATGCTATAGATCAGTGTACACACTGTACATATGGTATATAGTCCACTTGACGTGGTGTATAAAAATATATACAGCCTGGTATAATGTATATTATATATACATATATATATATATATATATATATATATATATATATATATATATATATATATATTATATACATATACACACATATACACACATAGCGTATTGAGCGTGCTCTATATTTCTGTACCTAAGGTATATAGTCCACTTGACGTGGTGTATAAAAATATGCACAGCCTGATATATTTATATATATATATATATATATATATATATATACACACACACACACACACACACAATGTGGCATGTCTTCAAGTATTGAGAGTAAACTATATATCAGTGCATTCGGGGGTGTACGGTATAGAGTACAGTGTAGTGCGGTGCTTAAAAAAAAATAAACAATACATCAAGTCGGGAAGGCCTCAAAAGGAGAGGCAGGCAAGCAGCCTCTGTGTCTTCAGTGAAAGGTGGCAGACGTGGTGCATCCTCTGCAGGCAGGTCACGCTTGTCCTTTTTTTCTGCTGTTGGATATGCTATTGAGCCACAGCATGCAGAAGAGTTGGTGGAGTGGATAACAAAGCCATCCTCCTCATCCTCTGTCACCCAGGCTCATACAAGTTTGCCTTCCAACGCATCTGGAAAAGCGGCCTATTCCACTGGATCCTTGTCCACAGTTACTCCTTCTGTAGCCCCACCATCATGCACGGAGGCAGTGGCGTAACTAGAACCCTCAGGGCCCCGATGCAAGAAACCATGAAGGGCCCCCTCTGACAGGGCCCTTTCCTCGGAGCCCGGTCGCAAGTCACTTGTGCCTCTAATCACCCCCCAGCACACCCACTTATGCCTCTAATCACCCCCCAGCACACCCACTTATGCCTCTAATCACCCCCCCAGCACACCCACTTATGCCTCTAATCACCCCCCAGCACACCCACGTATGCCTCTAATCACCCCCCCAGCACACCCTCACCTATGCCTCTAATCACCCCCCCAGCACACCCACTTATGCCTCTAATCACCCCCCAGCACACCCACTTGTGCCTCTAATCACCCCCCCCAGCACACCCCCACCTATGCCTCTAATCACCCCCCCAGCACACCCACTTAAGCCTCTAATCACCCCCCCAGCACACCCCCACCTATGCCTCTAATTACCCCCCCAGCACACCCCCACCTATGCCT
>BLSH010478018.1:102548-122152 GCA_018402905.1 Glandirana rugosa
ACTCGGCTTGTGGCGGGGACCAAGCCAAGCGTGATCTTGTACGTTTGTCTGTTTTTCAAGTCCCGATTGTAGGCTTGTGGAAATTTCAGATACCCTGCGCTTGTACTTTTTAGTTCACGAGTAAAATTTCCGAATATACGTTACAATAACAGGATTTTTCATATACCCCTGTGCCCAGGACGGGATTCCCTGTACATAGTTACCTTTTTTTTTTGAAAAATTTAGCTAGCGAAAAAAGTCACAACGTCGCACGACCGCGCAATTGTCAGTTAAAGCGACGCAGCGCCGAATCGCAAAAAGGGCTCCGGTCCGAAAGCTGGAAATCCTTCCGGTCCTTAAGTGGTTAAAGAATTTTTCTTTTTTTTTTTCACTTTAACCATTATTAAAATCACTGCTCCTGAAAAAAGCGATCGATTTAAAAAGTTTTTTTTTTCCATTGATACATGTCCCTTAGGGCAGGACCCGTGTCCCCATATACTTTTTAGGACAATAACATTGCATATAAGCCTTTAAAATGAGCACTTGATTTTTCATGTTCGCGTCCCATAGACTTTAAAGGTGTTCGGATGTTAGCCCTGAACTTTTTGTCTGTTTGCATGTTCTAGTGCGAACCGAACCAGGGGCGGTGTTCGGCTCATCCCTACTACTATACTCATTTTTAGGTGACCCCGATTTCCCTCCAGCACACACTGATAGCTTCAAATATGGAGCTCTCTAGGCTTGTCTATATTTAAATCTTTCAAAGTGGGCACACGGTTTAAATCTTACTCCCAACTTCAAATAGAAATCTCTGTCCACCTGATCAATTTTCCTACACACAGATCTGACATTTCTTCCACAGTAGAGGACCTCTTGACTCACGTATCCAAGGTTCCTTGTATGAACACATATGTGAAAGTTCCTCCAGGGATGAAGGTATTTTCTCTCAAATCTATAGGTACCTTAATGCACTCATACTCCCAGAGAAATCAAAACCAATGACCAAACGAAAGATAGATACTGGCCTCAATTTTACATCAATCAAATGGGAAGAGATGCTAGAAAACATGCTTAAATGCACTAAATCACTCTCCATCCGTGAAACAGCAATTAAACTTCATACCAGATTGTATTTGACACCTACAAAATCTCCATTCTATTTATCCTACAGTAATCACCCCTTTGCTTTCATGGTTGCCGTGACACAGGAACATTCATCCATATTTTTTGAAGCTGTAAACATCTCAAACCCATTTGGAAAAAAGCAACCAACGTGAGCTCCTCTATCGCAGGTCAAGCTAAAACACTAAAGCCCCATACACACGGGACGATCGCATACAACAGGTCGTACTAACGACCGTTGTATGCGAAAATCGATCGTTCGTATGCGCAATTTGAACAGTCGAACATACAACGGTCGTACAAGGGAGTTGTATGAGCAGACTAGAAAACTTGGTCGTACCAACAAGCTCTCATACGACCGTTGTATCGTGTGTACAGAGCAGTTGGTACAACAAAGTTGTATTGTGCAAAACACGCATGCTCCAAAGTCAGGAAGGGCTGGATGCTAATTACATGCACCTGAACGTTCTTCTGCGGTCGTACGATCGTGTAGTGCAGTCAGTATGCTACATACAACAGCCAACATACGATTTGACACGATCGTACATGCGATCGTCGCCCCGTGTGTACGGGGCTTAACAGCACAATGGTGCCTTCTTTTTTCTCCTATCACAGATGTTCCCATACAATGTGTCAGGTTAATGCACACACTCTTTGTGGCTATACACTGGCCTACTGCGTTCCCTGACCACATCGTGGTCCCAAGTGTTGGCGAGGATGAAAATGATAAAACTCTCGGAAAGAGTCCATCACAGCCTATATGACACCATGCATATATTTAACAAGAAATGGGAACCCCCCTTTGTATTCTCTATCATAACCTTTTATATAGTCTAAAGTATTTCTATTTTATCGGTCTGTCGATCATTATGTATTAGATGCGAAGAAGGATTATCCCACCTTTGATACAATCTATTTTATACGACTTCTGCGAATTACATTTTGTGACTATTGTAGACGATTCTGCTTGCTTTACTCTGTATTTAACATGATCTTCTAGTAAAACGCTTGTAAAAAAAAAGAAAAAAAAAAGAAAATGGGGTGCCTTGCCGGGGCTCTGTGGCTTACGCATCTATTTGCAAATGTGTGCAACTAAACCGCTGTTTTTAACGCATACTGTGGACAGGTCAATTGGGTTGGTCGCAGGCTGGTTGGTACGTTGACCTTGGAATTCTCTTTGGTTTTGTATATGCGTTGCCTTTCCAATGCTCCTCGCTGTAGTGACCAGTTACAGGTGGGGCAGTAACCACTTGTTTGTACTATGGATTATATTGGCCAGGCAATGAACTGACACCTTTGCTGCCATAGTGCTATGGGCTGGGTGTTCAGTGTGCCCCTGTACCTTTAATAACTGGTGGGCTCCCTTCAGGTTTATCTGCCCTACACCTGTCCATCTAAATGCATGTGCTTCCATTGTTGGAGACTCTCAGAAACTAGAGTTTAGGTCCATAGAAAATGGGGTGCCTTGCTGGGGCTCTGGCTTACAAATGTATTTGCAAATGTGTGCAACTAAACCCCTGTTTTTAACACATACTGTTGGACACAGGGGTGTAACTGCAGGGGTTGCAGTTGCAACTGGGCCCCGTGCTCCAGGGGGCCCGTGTGCCTCCCTTGTACACCTGGATAGGAGGGATGGCGGGGGTGGCATATAGAGGAACCAATCTCCTCCATTTTCCTCCTAATGGAGGAGATTGGTTCCTCTATATGCTGCCCCCGCCACCCCTCCTATCCAGTTTACTTGTCTTCTGCTGTTCCCAGGGTCCCTGTGTGCTTCCCTGGTCCCCCCCCACAGAACTGCTGTCTTCCCCCCTCCTCTCTCCTGCCATCTGCTGTAGAAGATGTGTCATGATGGAGAGATGGGAATGGGTCGGTAAATTTGTCATTTACCGGCTCCTTCCTTTTCTGAATGAACAGAGTCAGTGATTGGTACCAATTGCTTCACAATAAATGAAGCATAGTAAACAGTTTTTACTATACTTCCGTTTCTGAAGCGATGGGAGGCTCGGTACACAACTAATAGTTTATTCGGTGGGACCGTAATAAAGGGACCCGCGACGGTAGTAAAGGGCCCCAGGATCAGAGGGAAGGGCCCTGGTCAGGGGGGGGCCTGCATAATTTCTTGCACCGGGGCCCTGAAGGTTCTAGTTACGCCTCTGGTTGGACAGGTCAATTTGGTTGGTCGTAGGCTGGTCGGTAAGTTGAGCTTGGAATTCTCTTTGTTTTTTGTATACCAGTGTGAAAGGGGTCTTAATCACAGTAATCATATGCAGGGATTTTTATCTCTGAGAATAGGTGCAGGTACTTCCCCCTTCCAAGTCACCCCTTGTCTCCATCCCCTATCCACCTCTAAGCACAAACCTGCCCAGCCAGCAACAATAGATCCCCTAGTAACAATAGATACACCAACAACAGCAGATCATAGCAAAATACCCCCATCGACAATAGATCCCCCAGTAACAATTGTCTCCCAATATAACAATACAGTACATCTCCCAGCAGCCAGCATTAACAGACCCTTCCCTTCCCTCAACAGTAGATCCCGCCCAGCTACATTTGACCCCCTAGCAGCATAAAATCCCCACCAGCAACAATAGGATCCCCCCCACCACCAACAATAGATCCCCCAGCAAAAATAGACCTCCAGTAGCAAAAAACAAAGCAATAGACCTTCAATATAAAAATACAGTAGATCTCCCAGTAGCCAGCATCAACAATCCCTTCTCTTTACATTAGATCCCTCCAAGCAACAAACGACCCCCTAGCAGCATAAGATCCCCACCAACAATAAGATCCCTCTCCAGTAACAATAGATCTCCCCAGCAACAAGAAACCCCGCTAGTAACAATACAGTAGATATCACAGCAGACAGAAACAATGGACACCTCCCTCAGCAGGAATCCCTCCCCTACCAACTTAAGATCCCCCTCCAGCAAAAATAGATCCCCCACCAGCAAAAAAAGACCTCCCCAGCAACAATATATCCCCCTGCAGTCAGCAACAATAGACCCTCCAGCACAGCCCAGCACCCCATTCAGTGCTGGTGGTACCGGAACTGCGTCCCCCCGCTGAAAAAAAAACTCCTGACAATATGCATAGGCCTCCAACCACACGAAATCAAGAATTTACAAAAATGTCCCCCTTATCTTATGTATTACAAGCTAAATAAAATGTCATTGTTTTATAATCTCCATACAATGCACTGTAATACCTTGTAATCATCACTGGTTGCACCACCTGGTTGCCCAAATGTGGCATAATTTGCCCAGTTTCCCTCTCCTGCTGGATTATTGGGGTTGTTTCCCTGCTGGCTGGACCAGCGATCTCCTGGTGTGCATTTCCCATTCATGTTGTTCTCATGTATACTTGCTACCAGTGTCCAACCTCCACCATTGGTTGTCATATCACAGAAGGTCGTGTAGACTACTCCATCTGCAGTGGTCAGCGTGTAAATTCCATCTGTAACAGCAGAGTAACAGCAAAAATTCATACAAAGTACGAAGACAAAATAAGTCTAAGATATGTTATACTGTATATGCACTGCAATTTTTTATCATAATAGTAAATAGTATCCATTCTACAGACACCTAAATGATATGGTTTCTCTACCTTTGCCCTTACAAGTGTGCAATCCAACTGATGCAACCTACTGTTTACTTTTTTAATACCCTCATCATTATAGTCTATCATGAATGCAGCTGCAAGACTATCATAATTTCAACTACTCCTCATTTGCCACCCATTTCTGACAAGTGTTTTCTCCACTGTTTTCCAACTGACCTCTGAATAAAGTTCATTTGGCTATATTTTGCCTATAAGACAATTCACAGTGCCTGACCTCACCTACATTCTGGCAAACCTATAAATATTTTAAAATAGTCTCTCCATCCCTTTTTCTTACACAATACCACATTGTCTGGATTTCTCTTTCCTGACCCATTAGACATGTTACCTCCTTTAAAATATTCAGCCAGTCCATTAGAACCTCTCTTCAAAATATCCTTCTTTTACCCTGTTCTATTACTGCTGCAGAAGCAATGCACACCAACTGAAAATTGCTACCGTTGATAGCATAGAAAAAAAGGCAGACATCTAATTTAACATTCGAATTTCCAGATGTCTGAAATAAACACATTGGTTTTTACAATGAATGATTTTTTGCAAACCCACAAAATGTAAAATAGTTTGCAAGAATGTACATTTTTTAGCTGGCCTTTCATTCATGTTATTACAAATCTGTTATTTTCAAAGTGAAGAGCAATTATTTTACAATGTATATAATTACTTTTTCTTTTCTTTTACAAAAGTTTTATTGGATTTTCAAAAATGTACCGGTATATAATATTTTCATTGTGATTATAAAAGCCACTTGTTATGTTTGATCATTGATGATCCATTAATGAAATTGTAAACCACAGTGCTAAGCAAGCCCACAGTGCAAAGTCATAATCATAAAGTGCAAGTGCTGTGCATATATATGAAAGTGACTATGCCAAAATCGCAAAAACACACAATTCTTAAAAAAAATATTTTCAAGCATGTGGCCAGTGAAAGTTCAAAAACTTTAATTCAAATTAAAAAACACCACAAACAAGGTCATGAAGTGCAAGTGCTGTGCATATATGTGAAAGCAACAATGGTAAAATCTCAAAAACACACAAATCCTAAAAAAATATTTGCAAGCATGTAGCCAGTGAAAGTTAATTTTTTTTTTTTACAAACAATACCTTTCTTCAAAAGTGTTGCTGTGCAATCATACTCCAAAGTGCTGTAGTGCTCCACACATCCCCCTAAGTGGTTAGACTCACCAGATTGAATGGACCCCTTAGCAGTACTGCATGTGGGTCAATCAGGCTTGTGCTGGTGAGAAGAGTGCTGGAAGCGCCACTTCAAAGATGAATGTTCCTTGGTTTAATTGATGATCCATTGTACTTGGTGTTTGAAAAAACCTTAATTGTGTATGTAGTGTACCTTGCTATATAAAGGTGTATCTCACCGTTAGCACAGTTAAATGCTTTCTTGATTGCCTTACAGTTTCTGTATCCATTGTTGGCACCTTGAGCCACAGAAGAAGGAATGTCTAAAAAAAAAAAAAATGTGGACAATCAGCAAAACAAAGATATATTTTCTTCCTGCATTTTTGACATTTAGTAAGAAAGCCGGCAACTCCAAATCCATATGAAACGTTTATTGGTACATGTTTAAAAGAGTACAAGGGTCTAATGTGTTTTGGCAAACTGCCTTGGTCACAGCACGGAGATTAAAATGAGAAACAAACTATATATCATGTATAGGGAACTCCACCCACCAAGCAAGCAATAAACGAATCATGCTAATTAAAACTACTGAACTGTCCGATTGGTGATGGAGTGTACCACTACAAAAAGAAACATCACAGAATAAGTAGCATCAAGAAAAATAAACCACAATTCAAATTAAAGAAAACTGTGATTACCAAAAAGAGAGGAACCTCCACACAAGAATTCCCACAGGCATGAACCATAGGTACGATTTAGCTCTCTTTCTGAAATAGCAATTATATCTAGTTGTCAGTAAAGCCTCAGTCTATAAAATATCTACTTAGAGTTGTGTACTGGTTCCCAAATGGTTTCTTCATGTATTCTCCATGTATTTTATATGTTTGTATTGGAAAGGTGTATGATTCTTTTCCTTGGATTTATTAGGACAATATCTTCTCTCTTTTTGGTACTCACAATTTTCTTTAATTTGAATTGTGGTTTATTTTTCGTGATCATACTTATGCCTAGTCTGTGATTTTTCTTTTTGAAGTGGTACACTCCCTCACCAATCGGGCAGCCCAGTAGTTTTAATTAGCACGATTGGTTTATTGCTCGTGTAGCGATTCCTCCGTAGGAGCTGATTAATGTGCCCACAACAATAAAATCAGTCTGTATATACAGCATAGCATGCTTGTTATACTCACTGTGGAACTGAAGGGGTTAATCCTCAAAAAAATCCTTTAAAAAAGGATTTTTTATCCTGTATGCATAGATTCTTCCCTCCTGCACTGTCAATCTGAGCAAGTCCATATATTACACAGCAGGGTGGTAAAGCTGCACATACTCAGTTTGGTCTCTTATGTTGGATAAGACATTTCCTGTTTCAGTTGAACTGTTCAGGTTACATGATATTGACATCACACATGTGGACATGTATAGAGGCTGTAGTGGATATCTCCTCCTATTTGAACACACAACTATGGACAAACTGTGCAGGTTATCAGGAAACCATGGTATACAGATCATCCCAAAAGGAATATAGTGGCAGTATTTTAATGTAAAAAGAAGATTTATAAGCTGTGGGCACTGTGGGGGCAGATGAACTATTTTCAAATTACTGTTCTTAGTAAGACTTTAAGTATGTTCAGTCCCTTACTCTGCCTCTCAACCCCAAGAATAGCCTAAGCCCCTCTGGCACACCTGGCAATAGTGTAAATGCAAGGACCAATGAAACCACACACGTTATGATAAAATACAGAAATCATCTTTTCTGCAATATCTCTGTGGAAAAAGGGTAACAGACAATAACAGTATATATTCAAGTAATGGAACTGGAGAGCAATAACTGAGATCATGAGTGTAGCCAATGGCCCCCTTAGGGGTGGCTGGTAGTTGTGGTTCACCTGTCTCTCTACCCTCAATCACACACTTTTCCGTTCATCCGTAGTCACTGAACTGGCCGGTACTTTGTTTTTGTTGTTTTATTGAGGGGTTAAACTTGGATAGGGTAGGGATTAGAGTTGAGCGGACACCAGGATGTTCGGGTTTTCGTGGAAAAGTTCGGGTTCGGTCCGAACCTGACCCCGGACCCCGAACCCCATTGAAATCAATGGGGACCCGAACTTTTGGGCACAAAATTGGCTGTAAAAAAGTCCTGGAAAGTGCTAGAGTGCTGCAAAAGGAAGAAAAGTGGGGGTAAGAGTAGTGCCCTACAAAGAAATGGGGATAGGGTAATAACAATAATCTGTCCCTTACAGCAACAGCAGGAACCTGACCCTATAGAACTAGGAGATGATTTTAGAACAATAATCTGTCCCTTACAGCAACAGCAGGAACCTGACCCTATAGAACTAGGAGATGATTTTAGAACATTAATCTGTCCCTTACAGCAACAACAGGAACCTGACCCTATAGAACTAGGAGATGATTTTAGAACAATAATCTGTCCCTTACAGCAACAGTAGGAATCTGACCCTATAGAACTAGGAGATGATTTTAGAACAATAATCTGTCCCTCTAAGCAGTAGACTCTAACTAGTCCAGTCAGGTTGTTCTGTAATGCAGGATGAGATGTTATTAGATCTGCAATCTGTCCCTAAAAGCAGTAGTAGTAGTAATCTCTACCTAGTCCACAATTAGATCGTTCTGTAATGCAGGATGAGATTTTATTAGATCTGCAATCTGTCCCTCACAGCACCAGCAGCATCCTCTCCCTACACTAGCCTGAGAGCATATGACATGCAGCACTACGTGACTCCAGCTCATATAGAGGCTGGGTCACATGATGCACTGGCCAATCACAGCCATGCCATTAGTAAGCATGGCTGTGATGGCTTCTAAGGGCAAACCAGTGAAACGCTTGTTGATTGGCTGCCCTGCAGCTATTCAACAGGCGGGAAAAAAGTACCAGAACCAGAACCCAGCAAAGTTCGGTACGAACCCGAACTTTACAGTTCGGGTTCCCTCAACTCTAGTAGGGATGACTGCGGGATGCCCAAAGATCAAGAAACTGTACCATGTTATATACACCGCAGTATATCCACTCATTCTTCCTCCAGCATTAATACTTGCTGACCGTTACACTTCTTCACATCTCTCCTGTACAACACTTGCTTCCTTACTGTTAGGCCTGAAGGGAAATTTATCAAGCCTCCATTACATCTTCCTCCACCCCTGCTAGCACGTGGTGAGGCCTGCACTTCCTTGTCAGCAGGACCTCCGGACCGCCTTTCAGAGGCAAGGGCCACAGGCCCTCGATTGTAAGGCCATGGGCCCTCAGAGTGTAGCCAGGTCTTGATGGACTACTGCTCCCAGCCCATCCTCTTCCAGGCCACTGGTGACACTGCTCCCCTGACTGGTTCCTTCACCTTCCACAGATCATCCACTGTCTCCTCCCAGCCTGCTACAGTCCTCTTCTCCAGTTCCCAGGGTCTGTCACTCACCGCACCAGTGGATCCTTTTAAGAGCCTTTTCTGTAGCCTCTCTGTTGCTCTCCTGCTCCCTTGTGCTACTCCAGGATCTCTCTCCATTCCTGGTTGCACCTGAGCCACCAGGCCTCAAGGCCCCCCCCCCAGACTGGGGCCTCAGCAACCTCTGCTACATCTCCACTCTTCCACCCGACACTCTCCTCCCCCAGCTGGGCAGACCACAGTATTTAAGGAGGCCTATCCTATCTGAAGCGTGAGAGGAAGTTGTGCGACTACAAGCGCACACTGGTAGAGGCGCTGCTGAGGGCATTCACAAATGACACCGGGGGCTCAGTGGAAGCACAAGACAAAGGCAGAGGAGGAAGAGGCCGCCAACGCAGCTGTGCCACCGCCAGCACCTCAGAAGGCAGGGTTAGCATGGCCGAAATGTGGCAAAGCTTTGTCAGCAGCCCGCCACAGCAAACAGCACCACCAGCTGATAGACAAGGTCTTAGCAGGAGGCAGCATTTCTGTAACAGGGTGGAACAGTATGTGTGCACCCGCCTACACATACTGACTGATGGGTCTGCCCCATTCAACTTCTGGGTCTCCAAATTGGGTACATGGCCTGAGCTTGCCCTTTATGCCTTGGAGGTGCTGGCCTGCCCTGCAGCCAGTGTATTGTCTGAACGTGTGTTTAGCATGGCAGTGGGCGTTATCACAGACAAGCTCAGCCGCCTGTCAACAGCCAACGTGGACAAGCTAACGTTTATTAAAATGAACCAGGCATGGATCCCACAAGACTTGTCTGTACCTTGTGCAGAATAGACATTTAGACCGGCCTCATACAGCCATTGGTATACTTGTTTTTTGAATATGCCTCAATATTTTGGGGGCTACCCCAATTAGAAAAAAAACCAAACAAACAACAAAAAGTGTTGGCTACCTCCTCCTCCTCCTCCTCCACCACCGCCACTTCCACCTACACTGCCACTGTCACAGCCTAGTCAACCTCTAGGCTCCTACTCCACATCCACCCCCCCTTCCCATTTTTATTTTTTTTATTGGATTTTAAGTTATTTTCCCTATCCCCATTTTTTTGTAGGGCACTTGTCCTACTCTTGCCCACATTTTACTTCCTTTTGCAGCCCTCTAGCACTTGCCAGGACTTTTTTACAGCCATTTTTGTGCCGAAAAATTCCACTCCCCATTGACTCCAACGTTTCGTACCGACCCAAACTTTTTCGCGAAGTTCGGCCGGATGTTCGGGTTCGGTGGGTCCGGCCGAACCCGAACATCCAGGTGTTTGCTCAACTCTACCAACGAGCCCTTCAGGTCATAAGTTGTCATCAGAGCCCAGGTGAACCAGATGGATCAATTCCAATATAGATGATAAGGTGTTTACTCGATACACAGCCGGGGTTAGTTCATCCACAATCATGCCTTTTACTAAATGCCTTTGCTGGTTCACCTGGGCTCTGATGACAACTTGTGACCTGAAGGGCTCATTGGACCTCTGTGAAGGGGGTCATATGTAGCTGGTAAGAGGCAGTGTGTGAGGGTGCTGGTGACGGGCTCTTCAACTGTCTACTTTCTCAGAATAATACACCTCTTTGGACTATGAATTAGATTAGAATTATAGCGCTGCACCTTCTTCTACAACAGCCTTTTCATAATCTCCCCATAAATCTTTTGTTCTCTGCCAGACATCTGGTAGTTGTAGCTCCCCAGCAGTTCAATAGAATGAGTAACTTGAGGCCTGGGACTACAATTCCCTGTATGCTTTGCTTCGTGGCGGTAAACACTCTACTGGCAGGATGTGATGACACGGAGTCTTAGCTGGCACTGGAGGGAAGCAGTCACACTATAACAATGTTGCAGAGTGTATCATAGCATATCAGATTCAGCTTCCTCTTCAATGAAGGATGGAAAGTCCTTGGGATCTGCTGTTGCCAGGGAAGATTGAGGGTCTTCCAACTCTTCGAAAGGTGGTCTCTGAGGCACAAACTCAGGAGCTTCTGGCTTGAGTGTCCCAGTGTCAGTCACTTTGGGAGGAGAAGAAGGGGGGTGACAGATTCTGGCATTTGAGATGCCCACCAGCAATCCATTCCTATCTCTTCATCCTCACTGTTCTCATCCTTGGCTTCAAGGGACACAGACTGAGATCTAGTCACTGGTCAGGATCACTGAGAGGCCATGAGTGCAGATTGTGAATCTGGCTGTAGTGGCACAGGTGCTGCTTCTGACAGAAGCAACGGATGGTTGCGGTGCCAAGTCTTTAGCGGGCCTGTGCTCCCTTCTGGCTGGATCTGGTACACTGGTAGTCCTGGAAACTGCTTGCAAACAACATAGGGCTGCGACTTTCAGCGGTCAGCCAACTTGTGCTTTCCAGGGACACCCAGGTTTCTCAACAGTACCTTATCACCCAGTTGTAAGTCCTGCATTCATACCCTGAGGTCATTTTTTCCTTTGATCCTCTGTCCTCGGGCATCTGAGGCAGCTTGGGCCTTGTCATAGGCTGGCTTCAGACTTTTCCGCAAGTGGTCCACAAATCCTCTGTGGGAGGTTGCTGAGGTACGGTCTAAGGATGTGCCAAAGGCCAAGTCTACTGGCAGCCGGGCCTCCCGCCCAAACATCATACGATAGGCAGAGTATCCTGTGACATCATTTGCTGTGCTGTTATACGCATGCACATTAGCCGCTACATGCTTGCTCCAGTGCTGCTTTTGTTCTGAAGTTAGAGTGCCAAGCATATCCTGGAGGGTTCAGCTGAATCTCTCTGGTTGAGGATCTCCTTGAGGATGGTATGGAGTGGTTCTAGACTTCTTGATGCCCAGCAGGTCTAAGAGTTTCTTGATAAGACTACTCTCGAAGTCTTTCCCTTGATCAGTGTGGCTGCGTTGAGGTAAACCATAATGCACAAAGAATTTATTCACTAAGATCTTGGCCACCGTGGATGCTTGTTGGTCCCTCGTGGTAAATGCCTGGGCATACCGGATGAAATGATCAGTCACTACCAGGGTATTTCCCTGTCCACTCATATCAGGCTCCAAGCACAAAATGTCAATGCACACCAATTCCATGGGTCCCTGACTCTGAAGATGGCCCATTGGGGCTGCTCGGTGAGGCAGAGTCTTCTTTTGAATACACCTGATGCAGGAGTGGCAGTAACCCTCAACTTCAGCCCATATGCAGGGTCAGTAGAATCGGTCCCTCACTAGGTGGAAAGTTCTTTCAGGTCCTTAGTGGCCACGGCAGTCATGCAGGGCTGTTAATACTGTCTTCCTGTGTATTTCTGGCAGGAACAACTGCCATCTTTCTTCAATATCAGCAGAGGGGCCCTTTCGGTAGACCACCCCTTGATGCAGCTGCAAACGATCCCACTCTCGTTGCAGTAGACAGGCTTCCTTCGGGGAGTCAGTAGGGAGAAAGTCAGGGTGTTGGCTCTCCAAGGCCTTCAATGCAAAGCTACAGAGAGGGTCTTCCAACTGGTCCCTTCACAAGTCTTTCTTAGGGAGCTTGGGCAGACTATCATCTCCAACTTGGGTGACGTTGCAATAACATCTGGGGACATCAGCGGCTGACACTCCAATGTCTTTGACCCTGGATCCTCCTGCAGCTTGATATTCTGCTCCTTGACATAAGGCTCATACCCCTTCAGGAGTCAGCTGAGTCCATTCTTCTGGATAGCTTCTGGAACAATGTGGATTTCTTAACAAAGCGTCCGTGTATTTGTTTTCCGATCCTAGGTCAATCCTGCAGGCTGAAGGTAAATCCCGATAGGGCAGCCAACCATCTGTGACCCATGGAGTCCAACTTTTCAGCAGTGAGCATGTAGGTGAGGGGGTTATTGTCGGTCTTGATGACAAATTCTGCTCCACACAAGTAATATATCAGTTTTTTTACTACTGCCCACTTCAAAGCCAGAAACAAAAGTTTGTGTGTGGGACAGTTCTTCTCGGTGGGTGCCAAGCTCTGACATGCAGCTCATATGGCTTGGTTGGATCTACATAGGTCAGGACTGGGGTAGTTGTTAGGCTCCACTACAGCTGCCTAAAAGCCTCTTCACACTGAGTCCACTGATCCTGAATGGACTCTCTCTGTCTCCTGGGCCCTCCAGCTTGTCTGACAGGCTTAGCCAGATCTGGGTCATCGTCCTCTTCTTTTTCGCTTTTCAGTAGCTCATTGAGTGGGTGAGATATTTTAGCAAATCCCTAGACAAAATTTTTGTAATAGCAACAGAACCCCAGAAATGACCTAAGCTCCTTCACATTAGTAGGCCTCGGGCAGGATGTGATGACTTCTGGCTTCTGGGTGTCGGTGGCCACTCTGTCGGCAAACGCAATGTGGTAAAGGTAGTTGACTGAAGGTTGATAAAACTGGCACTTCTCCAGAGACAGTTTCAACCATCATGGAGTCTCTTCAGGACCTTCTCCAAACACTCTTCGTGTTCTTCCAAGGTCTTGCTGAAGACAATGATGTCATCTAGGTACACCAACACCTCGATCAGGTTCATGTCACCCACTGTATTCTCCATCAGCCTTTGGAAAGTGGCTGGGGCCTCGGACAGACCTTGAGGCATGCGGTCAAATTAAAAAAAACCCACATGAAAGCGCTCTTCTCCTGATCATTAGGATGCATAGGGATTTGGTAGTACCCGCTCTTCAAGTCTAGCATGCTGAACCATTTTGCCCCTGACAGGCTCTGAAAGGCGTCTTCTATCCTTGGGGTATTGTACTGGTCAGGAATGGTCCTTCGGTTCAGCGTCTGGTAATCAATACACAACCTCAGCGACCAATTCTTCTTCCGTACCACCACTATCAGGGTATGCGCATGCACTTTGGGACTCTCGGATGATATCTGCTCTCTTCAGTTCTGCCAGCTGTTCACACAGGTCTTACAAGTCCCCTAAAGGAATCCGTCGGACTCTTTCTCTGAATGGATTATCTTCTTGGAGACTAATCCGGTGTTGGACGCTCTTTGCGCGCCCCACATTAAACTCACTCTTCGAGCATACAGCTTGCCATTTCAGGAGCTGAGTCTTGGCCCTTTCTTTCCATTCAGGCAAGAGAGGAATATTCTTTGGATAGAACTCCTTGACAGGGATCCCATCCTTCGCTCCCCCACCAAATCAGACAGTGAGACTAGGGTAGCCAGATTCACTTGCCCCAGCAACAGCCGAGCTGGCTTCTTCAATGGTGAAGCTGTTATGTTGTGGACACTAACCAAGATCTTCCCATGACTTCTTTGCAACGCTTTAGTTGAGACCACTTCAGGAATTATCTCTACTCCCATGTCTTCCCTCTGTCTGTCCGCTTCAAGGACAATGAAAGGGCCTGGTTTCTTTCAGTTAACTTGACAGATGCTCATAAACAGGCCAATTCACCAGGCTGTTACACCTTCTCACATCTGTCCAAGCGCCAGATCTTTCCCACTCCTTCAGCTGGGGCATTCTGTTCTTGCACCAGGCACTGGTAAGCTTGTCTCCGCATGGAGTGCACATTTGAAGTTGAAGTGCCCTGTTCCAGAACAAGAGGTGTCAACAGTCTTCTGACAAGATCAGTGTCACGACACCTGGGGTCAGGTGACAGGTGCGCACCGCTGGGATGCGAATCACACCGAGAGTTGTGAAGCATACCTCTAAGGTTGTGGACCTATAGCTGACTGCTGCTAATGAGTTCCAGCTGGTACGGGAAGAGGGGCCCCTGGAGCATGGACACTGAAACACAGGGAGCTAGTTCATCGGTTTCCCCAGGACGTGGAGTCTAAGAGCCAGTAGGTATTCGCCAGAGCCTCTGGTGGTGAGGATGAATTTGGCTGCAACTGGATCCAGGTTGCAGCCCCCGGGGTCCCCTAGCTCACGCTCGGCTGGCTACAGGTGGAAGAGAGGAAGCAGCAGTGCAGGACAGCAAAGGATAGTCAGTGGCTTAACAAGGGGCCAGGGCCACCAGCAGGCAGGAGAAACAGAGAACAAGCCAAAGATCGGGGTATCAGGCAGGCAGGGATAAACAGAGAACAAGCCAAAGATCGGGGTATCAGGCAAACAGGGATAATCATCACAAGCCAAAGATCAGTAACCGGAAATAGACACAGAGCATATGACAGGAACAACCACGCACAAAGCCAAACCAAACACACACAACATAAATCGGCATAGAAGGCTTGTACTGCCAGGTGTTAAATAATGTTCCTAATTAGGGCCTGGGGTGGAGCCCAGCTGAAGAGGGTTACTAAAGCACACAATGTTACTGCGGTTTCATGACAATCAGTATTGGTCCCTATGATGAGAGAACTCTTGCTGGCCCCTGGTGGGCAAGGACAGACTACTGCCAGAGTGTCTCGGCCTTCCCAGCCATGGAGGGATTGAAGGTCAGCTTGACCAGTAGATAGCCATCATAGGGGAAGTTATGGGTCCCAATGCCACCATATCTCTAGCTCTTCCAACTTCTGCAATGGCAGGTGTTTGAGATGCCTGTCATAGAAGCCTCTATAAAGAAGGGTCACTTGAGCTCCAGTATCCAGAAGAGCCTTGGTGTAGATTCCCTCTACTTGGATAGGAACAACAGGAGAGGGTCCCACCAGCTTGTCAGGGAGCTTGGAGGAAATGGTGGCCTTGGCCTGTTTGGTGGCTTGTATCCACGCTCCTCTCTTTCGGATATTCTAATCTGACCTAAGTCTATGCTGAGTTGTGGGAGTTTGGTGTACACTGACTCATCGACGCCGTGCAGCATGTGTCAAAGGTAACGGGACACTGGGTCACTCGGAGGCAACAATGGGAGCCCTCTGCAAGGGTTTGGACTTCCGCTGCTGTCTCTTTGCGTCATTGGTTTTGGAGTTAGCTACTGTAGATGGGCACCCGATTGCCTTCCTTCACTGGGGCCCTCTGAAGTCTCCTGCTGGTTTTGTGAGGGACAGCTTCTTCAACACTTTCATCACCTCTACTGTGAGGACCATCCAATTCTTTTCATTCGGGCACTGGGAGATGAAATGTCCTACCTCCCCACAGTGATAGCACTTCTAAGATGTAGGAGAGGCAGCACCCCTTCCCTCAGTAGTGAGGGTGGACACTGTTGTTTCACTTCCGAGAGTGATCGTTGCATATCAGCATGGGCTTCCACCACTTGCCCCAGTGTCTTCTGAATTCCACAGAATGCTTGTTGTAAAGTAGTTTGCGCTTGGGCCAACTGGGCCAAGTATCAACAGCGGTACAGGGCCCCCTCACCTGAGCTAGTCTCCAGTTCAGGTCCTGACTGTATAGTGTAGGCCATAGCACCATGTTTGAGACTCTTGGTAGACTTGGGCCTCTGCATCTTGGCTGCAATGAGAGCCTTCTCATCTCTAATAGCCTTCATGAATTTAGAATAAGTGAGAAGATCGCCTGGATTCCTTGCTTGAAGCTGCAGCACAATAGAATCCATTGGCTGTGCTCCCCTTTGCACCTGTGTCATTAAGGCTTTACTGGGAGCTTTGGCTGCTCTCCCACCCTTCAAAATGACTTGCTGCAGAATCTGGTCCAGCTGTGCAGCCTCTCACTCTCTCTTTGGTATGTGTGGTGGAAGAGATAGATCAACTCCGTGCAGTCTTCTACTCTTCCATAAATCTCCAGAAGGTCTTCTAGATACTCAGAAACAGAACAGTTGGGTTTATCCCACTTTAGATTTCGAATAACATCAGAAGCTGGGGCCCGCAGACTCTCAAGCACCCTCTGTCTCTTTACCAATCACTCCTCGACCGCTTGGATGGCTTGATCAATCCATCAAAAACCTCTTCTCCTGTGGGTGTGGGAACTTTTCCTGAGAAGAACCGTAGTTTGCGATACCCAGGATGTAGCTGGTTTTGAGGTGGTGACCTCTGAGTCTGGCGTGGGGCTTCCTGAACTCTCTGAGATAGAGCTTGATTTACCCAGATGAATTAGTATAGCATTAATATCTGTGGTCAGTTGAAAGCTATCTTTCTTCAGAATATCAGTAACTCCCTTCTTCCACTCGGTCAGAACATAGGTATAAATCGAGCTAAGATCGGCCTTCACATCCAGTATAGATATTCTATGGCTTAAGCCTGAGTTAGCCCATGCTTGACGGACTTGGTCCTCTGTCCAGTCACTGCCAGGGACACTAAGCACTACACACAGCTCCACTGGCCTGTTTTCTCTCTGCACCACTGAGTCGTGGCTGCAGGGTGCATCTTGGCACTTGTAGGGGTGCTGTCTTGAGGAATTGATTGCAGAGTAGCGGTATTATCCTGGACGACGCCCCCATGTGTAGCGCTACCCCCGTAGGAGCTGCTTAAGTTTGTTCAGTCCTGTATTCTGCCTCTCAACCCCAAGAATAGCCACAGCCCCTCTGGCACACCTGGCAATAGTGTACATGAAAGGACCAATGAAACCACACAAGTTATGATAAAATACAGAAATGATCTTTACTGCAAAATCTCTGTGGAAAAAGGGTAACATACAACAACAGTATATATTCAAGTAATGCAACTGGAGAGCAATAACTGAGATCAAGAGCAATATAGCTCAATACTGTATTCAGGCTGCTTTCAGGGGATTCCAAATCTGAGAATAACTCCAAGAGCAGAGGCCCACTTAAATAGCAAATAAATCACAATATGACATTTTGTATTGGATTGATTACCTCTTCTCAAATTTGGCTCTAGGAGCCCAGGTAGGAGGAGAGCAGAATACCCTCTTTATGTCAGGCCTCTCTCTCCTCTGTCCTCTGACACCACAGGCTCAAGTACAAACACTTTACTTAGTTCAATATTTAGTAGCCTAACTTCCCAGATAAACTATCCCGCACAACCACTAAATATACAGAGCCTTGAACACGTGTGTGCGTGCCTGTATGGCACCAGTAACTTCAGCCTCTTGGAAGGAAAATGAGGCCTTAAATCTTCAGCTACCCACTCTCGTTGGTGCACTTAAACTCCTGAATAGCAGGGCCAAACAACACAACTGGCCCTGATTATCAAGTAAAGAAATGCAAGATATTTCTGAGCAGGATGAAAGGACGATGGTGTCTGTATACAGTGTCTCTGTATTTAAACGGCCTTGTATCGTGTGGCACTACAAATGTCAGCAAGGTGGCTAAGAGCAATGATGTCTGTATAGAGTGTCCATACAACTCTATCTGTGTGCAGTGTCCTTGTTTCCTACAAATGAACAAAATGCTCCCTCACCCAATCCTGGGATCAAGGCCCAAATGAACATCCTGGAATAGGCAGACTCCACTAGTGACCCGACTGATCACCTCACACTGGATTGCTTCACACCGACGTTGCAGGTGCACCTGGATATGCACCTGGGATCCCCCTCTGGTTCCTGGCTCAGGGGATGGTGCCCGACCTCCACCTTGACCTACCAAGATCAGTCACTGTGTGATTAAGATGGAGCAGAAGCAGCCTCCAGACTGCTGCTGGACAGTAAAGCAGTGCTGTCCGCAGGTGTTTCAAAGATGCACGTGTCATGGCTTCTCTTGTGCAGGCCGCAACTCAGCCTCAGCACTCTCCAACACAGAGCCCCTGCTTGCAGATCCAGGCCCACGTCCCAACAGAAAGATCTAGGCCTAGCACAGCTTTGTAATAAGCTCTTCCAGAAATCTGTTCTTCTCTGCCAGCCAGTTAGTAGTTGTAGTTCCCCAGCAGTTCAATAGAATGAGTAACTTGAGCCCTGGGACTAAAATTCCTGGTGGTAAACACTCTGATGGCATGATGTGATGACACAGAGTCTTAGCTGGCACTAGAGGGAAGCAGTCTCACTGCAACAATGTTACAGAGGGGTTTATTTACTATAGCACCATGGGGGAACAAATGGTCACAAACAAATAAAATCCCTTGAAAACGACTAAATCTAGTCAGAAAAGGTATTCACTAAAGCCCTGAGGGAGAAAATAGTTGCAGAATCAAATTCACTATAGCACCCAAACAGCAGTGACTGACTAAAAAACTAGTCGTGGTAAAAGCAAGGGAATTTCACATGGAAATAATGTTTGGAGCATGGTATGATCACCTAAATTGTGCTAAAATATGCAGTATATTATTTAAAGATAATCTGCTTTTAAACTGTGTGAAAAAGTGATTTCCACACTGAAATATCTTAAAAAGTCTGAGAAGAGATAAATACCCCGTCTCTTTACACCTAGGCACAGAGCACAGCTGAGCACAACTGAGCATGCTCAGACACAAAACAAGTCTCAAAATAACCCTCATGGAGTTATTCCTTGAGTTGTTAGTAAATACCAAAATGTGACTTATTTTACACACATTTTTTGGGAGTGAAGATGAGAGTTATTTTGCCAAGTGAAAGTTTCTGCCATTCATTCTAATGGTACAATTGTTACTTTATCTAATAAATCCATTT
>BLSH010478018.1:181890-192648 GCA_018402905.1 Glandirana rugosa
CGCTGAAGTGCAAGCGCGGAAGTGCCCACTTATTTAAAGAACCCCACTTTTTTGGAAGAACCCCTCTGCAACGTCTACCCCCCTGCAATGATTCCCCCGTAGGCAAAGCTTGCTTTTATACATAAATTATATGTTGACTTATTAGCGGCTATAATAAAAGTGACACAGACTAAACAGATGTGTGAAGAACAGATGTTGACTTATTAGCGGCTATAATAAAAGTGACATAGACTAAACAGATGTGTGAAGAACAGATGTTCTGTTTGCAGAACAGATGTGCACTTATTCACGGTTTCATTAAAAGTGACACACAGACTTTAAATAAGTTTGCAGAACAGATGTTCACTTATTCCCGGTTTCATTTAAAGTGACACACACATTTTGCAGAACAGTTTTTTGACACAGTTTGAAGATGATTTTAGAACAGTTCTATGGCCTCTACTGTTAATTAATACTTTTCAGACCCAGTTTGAAGATGATCCCCATTCACCTCCATTTTTGCTTTTTTATGTTTTTATTTTTTTTTAAATATTTAAAGTTATTTCCCTGTCCCCATTTCTTTGTAGGACACTTGTCCCACCCTTACCCCCATTTTCCTTCCTTTTGCAGACCTCTAGGACCTTCCTGGGCTTTTTTACAGCATTTTTAAGAATTTTCATTAAAATTACCAGAACCCCGGACCCGAACCCAGACTTTTTTTGAAAAGTCCGGGTTCGGGTCCGGGTTCCGGACACCCCAAAGTTTGGTACGGACCCGAACTTTACAGTCCGGGTTCGCTCAACTCTACCTAAGAGCATTTGGAGCACATTAAACACGAGAAGCATAAATGCAACAAGTTGTGGGACAAAAAGCCCACTTAGTGGTCGGATGTTGGCCAAGACCGACGTCTTAGCCAAGTGCCAATACAGAGGGGGTGCAGAGGTCCGTCGGAACCACTCGCCATATCATAATCAATAATAAAAAGAAAAACAGGAAATTAGCGCAGAACCCAATATACTGTAAGGTGGCTTTAGAAAATTCCAGAGATACCATGAACATTAAAGGATAATGTAAAAAATAAAGAATTGAGGGGGCGTGGCCAGCAGCACGGAAGATGGCGGCAGAACGAAAGAGCTCCAGACAGATTAACATCCACAAGTGGCATACAGCAGCGAGGACTCGACCGAATCCCCCCGAACCTTAGGAGAGAGCCTTCATAACCATCAGGGAACACCATGACCACGATGTGCCCCGTAAGCTTGTGGAGATTTTCAACACTGTCCAGCCCGCCCGCAGCTATGATGGCGGTGCCTCAGCGAGCATGGCGTGTGACAGGCCGCAACCCGGATAGCACAGACAGGATGCCGCAGAGGGCTCCATACGCCAGAGAGGAGGACAGGCAAGTAATCAAACCTCCCCATCACAAAGCCCGCAGAAATCCAGGCCTAGGCCTGACCCCATGTTACAGGTGCTGAATGACGTAAACGGAGAGGGAGACCTCATGGAGGACATAGGTGATGACACTGACCCCATATCGCAGTTCCCCACTACAGGGCAACCAATTATGGACACCACTCTAAAAAATATGTTAGTGGCACTCTGCAGTACGCTGCACACTGACATGACCGCAGTGGTATCCAAAATTAAAGCAAGTGGAAGATCTGGGAGACAGGGTCAACCACATGTAGGACAAAATGTCGGACTTTGCAGAGGCCCACAATGACCTCGTAGACGCTTACAAGGAGGCAGCAGACACCATCACCCAACTCAATACGAAAATCGCAGATACTGAAGACTGTTCCAGGAGGAACAATGTGAAATTTAGGGGGGTCCCATAGTCGGTCCTCCCAGGAGACCTAAAAAATTATATCCAACAGGTGATAACGGTCCTCCTTCCGGAGATCCTGCCATCTGAAATAATCATAGACCGGGCCCACAGACTGCCTAAGCCTCCCTACCTCTCTGAACATATTCCCAGAGTAATGTAATTCCAAGGATCCATTTCTTCCTTGTTAAAGAAGGACTGATCCACGCCACCAGATGAACGAACCCTCTAACAGACCCCTATTCAACGGTCAAGCTGTTTACTGACCTCTCTTAATATGCCCTGGCGACACGCAAATAACTACTCACGGTCACCAAAATGCTGCAGAACCACAAGATTCTATACAAATGGGGACCACCTGCCAAATTGATCATCACAAATGGCAACAGACAACACGTGATTTCTACCCTAGATGAAGGCCTCCGGCTGCTCCATTCTTGGAATCTCCTCCCGCCATCAGACGATTGGCCACTAAGGGGGACAAGTGTTGTAGAAATTTAAGATATGTTTATTATGTATTGTCACAGTGTCTCCCAGTGTCGGTTTACCGATATTCGCTGTGTACAGCAAATATGGCTTTAACCGATATTGCGGACAGGCCACTTACAATGGAAACCTTCCATTATTTGGTAACCACACGCTACCCGCCCAATCATCCCGGCCAGCAGGCGCCCTGAGCGGTTAACGCTGGAGCAAACGCCGGTCCGGATCTTTGTGGTGCACATTCCGTGGCGTGGGTGTATTACCGTCAATCGGGAGGCCCCTGTATTATGTACAGATTGATCTGCTTGGCGGCGATGTATTTGCGGTATGGAATCAGTATTGCCTTTTATGTAAGGATAATGATCTGTAAGCTTTCTGTCGCATCTGATCAATGTGGCAGAAATCTACAGCTATATCCCTTTGTGCACAATTTACCCTTTAGTGGAACAGTAGTATAATCACTATGAGATATAGTTCATAGAGCTGTATTTGATAGTGATTCGTTGTAATGGCAGTTCGGGCTTTGCATGCATGGCGTTTTGCTTGGAGGGCCTCTGTGAGATAACGCATTAGTTTCAATGGAAGCCATGTTTCCACATGGCTTTCATTGTTATCTGGAGTCTGTACATTTCCACCCACCCAACGGCTGTTGCTCTTTCAGGCCGGCCATTCCACATGCATGCACGCCTCTTCTATTGTACCGGTTTAATATAAACAAGTGTGTCATTGGTTATTGTTTTGTATTGAGCTCATGTCATGTGACTGTGCCTTGGAGGCTGATTTTGTTATCCCTGTCTGAATGATATAAATTAAAGCAACACGCATTGCTAGGCAGGACTGTTTTTCGAGCTTGCAATGTGAAAACAGCTATGGTCTCTGTCTTACTTGCTTTAACACGAGTGCACTCAAATGCATTATGCAAAAGAGCTGAAAAGTGCGCTTATTAGCGCAAGCAAAATATTATGCACACAAGGTATTATAATTGCCCCCACAGATGGCGAGCCAGAGAATTTTTGGAGTCTACAGAAATTTCCGTCAAAGTGGACCGAAGGGAGGAAGTGATCCGGACAGGACATCAAAACTGCCGGCTATTGGTAAAACCAATTTTATTTACATTTTTGAAATCTTTTGTTGTCCTGAGTCCAGGAAGTTGCTTTCTCTGTCCGCTGTGTCATGTAAATTCTGCTTTGCTAAAAGAACCTGTTTTTCCTCTTTTTTGCATAATGGCGGGGTTTTTAATTGTATGTTATCATTGTAGTTAGGTCTATTGATTAGGAAGATAACCTATACTTGTCCTCTATAGGTCCTAATCAATACACCTAAAGTGTGTGTTATGAATAACTGTATGCTTTGAGTGCGTGATCGGTGTGTGTTTTTATGAATATGCTTCGCTATGAGTATGATTTTGGATATGCTTTGAATGCGTGATCGGTATCATTGTTGTGTGTGTTATGTTGTAATTTTGGCGGTAATTCGTTTAAGCATTTGTTTGGAGTCTCAGATTGTATAGTCAGTTTGTAAGGGGAGAGATTTCAGTTTGTGCTGCTTTTGGTGGGAATGGCTTCTGAATTTCAGCTGGTAAGTTACCACCATTTTGGTTGTAATGTTGTTCTGTTGTTTTGCGGAGTCCCAGCTGTTTTTGGTAGAGTTTGTTGTTAGACGGCTATTCAGCTTTAAGTGTGAAACCGAGTTAACATTACAGTGTATAGAGGTTTTTTTGTGCTGTGTTTGCTTACGGATTGCGCCTTTTTCATAAAGCATGTGAATGTGCAGAGTTTTGATTTTTTGTCGGAAAATTTAGTTTAGACACAGTATTGTAATCGTAAAGAGGTTTTGTGCTTTTTACACTGTAATTCAGCTCTGGTTCTGTCTGTTTATACTACAATTCATTTGTTAATGAAACCGTTGGTTGTTTTAGACGCTGAAGTTTGAGTAGAACATGGCTATCCCGGTTTTGGACTGAGTTTCTAGTGGCGAATGGTGCCGTGCAACTGAAAATTAGTATTCAATGAGGATGGTTATTTCTACTCTGTATTTCAAATCCGGTTGATAAATTCTGTGTTATGCGTTTTTAGTGTTCTAACACCGAAATCCACGTGTTTGTACTGTGGTTGGTGGTTCTCGGTGCGGTCGTTTTGTTTCCATCACGTGTTTGGTGTCATTCTCTCCTGATAAAGAGGGCCATGGGGTTGTAATGTTGCTTCACTTATTGCCATTTTGTGTTGTGGTGATTGAAACCCACATGGTGTGGCCGCCATCTTGGATTAGTGACAAAGGGCCACATGGCTGAGATGCCATATTGAATTCCGTTGCATCATCATTTTTGTTTTTTCGTGTTTAACTGTTTTTACACTTTTGTTTGGAAAGGGCAACTTTTTATAAGAGTCATTATGTGATTTTGTGTACTGGAGGTCGGTTTTGAATGGAGTCTCTCCGTTTTTAGTTGAAACCCAGTATTGAAGGACATTTTTACAGGATTGTTGCATCTGTTTTAGCCAGCCTTGTTTGACTTGTTCAGATTTAGCGTCTTTATACAATTCATCTGTTTTCGAGTTTTATCTTTGTTTTTGTATATAGCGGTTTTGTTTTTATAAGTTTTTCAGTTTTATGTAGGCATTTATGTTTAAGCAGTTTTTTACAGGGTTCTGCCCAATTTTTGTTGTATAACCATTGATTTTCCGTGATAAACTACAGTGTGGAGTATAACTGATCCATTCTTGTATTGGATTCAGTTTTGTTTAAAATCAGGTTTGTTTTGGACTAATGTGCAGTTAGTGTTACAGGGATAGTGTTTTCTACGTAGTTTGTGTTCCAGGTAGAGACATTATACTTTTCAGTGTGTAATCAGTAACCGGCGTCTCAATTTCTTTAGTATAACTTCAGGAAATAGACTGAAGCCAAGGTTTGTATAGTGAGGATTTAATTGTACTTCCGTGGCTGTTTGGCTGCACGGGTTAGGTCGGAACGAATGTGTGTACTTTGGGCCGGTCTATGTGAAATGGGAGAAAGCGGCATGCTTGTTCCAGCCTTCAACGTGGGAGGAGCAGATTCTGAAACCCGCCCCACGCGTAACCGTGCCAGTACCAGGGATGGGGAGCGAGTGGTAGTTGCTGAACTGTATAGTCATACAAATCCACTGGGTTGAGGTTTCTAGCTGACCGACGGGGAAGCCGTGTATACTAATCGGTGTCGGAAGCAAGCTAGCACTGCGAAAGAAGGCACCCGACAGTGTTGCTCCTAAACTTGGTGCAAAAGTCGATTCGAATCGTCATGGGCAATGGGCTGTCCATGTCTGAGGGGGGAAGGGAGGCCTCTCAATCTAGCCAAACAGCTTTGCGGTACATAAAGTCTGTGTTTGGGGCTCGGGCCATGTGACCCCTCAAAAAAAGTGGATGTTCCTTTGATGTCTGAAGGTGGGAGAAGTTCATTACTGAATTAGGACCAGGCTCCAGACAACAAAGACGCTGGATATAGTGATATTGTGGCTTCAGAAATCTATTATGGTGTATTAACAGGATATGCGGAGTGTGCTTTCAGTCCGGGTGAAGTGCATTTTGTATACCTGGCCAGAGGGGAAAGCCGTAGATACATGATCCACTAAGGGAAGCCGGGGAAGGATTGGATGTGTATTACATCATTTTCTGGTCATTGTGGAATGTATCGTGTTAGCCCTTGGAAAGAACGTTGCTGGGTAAAGCCCAACCTAACCAATTGTGTGTTTACTCCGTCTGGTTTTCATCTTTGTTTTGCTTAAGTTTTTTAAGTAGTATGGTAACTATGAAATATCTCCCTTTGCATTTGTATCTAAATGTTTGTCTTATGTCTTATTCTCATTGTTTGTATGTAATACGTTATTTTTGTAGGAGCGTGAAAGTAAGAGTTACAGAGGTTTGTTATTGGTTGTAGGAAATGTACAAATTGTGATGTCTTATTTTGGTCAAAGTGGAACTTTAACTTGCAAGCAGCCCACAAGAGTTGTGTTCAAGACTAAGTAGACCCCCATGGGTAATTCAGTTAAATACATGCCCAGCCATCCCTTTCTTTTCAAATCTAGCTCATCGCCCCAGGCTAAGGTATGTTAATGTACTTGGCAGACTATCTGTGTGTCTCCAAGTGTATTTCACACATGCTTCCTGCCCAGTGTCACCGTGCATCTCTATTTACTCCCAGGGATTCTGTGTCCCTGAGTGAAGGGTAGGGCCTGGCTAGACATACTGGGATAGGGAGTACCAGAGGTTCTGGAGCAGTCCTGATGGTGAACCTGAGGGGACAACAAGCTGGAAATTAGGAAAATTGCATTTTTTGTTTCATTAGATCAAAGTGGGAATCTCAGTGGCCATTATTTATTTATTTTTATTTTTTTGCATCATTCTAAACAGTGCATCTTTTCTTCCTCTTTGTAATGAGAAAGAAAAGGGGGAAGATAATGGTGGTGAGAATGACACTTTTCAAACTTGCAATACTAACCTCTCTAATTCTAACCAAGTTTGTGACCTAGTAGGACGACATGGACCATACCAGGTTCAGCTAACGACACCAACCTCCCTAAAGCTTGGGGGACGAGACAACTGTATCCATGCCAGCCACTGCAAGAAGCTACTCAACCACATCAATGACTGAGGAGTATCTTTTTTATTTATATTATTTAGCTTAATGTATTTTAGCAAGGGTAACGATAAAACATCCCAACTAGTGTTGAGCGAACCCGGACTGTAAAGTTCGGGTCTGTACCGAACTTTGGGGTGTCCGGGACCCGGACCCGATCCCAGACTTTTCAAAAAAAGTCCGGGTTCGGGTCCGGGGTTCTGGTAATTTTACTAAAAGTTCTGAAAATTGCTGTAAAAAAGTCTGGGAAAGTCCTAGAGGTCTGCAAAAGGAAGGAAATGGGGGTAAGGGTGGGACAAGTGCCCTACAAAGAAACGGGGACAGGGAAATAACTTTAAATATTTTTTAAAAAATAAAAACATAAAAAAATCAAAAATGGAGGTGGATGTGGACCATCTTCAAACTGGGTCTGAAAAGTATTAATTAACGGTAGAAGCCATATCACTGTTCTGAAATCATCTTCAAACTGTGTCAAAAAAGTATAAATAAGCCGGGAGAACCCATATCACTGTTCTGCAAACATCTGGAAACTGTGTGTAACACTTTAAATAAAACCGGGACAAACTGAACTACTGTTCTGAAAACATCTGGAAACTGTGTGTAACACTTTAAATAAAACCGGGACAAACAGAACTACTTTGTACAACCAAAGTTTTCTAGTCTGCTCATCCAACTTCAGTTGTACAACCATTGTATGACGGCTGTTCTAATCACGCGTACTAAAGCCTCGTACACACGGTTCGACGGTCGTACGACCGAACGGACCACATCGCATGTTGGATAATGTAACTTGCATACTGACATGCACTAAACAATCATACAACCAACATGCGACCAAGCCGAACGTAGTGACGTGTAATGAACGTATAAAGAGAAAGTTCAGGAGCATGTAATTAGTGTCCGGCCATTCCTGACTTCTGAGCATGCGTGTTTTGCAGAGTACAACTTGTAGGACCAACTTCTCTGTACACACGATACAACGTTCGTACGACCGCTTGTTGGTACTACCAAGTTTTCTAGTCTGCTCATACAACTCCTGTTGTACGACCGTCGTACATAGGCTGTTCTAATCGCGCGTACTTACGATCGATTACGCATACAACAGTCGTTCGTACGTCTTGTATATGACAGTTGAACGTGTGCATGAGGCTTTACAGTCAGATGATCGTACAACAAGCTGGTTGTACAACCTTTGTACTGTGTGTACCGGGCTTAAGTCAGTGGTTATCAACCCTGTCTTCAAGGACCCCCAACAGGTCATGTTTTCAGGCTTTCTATTATTTTTGCACAAGTGATTTGATCAGTTTCACTGCCTTGGTAATTACCACAGCTGTTTCATCTGAGGGAAATCCTGAAAGCATGACCTGTTGGGATGCCTTTAGGACTGGAGTTAAGAAACACTGCTCCAAGCAGCAGTTTTCTAACCAGATGAACCTGTGCAGTGTAAACCCTACAATTTGAAATGTCCAAGTCCCTGGCTGCAATGAACTTGAAATTTAAAGTCCCAAAATAACTTGCTTACATTACAGACTATTTGGACAAGAGACTAATAAAATGCCAGCCTGTCTTCGGATTGTGGTGAGAAACCCAACCAGGGGTTCATTATAAACTTCAACATAAGCATTAGCTTATCCGGGACGTGAACCAGCAACCTTTTGGGTGCTAGGTGCGTGTGCTAGCCACTAAGCTATTGAGCAGTAAGCACATGTGTTGTCCATCGCTGTGGTGTGAACCAGCCCTAAGTCCATAGCCATGCTCAGTATCACAAGTATTATACAACAGATTGTCCTAAGTATTTGGAAATGTGTCTTTACACACACATGAACTATAATGGCAGCCCAGGGTTCAGTATAGAGTTGGGCCACCATTTGCAGCTATAACAGCTTCAACTCTTCTGGGAAGGCTGTCCATAAGGTTTAGGTTGTGTCTATGGGAATGTTTGTTCATTCTTCCAGAAGTGCATTTGTGAGGTCAGGCACTGATGTTGGATGAGAAGGCCTGGCTCGCAGTCTCTGCTCTAATTCAGCCAAAGGGTGTTCTATCAGGTTGAGGTCAGGACTCTGTGCAGGTCAGTCATGTTCCTCCATACCAACCTCCCTCGTCCATGTCTTTATGGACCTTGCTTTGTGCACTGGTGCGCAGTCATGTTGGAACAGGAAGGGGACATCCACAAACTGTTCCCACAAAGTTGGGAGCATGAAATTGCCTAAAATGTCTTGCTGATGCCTTAAGAGTTCCCTTCAATGGAACTAAGGGGCCAAGCCCAACCCCTGAAAAACAACCCCACACCATAATCCCCCCTCCACCAAATGATTTGGACCACTGCACAAAGCAAGGTCCATAAGGACATGGATGAGTGAGTTTGGGGTGAAGGAACTTGACTGGCCTGCACAGAGTCCTGACCTCAACCAGATAGGACACCTTTTGGCTGAGTTAGAGCGGAGACTGTGAGCCAGGCCTTCTCACCCAACATCAGTGCCTGACTTCATAAATGCACTACTGGAAGAATGACCAAATACTCCCATAGACAAACATCCTAAACCTTATGGACAGACATGGATGAGTGAGTTTGGGGTGAAGGAACTTGACTGGCCTGCACAGAGTCCTGACCTCAACCAGATAGGATACCTTTTGGCTGAATTAGAGCTGATATTGTGAGCCAGGCCTTCTCACCCAACATCAGTGCCTGACTTCATAAATGCACTGCTGGAAGAATGACCAAATACTCCCATAGACAAACATCCTAAACCTTATGGACAGCCTTCCCAGAAGAGTTGAAGATGTTATGGCTGCAAAGGCTGGGCCAACTGAATATTGAACCCTACAGACTAAGACTGGGATGCCATTAAAGATCATGCGCGTGTAAAGGCAGGTATCCCCATTGCCTAGCTTGTATATCAGGCAAGATTTGCAATGGTGCTGGAACCTTCCTACACATAAATACTACATTTAGCCATAATTTAGGTAAGGCCCTGAGTCATGTTTAACAACATAGAGAGGACAAACAATATCTCTACATAAAGCAACGTGCTTGGGAATTGAACTCAGGACGTCTCCAATGGTTGGCAGAATAGTTACCTTTTAAACCACAGAGCTTACATGCATCAAGGCCTCCTACACATAAATACACAGATACTGCATGTCTAGGAATATATAGGACTTACATTAGTCAGGAGTAAATCTTCTAAATGTAATCTGAGATTTTTGGTGGTACTCTACTTTTAATAGAAAGAGAGTTTCCACAGAAATGTTTGGTGTTTGTTATGGTAACGAATACCTTTAAATTTTAATCAGGGTAAAAAAAAAAGAAAAGTTTACTAGGATTAAACTCGGGGTTTTTACACTATACACATGGTTGTAGTCTTTATTTTTACAGTAATGGTTTTTATACTCCTATTGAAATTATATTAATAAAAAAAATAATATATTATTAAATAATATATTATTAATTATATAAGATACGAGTGCGTCGTTCTTGGTGGTTTTTAGAGTCTAATGTAAATCTTCTAAATGAGGACTGATTACATTCAGGATATATAAGGATCTGTACGTCATAGACACATAAATACACATCCTCCGGAACTACGTACATTCGAGACACCAAATTTTCCATTGATAAGACGGTTGGTAACCTCTGCAGGACTCAAGTTAAGGGTTCGTGCAACGAAATACATCTCTATAACAAACAGGAGAGATACAACAATTTGTACTGAGTCCCGGAATGGATTTAATACCGATTTACATCATAAATACACATCCTTCCAAGGTCGTGGTAACGTTTAGAACGGACTATATGTTCGATCCGTTACCCCTATGGACGGAAATGTGCGCGTACTAGAAATTACCGTAGGGTCAGAATCAGACAT
>BLSH010478018.1:192658-204122 GCA_018402905.1 Glandirana rugosa
TTTAGACTCCTATCGTAATGATAAGATGTGAGTTCGTCGTTCTTGGTGGTTTATAGTGTCTTATTTAGTTCTTATTAAGTACTGATTACATTCAGGATATATAAGGATCTTTACGTTATAGACACATAAATACACATCTTACCGAACTATACGTCATCGAGGCACCAAATTTTCCATCGTTAAGACAGATAGTAACGTCTGCAGGACTCAAACTAAGGGTTTGTACAGTGACGTACATCTCTACAACAAACAGGTGAGATACAACAATTTGTATTGAGGATTGAGTCCCTGAATAGATTTACATCATAAATAAACATCGTCCCAAGGTGGTGGTAACGTTTAGAACGTTCTATGTGATCGATCCATTAAAGTTCATGTGCATGTAAAGGCAGGCGCCCCAATACTTTTGACTAGCTAGTGTATCTTGCAAGATTTGCAATGGTGGTGGAACCCTGCTACAAATAAATACTACATTTAGATAAGTCCCTGAGTTAGGAGTTATGTTTAACAACATAGAGTGGACAAACAACATCTCTACATGCAGTGACATGTTTGGGAATCAAACTCAGGACGTCTGCAATGATAGACAGAATTGCTACCTTTTAAACCACGGAGCTACTGCATATCAAGCCATTCTACACATAAATACACAGATATTGCATTTCTAGGAATATATAGGACTTACATTAGTCATGAATTATTCTTGATTTATTCTGTGATATTTGGTGGTTCTTGCTGCTTGAGTGTAGAATAGTAATGCTATCCTCAGATTTTTGGTAATTACATTTTTATTTCTGATGTTGGCACACATATTGTATTTTTGGGCTCAAATTATGATCATTTGGAAAGAATAAAAAATAAAAAAAATGGGACTCATTTTGAATTTCAATGCTATTGTTTGTGGTTTGTAAAGACACCTTTGTGAGTTTGGGGAAATATTTTTGTGAGATAGATATCAACAAGTGAAAGTGACAGAGAAAGAAATATTTTACCAAAACATGAAAAGATTTTTCTAGCATTCTTAAAAACAAAATAGATTATCAAAATTGCAACATTGTTGCAAGGACAATTTCTTTGAGAGAAAGATACATTTCATCTCAACATGAAAAGGATTTATTTGGGGGAAATAACAATTGTACCATTAGAATGAATGGCTGAAAATTGCATTGGGCTACATAACTCTCATCTTCACTCCCAAAAAACTGTGTAAAACAGCTCTCATTTTGGTATTTACTATCTACTCAAGGAATTACTCCATGAGAGTTATTTTGAGAGTTGTTTTGTGTCTGAGCATGCTCAGTTGTGCTCAGCTGTGCTCTGTACCTAGGAGTAAGGAGACAGGGAATTTATCCCTTCTCAGACTTTTTAAGATATTTCAGTGTAGAAATCACTTTTTCACACAGTTTAAAAGCAGATTATCTTTAAACAATATACTGCATATTTTAGTACAATTTAGGGGATCAAATCATGCTCCAAACATTATTTCTATTTGCACAACTCCAGGACTGGGCTGGAGTAATACCAAAATCAGTGTAATTTTACACACATTTTTTGGGAGTGAAGAGGAGAGTTATTTTGCCAAGTGCAAGTTTCTGCCATTCATTCTAATGGTACAATTGTTACTTTATCAAATAAATCTAATTCATGTTGAGATGAAATGTATCTTTCGCTCCAAGAAATTCTCCTGGCAACAATGTTGCACATTTGAGAATCTATTTTGTTTTTAAGAATGCTACAATGTAAAATATCTTCATGTTCTGTAAATATATATTTTTTTCTTGGTCAATTTCACTTTGCTGCTGTCCATGTCACAAAAATATTTCCCTAAACTCACACAGATGTCTTTACAAACCACAAACAATACCATTGCTTATGGAAATTTTAATTTTTTATTTTTTTTTTAGAAAAACTTCAAATAGCACTGAAGAAATACATAAGAATACATCCGAACTTGTCATGTTGTTCAAACACAAACAATACTATTGCTTGTGCAAATGTCAAATTAGTGTAATTTATTAATTTAATTCAATGATGAAAAATTGAAATAGATAACCTGAAGCAGAAATCCTAACACCTATCATTCCATCACCTATATGTTCACAGAAATGCAGGATGTGTGTAGATAAGCAGGCTATGCAACTTTGCAGTGGCTCTGAAGGTAGCTCAGCTGATTAGCCTTGGTTGTTGCTTGGGTTTGAATCCCACTTAAGCCATGTCCTGTTGTAATTTCTACTTATGTTGTTCACCCAAGTTTTTCACCCTGTCACCACTGAGTTTCTGGGTTACAATTGTGAACATGCTATTTAATGTCGAGAAATACTCTCATTTCCCTATGTTGTTAAAAAATAACTTGGGAATACTGGCCTAACTTCTCTTTCGGTCAAAATGTTGTATTTTTGGGTAGGAGGGTTACACCACCATTGCAAATCTTACCAGATACACTATCTAGGCCAAAGTAGTGGGACGGCTGTCTTTACACACACATGAACATTAATGGCAGCCCAGTCTTAGTCCATTGTGTGAAAATAGGATTTGGCACCCCCTTTGCAGCTACAACAGCCACAACTCTTCTGGGAAGGCTGTCCACAAGGTTTAGGACTGCCTATGGGAATGTTTGACCGTTCTTACAGAAGAGCATTTGTGAGGTCAGGAACTGATGCTGGATGAGAAGGCCTGGCTTGCAGTCTATGCTCTAATTCAGCAAAAAGGTGTTTTATTGTGTTTATGAACCTTGCTTTGTGCACTGGTGTGCAGTCATGTTGGAATAGGAACAGGCCATCCCCAAACTGGTCCTACAAACTTCAGATCAGGAAGCTGTCCAAATGTGTTGGTATGCTGATCAGTTCCCTTCACTGGAACTAGGAGGCCAAAAACAACTGCTGAAATCATAAATCACATCAGAATACCCCCTCTACCTATTTATTTGGACCAGTGCATAAAGACATGGGTGAAGGAGTTTGGGGTGGTGGAACTTGACTGGCGTGGACTCCTGACTCTATTACAACAGGACACCTTGGGGATCAATTAGAGTGGAAATGGCAAGCCAGGCCTTCTCGTCCAACATCAGTGCCTGACCTTACAAAGGTATATTGCTTGGTATGCTGAGCATGGCTATGGACTAAGACCCTATAAACACTATTAGATTTTCGTCAGATCTTTGGATTCAAATTGACCCAGACCCTTTAATATGACGGCAAACCTTAAGAGTTTAAATGTGTATGCAATCAGGCAGGTCCTTACACTACATGGTTTAGTTATATAAGAACACAAAAATATGCACAAAGTCTAATAATGTGTATGGGCTCTAAAGCCCCGTACACACGGTTCGACGGTTGTATACAACAGGTCGTACTTACGACTGTCATATATGTAATCGGTCGTTCGTAACGCGCGATTTGAACAGCCGAACATACGATGGTCGCACAAGGGGAATTGTATGAGCAGACTAGAAAATGTGGTCGTACCAACAAGCGGTCATACGACCGTTGTATCGTGTGTACAGAGCAGTTGGTACAACAAAGTTGTATTGTGCAAAACACGCATGCTCCGAAGTCAGGAATGGCTGAATGCTAATTACATGCACCTGAACGTTCTTCTGTGGTCATACGATCATGTAATGCAGTCAGTATGCTGGATACAACAGCCAACATATGATTTGCGACGATCGTAGGTACGATAATCGTCCCGTGTGTACGAGGCTTTAGTCCATTGGCATGCACATAAACAAACCAACAGTTTTCAAACCACATGGACCAGTGCAGTGTAAACCATAACATTTTGCATGTGGTGTTACTGCTCATCAGGTGTAAGCATTTGAAACATTCATGAAGAGACAGATTGAATGACACTGGTGGGCGTGTACTTCCATTGGGCGTGTCGATGCTAATGATACAAGCTCTATATAAAGGCCTGCAGTAGATGGCCTCCGTTTGGTCGGGACTGAGAAGAGGTCTGTTTCTTTTTCCTGTGGTGGTTTTGAGAGTAATGAGCTTGTGCATAATGAGTAATTCCTCACCAGAGCTGTTTGCTGAAATTATTGTGCATTTTGACCATCAAAAGTGGGTTTCTGTGGTGATTCTGTCAATTGTGTGTATTGTTTCTGCCTTACCATGCATTCCTAGTTTGGGAGTATCTGCTGATTGTTTGATTTCATTGCTCAATCATGTACATGGAAATGCAGCTTATAACTTAACAGACTAACCAATGAATGTGCGTAGAATGTGGTGTGGCGGTGGGTGTTAGAATTATGTTCTTAATATTATGTTGTGAAGCTTTGTTATAATTAAGTTTTCTCAATTTTGCTGTTCAAAATGTGATGTGTGTTGGTGTTAACTGTAAGGTTTCTAACTATTTTAGATTGTAAGCTCCTATGAGCAAGGCTGTTCCAACTTAAGGGTTTTCATTTGTGTGTCATTCACCATTTTTAGTTTTAATATTTAAACGGTAGGAACTGAATGTGTATATAATTGTGTTTTTATACTTGCAAAATAAATGTCAATTATTGACCTCCTTGTTTGTTTCTATTACTTTTTATGTTGGAAGTAAAATATCTTTCTTTAGAATTATGTGAATTCTAAGCTGTAATTGTGTACCTCAAAACCTAATCTTTAGCACACCAGCAAGTCAATTATCCAGGTGTTTTGGAGTCTTTAGATTTAACAGCTGGAGAAAATTGCAGGTAATGAATTCAGCTGGTGGATATGCAGTTTTGTGTGTGTGTGTGTGTGTGTGAAACTGTCCTCTGCATTTGTTCACCTGCTGTAATCCCAGGGACACCATTTCTTAGTAAACTGCCTTAGGGCCGGTTCACACTGCAGCAATGCAGGAACGCTGTGAATCCACTGTGTTCCGGCATCGCTTGTCTCCTGCTCTGTGAACTGTGGGGACTGGGGAGTGACTGTACAAAGGTAATCACAGCCACAAATCAGTTCACATTATCGCAGTGCAAATTCACACAGGAGTCTTATTGCATGATGTAAACAGCCCAGTGCTCCAATTCTGACCCTGTGTAAAAAAAAAAGGGCTGTGTGTTTGCTCCGATTGTATGTCTGAATTTGAAAAGCAATCTCTATGGCTGAATTCATATTGCACAGAGCTTACATATGAGTCACACTGCAGTGTGCGAATCATATGCTATCTCCAAGGTTGGAGCAGTGTGAACCGGCCCTCACGGACCCAGAACTCTTTGTGATCACCTGGAAGTTCCGGTGCTGGGAGGATGTTAGAAAAGTGTTCCTCCAATCGGTTTTGACTAAAAATTAGGGTCCTGGAAATCTAAAAAAAAATTCATATATCTGTGCACACACAGCCATATATATATATGCGCATCAATACACACACAGCCATATATGTGCGCGTTAATGCACACACAGCCGTATATGCGCAAATGCGCTTATATGCACACTTGTGCGCATTAGCATATATAAATGGCAGTGGTATTAATATCATTGGCGCAGAGGGAGAAGAACATGTTATGCTGGCAGTGGGTGCCTTTTGTGAGGTAGCCCATCAAGAAGCAGGCCAGGATATTGCGGCACCTCTGTTTCATCTTTGTCAGCCATGGCTTTTTGCCCCACGGCATTTTTGGAAAACATGTGGGACTCTGATATCTGGAGCAGGTTTTGCTTAAGGAGACCAGCAATTCTGCACCTCTACCACCTCATACAGGAGAAAATCGCACCAATGACAGAACGCAGGCATGGTCAGGCTATTGGTGACCTTATATATCTTGGGATGAGGCATCTTCCAAGCCACTTCTGCAAGTATTATGGGCATAAGCCAACCCACAGTGTCCAGGATGTTTATGCAGGTCATAAATGCCATTCTTCACCTTGTACCACAATTTAAACACTGGCCACAAAATGAAGATGAGTGGAATGATGTGAAGGTGGCTTTCTACCACCGTGCTCAAATGCCACAAATCATGGGGGCCATTGATTGTACACATGTGGCAATCAGGGCCCCCAGGATCAGTGAAGTTGGTTATCGGAACTGAAAACAGTACCACACCCTCAATGTCCAAGTTGTCTGTGACGCCAGGCAGTGGATTATGAGTGTCCAAGCAGCTTTCCCAGGGTCCTGCCATGATGCCTACATCTTGAAGCAGTCTGGACTCTTCAGGAAATTTGAATGTGGCCAAATGCCACCCGGGTGGCTTATTGGTACAGTATATTTTTTTTTATCTAAAACTCTAATGTAAAGTTACATACAGACATACATGTTTGGCAATATTAGAGGCTCAACACAGAGAAACAGATTTGTATGCAATGTATATGCACCTTGTTTGGACACAAGCTGACATCTTGATCCACTTGTGTGCACCCAGCCTGGCAGCTCAACCCAGGAACATTAGAGAGGTTGTTTCTAACTAATATTAATGTGCAGCAAGCTGGAAAGGTTTGCCCCCTCCACAGAAGCTGAACACACTAGTCATTACAATGGTATTCCCACATGAACAAGGAGTCATTTGATGTAGGAATGAGTCAATGTAGGTTTAGGCTAAACATGGTGCAAGATATGGTACAAAATAAATGTCTGCTGCTTCATGCACATAGGACTTTAAAAAAAACATCCAAAAAATGTCTGTAGCTTATGGGCACTTTCACACTGGGGGCAGTGGGGCATTAGCTGTAAATCCCCGCTAGTCACAGCGGGGATTTACTGCTGTTAGAGTGGCACTAAGGCTGCGGGAGTGGGGCACTTTGAATACCCCTCAAGGGGTTAAAACGGGGTTAAAAGTGCCCGCTCTCTGCGCTTCTGAGGTGGTGTGCAGCCGCTTTGGAATCGCTGCCCATGGTTTTCAATGGGCAGGGGTGGTGGAGGAGCGGTATATTACCGCTCACCGCACCGCTCCAAAGATGCTGCTTGCAGGACTTTTTGTAACGTCCTGCAAGTGGACCACAACAGTGTGAAAACACTCAGGCTTGGGGTGGATGGGGAGTGACTTTTGAGGCTCTTTACATGCGCTTTTTTATTTTTTGTCTAAATAGCGCCTGTAAAGTGCCTCAGTGTTAAAGAGGTCTATCTGTAATTTTTGCACCTTTTACCGGTGTTATATTACCGCCTTTTTTTGCATTTTTTTTTGCATTTTTTTAAAGGGCCAGCGTTTTTTTTTCTTTTACTCTATTGGTCTAAAACATCCAAAAACGTTGGGGATCTGCGTTCTATAGCATTTTTGGTTGTTTTTGGCTGTTTTTGATCGTTTGAACATTTTTACAGCTGAAAAACCAGGTTGGCCTAATACATTCTTCCTTGTCTCCCATTTTGTAGACAGGCATCTATGGCCATAAAAAAGGGATGGGAAGGACTAATGTTTGCTTTTTTGTTTATTTTCCAGGGGGTGCTGGCTATCCGCAGCTGACGTGGCTAATGGCTCCAATCAGGTACCCCCAGGGCCAGCCACAACATCGTTACAATAGTGCCTTGCAGAGAAGCCGGGCCATTGTTGAGCTTACTATTGGCTTACTGAAGTCCCGGTTTCTCTGCTTGGCCAGGCCTGGGGGGGAGCTACTGTACTCTCCTCCAAAGGCTTCCAGGATCATCCTTGCCTGTTGCATTTTACACAACATGTGCCTTGCAAGGGTTGATTCATGGGAGCTGGATGAGGAGAGGGAGCCAGAGGTCCGTCAGCTGCCCTAGGGACCAAAACACAACTGGTGGCATTGGCACCCGGAATCGATTGATTGCTGGCTACTTTACAGGTACGTTTTAGAACATAGCTAGAGATTGAGAATGTGTAAAAATACCAACTTTGCAGGCTAGTTCTCACAGAAACCCAGATGCTAACAAACATATGCCAGTTGGGGTTGACCCTTTATCTAGGGTGTAGTCAACATGACAAACACTGTTTGCTTGCCCACTAACACTAACCTCTTTTCTCAAATGTGTGCCAATTTTGAAGAGAGTGGAGAGGGAGTGGAACACCTGGCAGGTGTTTGCTTTTGTCTGTGCCACCTGTATATATGTTAAAGAAACAAGAACCTCAGCTAAGTATCTAAATGTGTTTTTGTATTTTCAGGGGATCCGTCTGTTTAGGCAGCCATGGCATGTACCCTGGGGATCTTTTTGGGATGACTGTCTGGCGTCACAGGTGTGTTTTGAAATCTTATCTTACGTTTTTGTATTGGCTAAAAAAAGTCAAATCTTTTTTGAACGTACCAGCTCACTGCAGTGGTTAGCAACAGAGCAGGCATGATCTTTCTTTTCATGGGTGATGATGCTGGAGTTCCTGGGCCCTACCCCAGTCAAGTGCACACAGAGCACACAGCTTGTTTTGGAGGGCACCCAAGCCTTGCTGATGAGCAACATAGACACTCCTAGCTCTGCCCTCCACCCCATACATTGTTAGCCAATAGCAGTTACTGCTGCCTCTGCTAATCTGAAGAATGAGTACACATACAGCCAAGGCTCTTATGCCCATTAGTGCATAGTGATGGAGCTCAGGTAAGTATTTGAGTGGCTGTGGGGGCTGCTGGCTAGAGAATATTTGTTACATTCATACATAGAAGCCATGAAGGTACAAACACTTCTGCCTTTGTAAAGAATGTTCTAGGGAAATCATTGCTAACATCAGTCCTGATCTGGAAAAAACTAACATAAACTTAAGCTAGGCTGCACTGAGAATTGATTGTCATGATGAAATGTCAATTATCCATTGTTCACATTTTACAGGAGTGGTACTGCTTTCGGTTCAAGGTGGTAGAAAGGCACCTTTATATCCTGCACTCTTCATTTGTGGAAAGTGGATCATTTGTGATACAAGGCAAGAACTGGCATCTATGACCTGCATAAATAGCCTGGCACATCAGATGTGGCTTGGAAGCTGCCCAGCAATCTGGCCATGTCTTTCCTGTATGCAGCTGGTGGGGGTGCATAATTGCTTCTTGTTTGGGCAAGAACCTGTACCAGATATCAGAGTCCTGCATGTTTCCCAAATCTGTACATTTTGCAAAAAGCCGTGGCTGGCTACATTGCTCCATGAGTGGCTTGAATAAATAAAAATGTTTTCAAATAACCATGTATGTGACCACTTTGTTCAAATTCTTAGACATAAGCTGTGAATGCATCATGCAAATGTACATTTAGCAAACACTGTAAGATGAAGACCAGGCAAATATTATTACTTGGATTTTGTATGTTTAATTCTGCTCAGCTGGGTAGTGTAGTGGTTAGCTCATCAACCTTCCACAGTTGGTTCCATGGGTTTGATTCCCAGGTGTCACCTGCTTCAAATTTACATTGTGGCCTCATACACACAGTCGTTTTTTGATGCCGGCGTTTTCTGCATCTCTCCATGTTAGTCAATGGCCCCATAAAAACATCTGCGTTTTGGAGCTGTAGATGGCGTCGGCATTAGTGAGCTGAAAGTAGAACCCACGGGCATCGCGTTCTGAGGCTGTAACGTTTTGGCATTTTTTGACACAGACGCCGCAAAACGCCAACAAATGCCAACTAACATTGTACCGGCGTTTTTTGACACCAACGTTTTTAGGTTGAAAAATAGCAGAGGGATGATTTTTTTTAAAAAAACGCCTATTGACGCAGACGCTCACTAATGCCGATGCATAACGCCGAAAAACGCAGATTTTTTTTCCTTGACGTTTAACAAGGGGGCCCCCAGATGCCGGGCCCCCCACCCTATGTAAATGAGTATGGGGTACATCGTACCCCTACCCATTTACCTGGGGGAAAAAAGCGTACAAAAAAAAACTACACAGCTTTTTAAAATATTTTATTAAATCCGCTCCGGCATCTTCTCCCCTCTCTTCTTTCTTCGGCTCTTTTGCGGGGTCTTCTGTCTTCTGAGGGGTACGATGTACCCCATACTCATTTACATAGGGTGGGGGGCCCGGCATCTGGGGGCCCCCTTGTTAAAGGGGGCTTCCAGATTCCGATAAGCCCCCGCCCGCAGACCCCAACAACCAACGGCCAGGGTTGTCGGGAAGAGGCTCTTGTCCCCATCAACATGGGGACAAGGTGCTTTGGGGTGGGGGGCGCAGAGCCCCCCTGCCCCAAAGCACCCATACTCCCCATGTTGAGGGCATGAGGCCTGGTACAGTCCAGGAGGGGGGGGCGCTCGCTCATCCCCACCCACTTTCCTGGCCTGCCAGGCTGCGTGCTCGGTTAAGGGTCTAGTATGGATCTTGGGGGGAACCCTACACCGTTTTTTCGGCGTGGGGGCTCCTCTTAAAATCCATGCCAGATCGAAGAGCCTGGTATGCTCTGGGGGGGAACCCCACGCAAATTTTTTGCAGGGGTTCCCCTTTAAGACACCTAGCACACAAGTCGCGCCGCAAGTCGGATCACCGTTATCCGACTCTTGGTGCGGCTTCTATTCAAATCAATGGGCTCCCATAGGGAAACATTGATTTTGAATAGAGGCACAAAACGCCGCTGAAAGCTAGCGTGAAAAAACGTGCATTGACGTCACGCTGAGAAAAGTGGCCATTTTTTCCCTGACGTAAGGCCCGGCGTTTTGCTTATTTTTTTGCAAACGCCTGTGTGTATGAGGCCTCGAAGATACGATCGTGTGTATGAGGCCTGTATGTTGAAAATGATGCTGATTAACAAGCTTTTTGGGGCTTCCATACTATGAAGTTTGTAAATGTATGCAATGGTACATACATATTCAATATTATGGGGTGCTGCAGGTGTGTCCTTGATTTTAAAGGGAACGCCATGCCTATAAGATCAAATAGTGACACCAGCAAACAGTAGTAAAGGTATTTTCTCAATATAATTGTGTTCAAATGACTTAAAATGACCCAGATGGTATCCCCTACTGAAAGCTTGCATTCTACTCAGAAAATAGACAAACTGCTAATAGGTAATGCCACATCAGTATGAGTATGGTTGTTATTAGAATTGAAATGTCAAACCTTTATTAGCTCCAATTTAAATCAGGCAAACATTATTACTAGGATTTTGTATGTTTAGTTCCACTCAGCTGGGTAGAGTAGTGGTTAGCACATCTACCTTTCACAGTTGGTTTGATTCCCAGGTGTCATCTGCTTCAAATTTGCATTGGATGTTGAAAATTATGCAGACGCTGATTACCAACCTTTTTGGGGCTTCCATACTATGAAGCTTGTAAATGTATGCAATGGTACATACATATTCAATATTATGGGGTGCTGCAGGTGTGTCCTTGATTTTAAGGGGAACGCCATGCCTAAGTCAAACCCCCAAAACGGAGTAGAGTCACACCCCCAGGCGCATAATAGGCCCTTTGGGTCTGGTAAGTTTTTAAAGGAGAACCCCAAGCTTAATTTAATTTGACAAAATGCATAAGGGCACCCCAAAATCCAAACCAGGCCCCTCAGGTATAGTATGGATTTAAACGGCAACCCCACAGCAAAGTCAACAAAAAGCAGGCACAGGGGAATTTTAGTTCCTGTGTGGACGTCGTGGGGTATTATAACTTATACATACATGGTAACGTATGTAAATGTTTGAAGTATCATAC
>BLSH010478018.1:204132-222339 GCA_018402905.1 Glandirana rugosa
CCCCCCCCCCCCCCCCCCCGCCATGCCAGGGCTGCATGCTCGGATAAGGGTTTGGTTTGGATTTTGGGGGGACACCAACACCATTTTTTAACAATTTGGCGTGGGGTTCCCCCTAAAATCCATACCAGACCCGAATGGCCTGGTATGGATTTGGGAGACCCCCAATGCAATGCTTTTTCAGTGATCTTTATCTATATTGCAGGGAACCAGCAATACATTCCAGCCACGACCGATTTTAAATGACAATTTTTCCTTTACAAATGTCATTTTGCGGTGCCACTGTTCTAAACATCACAGAGATCCAAGCATGATATTTAAGCACCAGCCGCCCGCCCGCTGCAGCGTGACGGCGGCAAAGTGGTTCGTTATCGCAAACCGCTCTCACCTGACGGCAGCTGCGATGACTACCATTGTGACCGCATGCGTGCTGCTGGAGGCACTCTTGCATACTCACTGTGTTCTGGGGGGGTCAGGGAGCGGGTAGGGCAGACTTGATAGCCACTGGCTACCCGCGATGGCCCCTCTGCAGTGAAAGAATGGAGGTCCGTGTATGTAAACATGGATCTCAGTTCGGACAGAGGGGGAAGGGCAGTGATCACAGGCTTCCTGTATATGGAAGCCATGATCACTTCCCTCCCCCTGGCAGCCCAGCCGCCATACAGTTAGAACTCCCCATAGGGAACACAGTTAACGCTCTCCAGGTTAACCCCTTCACTGGCAATGGCATTTCTACAGTAAGCAGTGCATTTTTAGACCACTGATCGCTGTATAAATGCCAATGGTCCAAAAAAAATGTCTAAATGGTCCGACATGTCTGCCGCAATATTGCGGTGCCGCTAAAAATCGCAGATCGCTGCCATTACTAGTAAAAAATGTAAAAAATACAACTCCAGAAATTAATTTGCATCATCCCTAAACATAGCAACTTTTGCGCAAACAAAACAATAAATGCTGATTGCAATTTTTTATTTAAAAAAGATAGGAGGAAGAATATAAATTGGCCAAAAACAAGTAAATAAACAGATTTTTATTTTTTTACAATTGGATTTGTATTTTAGCAAAAACGAAGAAAAACTAGTTATTTTGAAAAATTGTCGCTCTTTTTTTATGTAGAGCGGCGATCACAAATGACGCAGAGGAGATCAAATATCACCAGAAGAAAGCTCTATTTGTGGGTAAAAAAGGACGCAAATTTTGTTTGGGTACAACGTTGCACGACCACGCAATTGTCAGTTAAAGCAGCGCAGTGCCAAATCGCAAAAAGTGCTCAGGTCCTAAAGCGTGAATTCCTTCCGGGGCTGAAGTGGTTAAAGGAATATTTTTTTTCACTTTAACCATTATTAAAACCACTGCTCCTGAAAAAAAAAAATAATTAGAAACTTTTTTTTTTTTTCTATTCAGACATGTCCCCTGGGGCTAAGGCTGTTACAATTAGAGAGAGGGGTGGAATTTTTTTTTTTTTTTTTTAGGGCAATGAACTTGCATACAACCGCAAGTTCAAACCCAGCCAACATCAACACGTAACCTGAGAGGCATCTTCACAGGCAAATAGAGCTCGCATGTGTGCTATTTTACTCGAGTATGTGAGAGTTGAAGTTGTAATTGTCTTTAATTTGGAGTTATTTTAAGGCACTGCTGGAGTAGATTTGGGAGGTATAGTAAATCAGGGCCATTGTGTCTTTAAAAGAACAAATGGTGCAACTTTCTTCTGCACCATCATATGAGAGCTTAAATCAGGATCTCCAAACAAACATTAAAAATCTAGAGATAGAAAATTAAGGATACAAAAAGATCAATGTTTTTATGAGACTTGAAAGATTATGAAGAGGATATTGTGTAAGTGCGACGTGGTCGGAGGTTTCCACATTCAATCCTTCCCATTGCAGCAATTTGGCATGCGATTTAACATCTCAAATCACATGCCAAATTGGCAGCAATTACCGGCAATGGAACCGTCCCAATCGGTGCGACTCTGCATTTGCTGCACCGCACCGATTTACAAAAGTAGTTTCTGTACTACTTTTGTCGATTTCAGGTTCTATTTCCATTGACATCTGTGCAGCAACCCACACAGATGTCTCTCAAATCGCACCTGAAATCTGGACTGACATGCGGGAATGAAATGGTGTGAGTTCAGTTGTACTCGCACGATTTCATTCCCGCAGTCAATGTGAACCAAAACTTAAAAAGAGATCTGGATCAATAACAGACAAGACCAGAGGCTTCTGATAATCAATTAGAGTTTTCTGATACAGCTGATTCTATATCTCTGAATGCATCGTCTAGCTCAGTTGGTTCTGTTTTTTTCCAAACACCGCTCCCCTGTCATTCCTCCAAAAAACTTGCAGAACAAAACACATCAACAAAAAGGAGAAATGAAAGGATAGGATGTGGAAGGAAGAAAGGACAAAACAAGTTACAGGAAATATCCGAGGCGCAATCGAAAACCCAAGGAATGGGTACTGTCAATGTGTTAAACTACTCTCCCATCACATTAACTGACAGTGAAATTTCTATGTTGTCTAAAGGATTATCTTTTTCTCCCACTCATCAATTTGATGTCTTTTCAAACATTTTGGACATTAATTGTTTTGTTGGGAATTTAAAGTTGAGAAAACATTTTGCACAGGACTCTGAGGTTGGTGATGTTCCAGATTGCACTCCATACACGGTACAATCGGAAGATCCCACTGAATAGTCTGTTTCATTTAGGCATGTTATCTACTCTTGGCAGTCTTCAGTCTGAGCCTGAGGGATGTTTATATGGTATTGATAGCAGCTCTATCCCTATGGGAGAAAAGTATTTTTACCCTCTACAGACTCGGAATGGAATGGTTGATTGAAAAATCTAGGTTACGTAAATACCTGAATAATTTCAATTTAACAAAAACCGAGTTCCTGTCTCTACTAGGATTAAAATATAGGAAAGATATCTCTATCCACCAGGCTGATAAGGGTGGTGCAGTGGTAGTGTTAGACACTGACAGCTACAAGGCTGAAGCACTCAGACAATTAGCTGACACAAACACCTATCATGTATTAAAAACTGATCCAACTAGGGATATAAAATTGAAATGATCCTACTTGCTTGATGAGGGTAAAGAATTGGGAGTAATTGATCAGAAAACTTTAGATTTTCTATTAGTATCCAAACCTTTTACTCCAATCTTCCATCATCTCACCAAAAATGCAAAAGGACCAGTTTCCCATTCAGGGTCACCCTATAGTGGCAGGAATAGGGTCCCTCCTGGAGAGACTAAGTGAATGGGTGGATGAACATCTACACCCGATCGTTATACGCCTACCAGGATGTCTCAGGGACACAAGACATCTCCTAGCATACACACACATGAAACTAGATGTCCTCAGGGTATACATGGATTACCGTTGATGTGAAAGCTTTATATTCATGTATACCCCATACATTAGCTTTAGAGGCTGTCAGATGCCATCTTACACATTATAGCTCATACAGTGAGGAACTATGTGATTTTGCTGTACAGGGTGATTGCATTTTTACTGAAGCATAACTATTTTATGTTTGACTCAGTTTATTATGTTCAATGCCAAGGAGTGACCATAGGGGCAAAGTTTTCACCGTCTCTAGCGAATCGATACATGGACTAGTGGGAGGAGATTTTTCTCTTTAGCCATAACAATCCTTTCAGAGAGCAGATCAACTGGTACTGTCGCTTTATAGATGATTTAATACTTGTATGGAAGGGTCCAGTCCATGAAATTGATTTTTTTATTCGTTATTTAAATGACAACCTTGAGGTTACAATTATCATTTTGAGCAAATCGATTATCTGGATTTAACCCTTACTGGACATACTCAGAATGGATCAATCAGTACCAAAACGTTTAGAAAGGAATGTGCTGGTAACTCCCTTTTAGTTGCCACAAGCTGTCATCCACCACATACAATCAAAGCCATCCCCATTGGGGAATTTGTGAGAGCATGGAGGAATAGCTCTTCACAATCAGATTTTGACTATGAATGCAATATGGTCACTGATAGACTTAGACAATGGGGTTTCAATGATTTGATTGAGGGGGTAGGAGGCTGGTAGAGAGGAGAGATCACAATGACCTTATTGGCATTGGAACAAGCAGCAAGACAACTAAGCGCTCTCATCGTAATTTCAGAGCGGCTCATTTTTTCACTACTTATTTAATGCAGTACCAGATTATAAAAATTGTTAAACAGTGTCTTCCCATCCTGTATGCTGACAAAGCATTATACAATGTTCTCCAATAGGGATGCAGTTTCTCAAGTAGGAGATCTCCCACTTTGGGATCTGTCCTTTCTCCCAGCCTTTTCAGTTCCCATAGTTCACAACCCTCCCATACATGGGTGAGCATCACAGGATCATATCCATGTGGCCACGGGACGTGTAGACAGTGTTATAGACATAATTAGAGCAAAATAGTGACTTATTTCTCTACGGGAGAGGTATATTCCCTTAAGGATTACATTAATTGTAATTCTAAGCATGTCATTTATGTCATTGAATGCAAGGCCTGTCATATACAGTATGTAGGATGCACTATAATGACACACTGAATTCCAAAGAATATATCCAATGTGTCTAAACATTTTAGAACAGTAGAGGGAGCAGGGAACCTTGGCCACTTTTCTATTTTTTGTTTAGAACAAGTCAAGAGACCTCCAAGAGGGGGTGACAAAAATCGCACCCTACTCCAGTGAGAAGTTTTGTGGATTTACACCCTTAATATCAGAATTCCAGCGGGAATGAATAATAGGATGGATATAAATTTGTTTTTGAAATAAATACATTCCCCTTTGGGATTTATATGATTCATTTTCTCTTGTGTGCTCCTTTTCTTTTTCTGAATGCTTTTCCCCCTATCCCTCCCACTGGCTATCTCACTTGGTCTGTTCACATGTTTTGACTAAATAATTCCATGATTGTCAATCAAGTATTGTACCGCCCCTTTTCCCATTCTCAAAGGGGCTGCTTTGGTATAAAAGTTTGATTTTAATGTTGTTAACTTATGGTATGAGGAAGACTTTGGTCGAAACGTGTTAGCATTATGTGGATTGTACACTGCTATTGTGCCAAATAAAATCCTTATAAGAAGGGTTGCTGGCTGTTTCTTCTACTATCATAGGGAAAGGGCCTGAGCTACCCAGGGTTTTTGTCCACATGATCAGTCCATGGATCTGTATAATGCTCCTACATTACAAGCAAAAAAAAATCCTTTGGAGTCTTATTAGGATTAGGTGTCATTTTAACACTCCTGGCAGATCTATTTGAGTACTCCTGGGAACACCAGAGACAGTCTTATATCTAACTCTATAACGCTTATGTTTCTTAATTTTAATCTTACTAAATTACCCATATTATAAATGCATAAGAGACTTTACACCCATACAGCAACAGCGATTAGTCACTTGCTATTCAGATATCCACTTAGCCAAGTCGGAGGACATTCTATGGGAACACACCAAGCACACAAACACAAATATAATCAAGAGAAGGTAAGAAGAACAGATATAGCAATAAAAACAAACCTTCAAGTGCACTTGAGTCACACAGAGATGTGCTGCCGTCATTATACAATCTTTAATCGTTTTTATTGATATATATGTACTACAAAAAAAGGTGGAGAAGAAAGGTGGACATTGTCCTTAACCAATAAGAACGCAACACCAATAAGAATGCAACACCTCTGTACAATGTAACCTGGTTATATAACAATTATGTAATAATACTGTCAGAAAACATTGCAACTGGAATATATCATTAAAAAGTTCGGACACACTGACCGCATGATCAGTTGTCCAAGAAATAGATTGCTCCATTGTCTGTGCTAGCATTTCTCAGAAATACTTGTTTATCACATATAGTACAATACAGTCACCTGGATATCATGACTGCTGAGGCGCATAGACCTAGGAGAAACCAGCTGTTAAATCTTAAAACCTTACAAAACCTTGACACCCCCCCCCCCCAGAAAGAGACCACATTTAAAACCATTTAGTTGGGAAAAAAAAGGGCAAGGCCACAGCTTTATTTAATTTCCAACACAGAACATGTAAACTATGTTAACCAGTGTCAGTCACCAGGGTCGTCTTTAATATTGATTGGACCCTGGGCAAACATTTTCTTGGGCGCCCCCCCCCCCCATGCAATTTTTGTATGGGTATAGGTACCCGTCTCCCCTTCTCCCCCTAAAAGGTGGTAAATATGGGACCGAAGGGGGGAGGACACAGATAAGTGGAAGTTTAATTTTTGAGTGGAACTCCGCTTTGAAGTGGAAGTCTAGCCTAAATCTAAAATCTCTAATCTCTAAATCTACTTGCAACCATAATCTAAGACTAACCTATAGTATCTAGCCCTGTAAAAAAGATATCGCTATACATACCTTTTCTGAAGCCGCTCCAATCTGGTCCCACGCTGAGCTGTCAGCGGCGGCTTTGATGTGTAGGCAGGTGCAGAAGGGGCAGCGAAAACGGAAGCCCCATTGTAACTCTATGGGTGACGTCACTCCCCAGTCGTTGTTGGCCGTCTCCTCTGCAGAGCTTCCACCACTGGAGATCAGACTGGATTGGCTTCAGAAAAGGTATGTATAATGATTTTTGTTTTACAGGGCTAGATAGGTTAGTCTTAGATTGTGGCTGCAAGTAGTTTTAGAGAAAGTTTGTTTTAGGCTGAACTTCTACTTTAAAGAAGGCCATTAAAGCCAGCAACTGTTGGAACACTGAACACCTTGATCAGGACTAGGTAATGTACAACATAATGTATAGAATGCAGGGGTCAGGAAGAGTAAGTAGCATCCAAAACAACATAATGTATAGATTACAGGGGCCTTGAGTAAAGCTGGCCACACAAGAAGCTGAACAAAATAACCTGAATAAATTTCCACATCCACTCAAGGTGGATGGGGAAATCCTCCCTGCTGTGTCTTTATATTCTGACAACGGGATTCCCCCACTGTCAGAATATGCTGACCAGCGTTGCAGCCACTGGCTGCATGTACTAATTGAATGCTGCAGGACTGTTTATCAGAAACCAATCTATCGGACAAAACATTATATAGAGTGTAACAGTCAGGACAAGCCCTCCCATTCACATCAAATTCCCCCGTTATAATCACAAATCCCTATCAGAGTCCTCCCCCTTATGTCAAAGCCCCCCCCCCATTCATTAGGGTCCCCAGAGTCTCCCTCTCCCATTTACATCATGGTCCCCTGAGCCACCACCCCTTAGATTAGGGTCCCCAGAGCCCTCCCTCTTACGTCAGGGTCCCCAGGGCCACCCTCCCGTGCATCAGGGTCCCCAGAACCCTCCTTGGTACATCAGGGTTCCCTGAGCCACCCCCCCCCCTTACATTAGGATCCACAGGGCCATCCTTCCATGCATCAGGGTCCCCAGAGCCCTACTTGTTACATCAGGGTTCCCTGAGCCACCCCCCCTTACATTAGGGCCCCAAAGCCACCCTACCATGCATCAGGGTCCCCTGAGCCCCCATACTTACATCAGGGTCCCCAGAATTATCATATATATTTTTTTTATTAAGGTCCCAAAAACCTCCTCCTTACAGCAAGGTCCCCAGATCCCCCCTCCTTAGATCAGGGTCCCCAAAGTTTCCCCACCCTTACATTAGGGTCCTCAGATCCACCCCACTCACATCAGGGTGCCCTCCTTAAAATCACCCCTTCTTATATCAGGCTCCCCTGAGTCACCCTCTCATATCAGGGTCCCAGGGCCCCCCTCATTACATCAGGGTCCCCAGAGCTCCCCCTTCTATACATTAGGGTCCCCAGAGTTCCCCATTTTACACCATGGTTCCCAGAACACCCTACCTTACATCAGGGTCCCCAGTGCCCACCTCTGCACATCAGGTCCCCAGAGCTCTCATCCTTACATAAGGGTCCCCAGAGCTCTCATCCTTACATAAGGGTCCCGAGAGCGCTCATCCTTACATAAGGGTCCCCAGAGCTCTCATCCTTATATCAGGGTCCCCAGAGACCCCCTTCTTACATCAGGGTCCCCAGAGCCCACCTCCATACATCAGGGTCCCCAGAGCCCACCTCCATACATCAGGGTCCCCAGAGCCCCTCTCATTACATCAGGGCCCCCAGAGCTCTCATCCTTACATTGGGGCCCCCAGAGCCCACCTCCTTACATCACGGCCCCAGAGCGCTCATCTTTACATTGGGACCCCCAGAGCCCCCCTCCTTACATCAGGGCCCCCATAAATTCCCCACGCTTGCATCAGGGTCCTTAGGTTCACCCCCTTTACAGTAGGGTCCACGCACACCATCTTAAATCAGGGACCCAAAAGCTGCTCCTCCTCCAGCAGTTCCTTACCTTGAGTTCTGAACATGTGAAGCACGGGGGAGACGGGGCAATGCCAGGAGCCAGGTGAAGGAGGCAGTTCCACACTGTGGGTGGAGTGAGGCACACTGCTATGTAGTTGTTGCTAGCAGCCAGCCACTGACCAGTGCCAAAATGAGCCAGGAGGTGCGGCAGCAGCCATCCCAGGACTGCAGGAGTAAGTTCCGCTCTCTCCAACTGCCAGGGGGTGGAGTCAAAGTGACCACGTGGTTGGTTGCTAGACGCCAGGTGGTCCTTGCAACCGACCACTGCTGGCCTGGCTAGGGAGAGCAGGGGCCGGGACTGCAGCAGCGGGACTATATCGGCGCCGCTGTGCCCGGTAAAAAAAAATGAAAAAGTCTAATGTATGGCAACACTCGCGCAGGCTCAAGGGGCAGCTGCTTTGGGCCCCACAACAATGATGGGGTCCTGGGCAGCTGCCCCTTTTGCCCTGCGTTAAAGACAGCCCTGCCATTCATAGTTGTACTGTGAGCACGCTTTAACATTAACTATTCAAATTCCAAAGGGGCCTGTCCTTACCATAAGTGCTGGACAGACTGACTAATTCCAACTCCCGATCCAGGGCATAGCCCATTACCGCAACTTTAAATGCTGGCAAGGTAAAAAAACAGGCACCCGCACGTTAGTATCTTACTGAGGTGCGCTCCACCGCAGCCAGCACCTTTTCTACACCGTACTACCCACGTGGAAGAAAAATATATTTTAAATATATTTTAAAAAAACATTTGTGATATATTTTCCCCAAATATATTGACATGTATTTTAAATACTACAATTTTGGTCATATTCAATATATTTCAAAAATATATTTCAATATATAGGTTTCATACATGCTGAAATATATTTCAAAATGTATTTTGGAATGCATTGTAAAATATGCTGCAAATATATAAAGAAATCTATGTTAAATGTACTTCTGAATGCATTTAGCAAAATATTTCTGCAGCCATAAATATATTGCAAAGTGCTTTTTGGAATGCATTGTGAAATATGCTGTGAATATATTCTGGAATGTATATTAAGTGCCGGTTCACACTGCCGTGACTTGTCATGTGACTTGAGAGTTCAAAGATGCTTGACAAGTCACACCCCATTAATGGAACCGTTCTAAATCGGTGCAACTAAGAAAAAGGTTCCTACGCTACTTTGGGGCGACTTCTACGGGACTTGATTTTTGTTAATGAGGTTGCAAGCAAGCTGCAATGAAGTCGCGCAGGATGTCGGCTGTCAAAGTCATGCGACTTTGAAGCTGCGTAGATGTGAATTGGCAATAAATGTACTTCTGAATGAAAAATTTGAATGCATTCCTATTATATTCTGAAATGCATTTTTATATTGCATTTTACATATTTTAGGGCTATAAAACCGACAAACATTTCTGATAGTTTTCCCAAATTTCCAATGCATTTCAAATATGATCTAAATGTATACCCATTAAATTCCAAAATATACTCTGGATGTGGAAAAAGACAATAACACATTAAAATACACACAAAACTTTATTAGCATGTAAATATACAAAAAAAGTACAACACATAATAGAAAGTGGTGTTAACTGTGGTACATAACATTAATGACATAAAAGTGTATTTGTGGTATTCTGCTGAGGTTCCTGATGTTTCCTTCAGGCGATATTTCAACTCCGCAATTTTTCTCTTAACAGCATCACTTATCACACCTTTTGAAGTTCCAGGAAACTTTGCCAAAGTAGCAGCTTTAAAAAGTAAATAGAAAATATTAGACTTATTCGATTTTCTTTGTGAACCAAAAACCTTGTAAGAGATGCAATAATACAGCTAAAAGAAAAAATAAAACTAACAATACTAAGCATGTATAAAAACATCAAAAATATTGTAGACTTTTCAAAAACCAGTATAAAATCTACATCTTGCCTACAACTCTCATTTTGACACAACAGTCAAATTGGCTGACAGTCTACATGTCAAAGCCAATGTTTTCATAGGGTCTAACTGCATCCGCTTCTCTCCATCTGTCAGCCGCTTGGAGGCACCACCTTGAAAGTTACTTTTTATCAAAGTGGTTGTAAAGGAACAAGGTATTTTACCTTCATGCATTAGTGCATGAAGGAAAAAAAACCTTCTGTGTGCAGCAGCCCCCCAATACTTACATGAACCCCACCTCTATCCAACGATTTGCACGAGAGCCTTTTTTCTCTCTGGGAACTCGTGCTGGTGATTGGCTTTCTGCAGTGGTGGGAGCTATTGGCCCCCACTGCCGTCAATGGCAGCCAGTGAGCCAATTAGGAGATGGAGGGGGCGGGGCCGAGGCACAGCTCAGTGTGTGAATAGACATACAGAGCCATGATACGGCAGTGCCGGCATGGGACCTGAGAAGAGGAGGATCCGGGCTGCTCTGTGCAAAAACCACAGTACAGAGCAGGTAAATATAACATGCTTATTAGTTAGAAAAAAAAAAAAAACAAGGCTTCAATATTGCTTTAATGTTTTGGTACCACATTGATGTGTTGCAGTCCATTGTGGTACAGACAAATACACACCAGTACCAGTATGCAGCTCCATCTGCATATTTAGATCTTGAACCAGTCTTGAAAATGAGTTGTTAACAGTTCTGCAAACAATGTTAAATGCAGAATTTTGAAAGATTCAAACAAAATATTATAGAACTAATGGTTTTCAACTGGTGGATTGCAACCCCATTTTTAGTGGGTCACCACATGGTGATAGGTTTCTCAGCTTCCCCATAGCAAAGTATTGTCAGTTCTCATGCTGAGCTGCCATTCAGAATATGTTTCCCGGAGTGTCAGCTTGCAGTGGGATGGGCTGGTGGTATGGCTGTTAGGGAGCTCCATCCATATGTGCATTATATACAACTCTCTTACATGCCCTGTAGAGATGCCTGGACCAGAGTGACATCACATTTTGGGTCCTAGCACCTATATAGGGCATGCGAGGGAGTTGTACAAGTTATGCACATATGGATGAAACTCAGTTACAGCAAAGCAGACCACATTGGATCCCAACCCGTGTGATTAATCCACTGTACCATGCATTCTGGTGTGGGAGGTGCATTGAAATTCATTTAAATGGCACCCCAAATGCACCTCCCACCCACAGTTTGATCGCCTGCAGCTGTGTATGCTTGTGTGGTGCAATTTGGGTTGTGACTTAATGACCAAGGACAAATGTTGGTCCTGAGGTCACATACAGTAGGTTGAGAACCACTGTTTAGAGTTGAGCGAACACCTGGATGTTCGGGTTCGGTGGGTTCGGCCGAACTTCACAAAAAAGTTTGGGTTCGGTACCGAACTTGACCCAAACTTGACCCCGAACCCCATTGAAGTCAATGGGGACTCAAACTTTTCGGCACAAAACTGACTGTAAAAAAGTCCTGGAAAGTGCTAGAGGGCTGCAAAAGGAAGTAAAATGATTTTAGAACAATCTGTCCCTTACAGCAACAGCAGATACCTGACCCTATAGGAGTAGGCAATGATTTTAGAACAATAATCTGTCCCTTACAGCAACAGCAGGAACCTGACCCTATAGAACTAGAAGATGATTTTAGAACAATAATCTGTCCCTCTAAGCAGTAGACTCTACCTAGTCCAGTCAGATCATTCTGTAATGCAGGATGAGATGTTATTAGATCTGCAATCTGTCCCTAAAAGCAGTAGTAGTAGCAATCTCTACCTAGTCCACAATCAGATCGTTCTGTAATGCAGGATGAGATGTTATTATATCTGCAATCTGTCCCTTACAGTGCCAGCAGCATCCTCTCCCTACACTAGCCAGAGGACATGTGACATGCAGCACTAAGTGACTCCAGCTTATAAAGAGGCTGGGTCACAAGATGCACTGGCCAATCACAGCCATGCCATTAGTAGGCATGGCTGTGATGGCTTCTAAGGGCAAACCAGTGAAACGCTTGTTGATTGGCTGCCCTGCAGCTATTCAACATGCGTGATCAAATACCCAAACCCAAACTTTTTTTCAAATGTCCGGGGTCACGGACACCCCAAAGTTTGGTATGGACCCGAACTTTTCAGTTCGGGTTCACTCAACTCTACCACTGTTATAGAAAATGTGATCAGTGCTGTGTTAGCAATTTGAATGAATATATCTCTGAATGTTTTCTACTTGCTGTATAAATTGAAGGAACTTTAAAGTGGTTGTAAACTTGAATGAACATTTAAAAAAAACTGCAAGACAAAGGCATAATGAGCTAGTATGCATCGCATACTAGCTCATTATGAAATACTTACTTTGGATCGACATGCTTCTTCCGGGTTCGGCGGCTCCAGCCAATCACAGCGCAGCTCCCGTGCTGTGATTGGCCAGAGCCGTGCTGACATCACTCCCGTGCAAGAGCCACACTTAGTGAAGAAATGGCCTAGTCGGGCCGTTTCTTCACTGTGTATGTGCCGATGACATCAGCACATGCAGATACAGTGAATATATCCTAAACAGTGCAACTTTAGGAGACACTCACGGAACCTACAGGTAAGCCTTATTATAGGCTTACCTGTAGGTTAAAGTGGTTGTAAAGGGTTTAAAATCTGTTTAAACTTGCTAGTGTAGTCTTGCATGACTTTGTCATGTGCAATTAATGTTAGGTGTCAGGTGTGGGGAAAAGAGAAAACCAACCTGTTTAGGCCTAGAGTACGACGCTTGATGCTGATGCACACAATACACCCACACAGGATGAACTGCCACCATCATTCTTTAGTGCTATTAGCTGCGCTGTTGTGGTTTTCAAAGTATCGAATACGCCAGGCAACTCTATGGAAATGCAATACCTTAGTTATAAAAACTTTTTAAGTAACATAATGGCCTATTTTCTCACTATATCCATTAATTTCATTTGTTAGAAATTAATTACTTGAGGGAAAATGTACCTTTACATAATTAGAGGGTTTTCTCCAGTCTGCTGCTGACCCCCCACTAGATCAAAAATAATTCAGTAGTTTCACCCAAGATAAAAGTAAGGATGTTCCACAAAACAAAAAACGTACTTGTGCATATAGTATATAGTTACCTCAGTGCACTCACTGATATGATAATGAACGTAGCACAGTACACTCCCAGTTCCCCAAAGATCCCCATAGGTACTGTAGTATCTGTTTGCTTGAGAGCTAATAGTGACTCTCAGGCATCCACCTCCCAAGGCACCCTGGCAGGGTTTTACCACCTCCAACTTCACATGTGAATGAGCCTTAAAAGTGCCATTGCCAAATGCAACTAAGGGCTCATTCACAAGTGCGGTATGCAATGCGCCTCTGAAAAATTATGCAAGCATGTTTGATAGGTGGTGAGGAGGCGAAATGTTTAAAAACAATAATTGCAGTGAAAGGCACGCGGTTGCACCACGGTAATATGGCAATTATAGGTTTAAATCAGGAAGTGAGGAGGCAACATTGAAGGACACTGTGCCCGATGATCTTTGACTTCTCCCATGTTTTTCAGGTAGATCTCCACCTCTCTAAGGTTGCCTACCTCTGCCTTAAAACACTGTAGAATGAAAGGGCAATATATGTTTGGTCAAATTTGTCCATATTCTACCTGTCTGGCTTTCAGAAATGCAACTACCTAGCTGGGAGTTAGGTTATATTGACTTACCTGTAACAATTAGTTGTTGGTTTTCGTCTTCCAAGTGCTTAATCCAGTTTTCCATTCACCAGCTGCTAGACTTGGTCAGGTGCTTTGACAGCGGCTGGCGGCCATCTGTCAGAATTCCAAAAAAAAAAAAAAATTCAGCCATATATAATATATACAGCAATGTGCACAGAGATTATGCTGCACGGTGACTGGGTGTAGAATGGAAGTCATATATAATATATACAGCAGTGTGCACTGAGATTATGCTGCACAGTGACTGGGTGTAGAATGGAAGCCATATATAATACACATAGCAATGTACGCAGAGATTATGCTGCACAGTGACTGGGTGTAGAATGGAAGCCATATATAATATATACAGCAATGTGCACAGAGATTATGCTGCACGGTGACTGGGTGTAGAATGGAAGTCATATATAATATATACATCAATGTGCACAGAGATTATGCTGCACAGTGACTGGGTGTAGAATGGAAGCCATATATAATATACATAGCAATGTACGCAGAGATTATGCTGCACAGCGACTGGGTGTAGAATGGAAGCCATATATAATATATACAGCAATGTGCACTGAGATTATGCTGCATGGTGACTGGGTGTAGAATGGAAGCCATATATAATATATACAGCAATGTGCACTGAGATTATGCTGCATGGTGACTGGGTGTAGAATGGAAGCCATATATAATATATACTTCAATGTACACAGAGATTATGCTGCACAGCGACTGGGTGTAGAATGGAAGCCATATATAATATATACAGCAATGTGCACAGAGATTATGCTGCACGGTGACTGGGTGTAGAATGGAAGCCATATATAATATACATAGCAATGTGCACTGAGATTATGCTGCACGGTGACTGGGTGTAGAATGGAAGCCATATATAATATATACTTCAATGTACACAGAGATTATGCTGCACAGCGACTGGGTGTAGAATGGAAGCCATATATAATATATACAGCAATGTGCACTGAGATTATGCTGCACAGTGACTGGGTGTAGAATGGAAGCCATATATAATATATACATCAATGTACACTGAGATTATGCTGCATGGTTACTGGGAAGGTGAATGAAGAACAGAATGAGAACTATTGAGCAGGGAATAAACAAATAAAGCTTAACTCATGCACCATACTTTCACAATTCTAATGTTATTTGATAGGAGGAATTACCTTTCATCCAGGAGAATACAGAGAGAGCTCTCCACCATGCTATCCAGAGGCCTTAACAGGATCAGGAAGTGAGAGGTGAAAGTTTACTCTCTACTTCCTGTTGCCCACTTCCTCCCACAGATCTGCTTTACTTTGACTGCAGTCTCTGCTACTCATGCTGTTTGGAGTTTTCTCCCAGGGCTCGATTTACATTTAGGAGATTGTAGGCGCAGAAATCTGACCCCCATCCCAATAAAAAGAATGAAAAAAGAAATGGGAAAAATATCTTTACATGTAAGTAAACGATGGGCGATGCATTCTTGAGATATATATATATATATATACACACACACACACTGATCAGCCATAATATTATGACCACCCACCTAATATTGAGTATGGTCCCCTTTTGCTAAAACAGCCCTGACCCATTGAGGCATGGACACCAAAGTAACATCCACATGAATGGCAGGACCCAAGTTTTCCCAGAAAAACATTGTCCAAAGCATCACGCTGCCTCTGCTAACTTGCCTTCTTATACTGCACCCTGGTGCTATCTCTTCCACAGGTAAGTGACACACCCGGCCATCCACATGATGTAAAAGAAAACGTGATTCATCAGACCAGGCCCCCTTTTTTACTTCATGGACAACATGTTCACTTGCTGCCTAATATAGCCCACCAATTTTCAGATGCCATTGTAACGAGATATTCCCTTTACCTGTCAGTGGTCATAATTTTATGGCTGATTAGTGTGTGTGTGTATATATATATATATATATATATATATATATATATACATACATATATATATATATATATATATATATATATATATATATATATATATATATATATACACATATATACACACACAGAGTATATACACACACACAAGAATGCAGCTCTCGTCACTTACATATTTACCTTCCTGCCCTGTCTAGTATTATTGGCACATGGCAGCAGTACAGCTTGGGCAAGTATATGACACCTAAAGCGGAGTTCCACCCAAAAGTGGAAGCCCCACTTATCTGCCTCATCCCCCCTCCATTGCCACACTGGGCACCTTTCGGGGGGGGGGATTCTGTTTTTGACAGGTACCTGTCCCCACTTTCGAGAGATCTTGCCGCAGCGAGATCACTTGGAAGTTCGGTTCCCTCCTCCCACCGTTGGGCCATTCAGAAAGCATATTAGGCTTTGCACATGCATGCGCAGTTGGGAACCGGTTGTGAAGCCGCAAGGCTTCACCGCCAGTTTTCATTAGGGCCAGTTCACACCATAGAACACAGTCCGGATGCATTCCAGATGCTTTTCTGCATGTATGTTTTTGGTGTATTTTTGATGCAGTCCAGTGCGTTTTTCCACCTCTTTTTTCTTAACGTTAACAGTGGTGTAGTGAATAGCACTTTCACCTGGCAGCAAAAGGGTTGTTGGTTCGAATCTCAACCACTACACTACCTGCATGGAGTTTTCATGTTCTCCCTATGCCTGCGTGAGTTTCCTCCGGGTACTCCGGTTTCTTCCCACACTCCAAAGACAGGTAATTAAGGTAGGTTGATTGGCTCCTGTCTAAATTGGCCCTAGTGTGTGTATGTATGTGAGTTAGGGGCCTTCGATTGTAAGCTCCTTGAGGGTAAGGACTGATGTGAATGTACAATGTATATGTAAAGCACTGCGTAAATTGACAGGGCTATATATAAGTACCTAAAAATAAATAAATAAAAATAAATAAACACATGTGTGTTCCAGTGCGTTTTTGGTGCATTCTAGTGTGTTTTACAGCGTTCCAGTACAGTCCAGTGCAGGAAAAATGCAGCATGTTCTACTTTTTGTTTTGGAACTGGAAAGCACTGGAACTGCAAGCAGTGGTTTGAACTATATTGAAAACCATATAACCTACTTTCTATGCATTTTTGAAGCAGAAAAAAAATGCACTGGACTGCATGTGGTGTGAGTTGGCCCTTATAGGCAATGGTGACAGCAGCACCAGAGAGCCAATGGAAACAACTCTGGCTGGGGTGCCAACATCGCTGGATTCCAGGACAGGTAAGTGTCCATATAAAAAAAGTCAGCAGCTACAGTATGTTTAGCTGCTGACTTTTAATTTTTTGCTCGGGGGGGGGCGAAACTCTTTAATATCCCAATTCCTCTTAATTAACTGCTGGAATTCTCTCCGCCGCATTACCCACCCCATTACCCTTCAGCAGGTACTAAGTCCAGACAATGGAATAGACTTAGTAAACAAAAATATACAGTATATATACTATTTTGCCAAAAGTATTGGGACGCCTGCCTTTACACACACATGAATTTAATGGCATCCCAGTCTTAGTCTATAGGGTTCAATATTGAGTTGGCCCACCCTTTACAGCTATAACAGCTTCAACTCTTCTAGGAGGGAGGCTGTGCACAAGGTTTAGGAGTGTGTCTATGGGAATGTTTGACCATTCGTCCAGAAGCCCATTTGTGAGGTCAGTCACTGATGTTGGACCAGAAGGCTTGGCTCGCAGTCTCCGCTCTAATTCATTCCCAAAGTGTTCTATCAGGTTGAGGTCAGGCCAGTCAAGTTCCTCCACCCCAAACTCGCTCATCCACACTATATTGTCAAAATAATTGGGCCACCCCTCCAAATCATTTGGAGGAGGGGGGATTATGGCATGTGGTCGTTTTTCAGGGGTTGGGCTTTGCCCCATAGTTCCAGTGAAGGGAACTCTTAAAGCGTCGGCATACCAAGACATTTTGGACAATTTCATGTTCTCAACTTTGTGGAAAACAGTTTGTTCCTGTTATCATATCACTGTTCTGCAAACATCTGCAAACTGTGTTTGAAACTATAGCAGAGCGAAACCATATACCTGTTCTTCTCTATGCTGTAGTTTCACGAGACGATATCAAAGTTTGTGTCAAACGTCTACAAACGTCTTGTCACTATACTATAGTGACAAGACGTTTGTAGACCTTACACACACACTTTGATGTCGTATCTCTTCTTGTCCATATACCAAAGCGAGACGATATCAAAGTTTGTGTCAAACGTCTACAAACGTCTTGTCACTATACTATTGTCCTTGTTTGACA
>BLSH010478018.1:230462-259491 GCA_018402905.1 Glandirana rugosa
ATCTGATTACAGAACGATCTCTCATCCTGCATTACAGAACGATCTGATTACAGAACGATCTCTCATCCTGCATTACAGAACAATCTTAAGGGACAGATTGCAGATCTAATAACATCTCCCATTTTTCTTCCTTTTGCAGCCCTCTAGCACTTTCCAGGACTTTTTTACAGTCATTTTTGTGCCGAAAAGTTCGGGTCCCAATTGAATTCAATGGGGTTCGGGGTCCGGGGTAAAGTTCGGATGATGTTCGGTACCGAACCCGAACGTTTCCGGAAAGATCGTCCGAACCCGCAGAACCTGAACGTCCAGGTGTTCGCTCAAATCTAGTCCTGAATTATCGGACTAAGGGTAGGGGTCTCCGGTTGAATAGAGAGATGGCCCACTGGCGTTGCTGTGAAGTCCTCCATTGTGCGGCGAAGCAGTGACTCGGTAGAGGCTCGAGATACGGAAAGAGGCGGAAGCGAAGTGTGTCTGGGGCCTGGAGTGAGTGTGAGAATGACTGGAGCTATAACTGGGTTGGGTTCTAGTTGGGCCTCCTGGGCTTTAGCTTGGGAAAAAGCCCCCGCTGAGGCCATAGCCGAGGGGGAGACTTGGTTTTCCCCTGAAAAAAGTTGCGTAAGCGACCTACTGGCGTGTGTGGCCTGCATTCACAGGGGGGTAGTGTTGTAAAGAGGTGCCAGGGCCTGAGGAATGGTGTCTCCTTTTGTTTTTGGTGAGATGTCTCCCAGGATATTCCTTCCTCCACCTCTTACATGTCACCTTATTCTATGAGTCAGCCATACCTGGGTGTCCTGGTGACCCCCTTGTCTCAACTTGTAAGCTTATCTCTCCCTGGGATCCTCTTGGAGTCTGCTGCAGATAGGCCTCTGCAAACTTAGAAGTCCTCCTGGAGATAGGTGCTCCTAGCATGCCGCTCTGGTGGCCATCTTGGTCCACCCGGCGGGCATCAAAACTGAATGCAGGAGGCGAGGTGGAGCTACCCTGCAGCAGTTCCCTGTTTGAGGAATGTTTGCACCCTCTCCGCTTCACCTTCCGTCAATCTCAGGAGGTGAATGAGGGTGTCGTTGCCTCCATTCGTTGCTTAGGCCGCCACCGCGGCCATCTTGGTACTCCCCGATGCGGGGAAACAAGCGGCCGGTGTGCTCTAGTCTCGGTGCTGGGGAGTTCCTGGTGCGATCCTAGGGAGCCTGGGGTCCTGGAGAGCCGGGATGCCCCTTCCCAGCCTATCCAGATCTGCTCTGTCAGGAGCCAGGGGCGCCGATGTCTGTCGAGAGTGCGGAGCTCCTGGTTAGGCAGCCATCTAGGGGCTCTCGCACATGCGCACTCCCGGGAGTGGGTTTATTTTAAATGTGTTCAGAATGTTATCTTTGTTATAGTTTTGATTTGTTTTTTAAGTACTTTCCAAGTCAATATTACAAAAATTTAAGGAAAAAAACATATGTTGAAATGCCCTTATTAGACGTTAAAATATTTTAGAAAAACATATTTTAAAAATATATTTTCCAATACATGTCTTTGGAAAATACATTCAATTATACTTTTGGAATGCATTTACAAACATATGCAAAAATATATGTCAAAATTATTTTTTTATGTGTTAAAAAAAATCTGAAGAATATATTTTAAAAATATATTTTCAAATATATATTTTTTGGAAAATACATTTATATTACATTTTTGGAATGCATTTACAAGTATATTTAAAAATATATGTTTAAATGCGTTTTTTTAGATGTTCAAAAATATCTGGAAAATATATTTTAACAAATATATTTTAAAATATGTGTCTGGAAAATATATTTTAATATACATTTTTGGAATACATATTAAAATATATTACCGTAGGCCAATATATTGTAAATATATGTCACATATATCATTTGTTTTTATAAATATATTGGAAATATATTTTTATTCCATACGGGTAATAATATTATCATATGGTTTACATTTCATACACATTGCACGTAACGTTTGTATAGTCATATAAAGAGGGGATCTATATGTTATATATGCGGTTCCTAAATTATTTGGAGAGAGAGAAATGGTGAGAGAGAGAGACAGTGAGAGAGAGAGATGGTAAGAGAGAGAGAGAGACAGTGAGAGAGAGAGAGACAGTGAGAGAGAGAGATGGTAAGAGAGAGACAGTGAGAGAGAGAGAGACGGTAAGAGAGGGAGAGATGGTAAGAGAGAGAGAGGGAGGGTGAGAGAGAGAGACAGTAAGAGAGAGAGAGACTGAGAGAGAGAGAGACGGTGAGAGAGAGAGGGAGACAGAGAGAGAGACTGAGAGAGAGAGAGAGACGGTGAGAGAGAGAGAGACAGTGAGAGAGAGAGATGGTAAGAGAGAGATGGTAAGAGAGAGATGGTGAGAGAGAGAGAGAGGGAGGGTGAGCGAGTGAGAGAGACAGTAAGAGAGAGAGAGACTGAGAGAGAGAGAGACGGTGAGAGAGAGAGGGAGACTGAGAGAGAGAGAGATGGTGAGAGAGAGAGACGGTGAGAGAGACAGTGAGAGAGAGAGATGGTAAGAGAGAGACAGTGAGAGAGAGAGAGACGGTGAGAGAGGGAGAGATGGTAAGAGAGAGAGAGGGAGGGTGAGCGAGTGAGAGAGACAGTAAGAGAGAGAGAGAGACTGAGAGAGAGAGAGACGGTGAGAGAGAGAGGGAGACTGAGAGAGAGAGAGACTGAGAGAGAGAGAGAGAGAGGCGGTGAGAGAGACAGTGAGAGAGAGAGAGACGGTGAGAGAGGGAGAGATGGTAAGAGAGAGAGAGGGAGGGTGAGCGAGTGAGAGAGAGAGACAGTAAGAGAGAGAGAGACTGAGAGAGAGACGGTGAGAGAGAGAGGGAGACTGAGAGAGACAGAGAGAGAGAGATGGTGAGAGAGAGACGGTGAGAGAGAGAGAGAGATGGTGAGAGAGAGAGAGACGGTGAGAGAGAGAGAGAGACGATGAGAGAGAGAGACGGTGAGAGAGATGGAGAGAGAGAGAGACAGTGAGAGAGAGATGGTGAGAGAGAGAGAGATGGTGAGAGAGAGAGAGACGGTAAGAGAGAGAGAGAGATGGTGAGAGAAAAGATGAGAGAGAGAGAGACAGTAAGAGAGAGACAGAGAGAGAGAGAATGTGAGAGAGAGAGACTGTAAGAGAGACAGACACAGGGAGAGAGAGACAGAAAAAGAGAGAAACGGGGAGAAAGAGAGGCAGTGAGAGAGACAGAGAGAGAATAGGAGAGACAGAGAGCGACAAACAGTACACAAAAAGTAATGTTACACTTTTTTACCTTTGCTGGTAACATTGGGCTCTCCTAGAATTCTCACTATGTTGGCCTTCTCATTATGCTGGTGTACGGTGTCATCCTCATATGTGAGATCAACAGCTGAGATAGTAGGTATATCTTCTTTCAAAAATGTTCCTGTAAAATCAAGAAGTAATCACATACATATCTGCTTCTTGAGAGACAAATCCCTAATAATTTTCATCATGTATGTATTTTTACCTGGTTTTATGTTTGATGTTAAAATATCGCTTGGCAAGAGCTCATCTGACCCTTTTTGTACACCCTGGACATGTTGCACTTCAGTCATTTTTACTTTCTCAGCTGACCTGGACTTCTTCTTTCGCTGACTATCCTGTCCGTATTACATATCCTGCTGTTTATCTTAATTTCCTGTTGGGGTACAACAAAAAACATTTTCAATGCCAATCGAATTATGACATTATGTTATCCAAGAATTAGAAAATGTCCATAACCCCCCCCCAAAAAAAAAAAAAAAAATGAAGGACAAAAGGGATCCTTCACATATGACAAAGTAATGCATAAAAATGATGCATTGTAGCAAGGGTAGCATTGGCAATGGCAATACAGTTTATAACCAAAAATAGGGAAAAAAAAAGTGCCAAATGGCCAATGAAAGAGTTCACATTAAAACAGTATTGCACATATAGTACAACATTGTAAGATAATAGGAAATGCATGCTTACTTTTTTAGTAATTCTTTTGATTTTGTGGTACTGTTCCTGTTCATGATGCTTCAAATCTGACCAACGTTTTCGGGGGTGATCCTTTGAGCGGTGGACTCCATGATTTCTCAGCGGCATCTTCACAATTTTGTCCAGAATGCGGTCCTTTCATGCATTGTTTTGGTGTAATGCCTACACTTGCCATCATAAGCCCTCTTTTCCAGCACTCCCACCATATACACCATTTCTCCCAATGTCATAGGAGATGCCTTCACTTTCTGCTTGTGCTTGGTGGATTTTCAGGAGACCTGCTCTCCTGCTCTGCAACATTCTTTCCGTCCTCCGACATTGTAGCATTAAAATGGTGACCGGTAGAGGATGGGTGGAGACTGGAGACTTCTTTAGGACGTCACTTCTGCTCGACGATTTGCTCATAGATCTTTTGTTCTATACGAACATCTGTGGATATGAACATCTTTGTAGGTAAATATGTCATAAAGGGCATCTTTTCTGTATATGTACTAAAGGTTATTTAAGAGTAGGAGTGGTCCCCCGGTTCGAGTAAAACACTTGTTTGACTCGAATATCTGAGGTTTGCCTGTTCAGCAAATCCCGAACATTATGGGGCGTTCGCGGGAAATTCGAGTGCCCCATAATGTAGTGAAATTGCGGGGAAATGCCGCTTGTTGATTGGCCAAAGCATGCACATAGCATGCATGCTTTGGTCAATCACAGCACGCTCTGCTGTGAGAGTCATGATTGGCCAAAGGCAGGGTGCCTTTGGCCAATCGTGGATCAGGGGTTTCAGTTCACACCCACACTATATAAAACTGCTTGTACAGTGGCTCTATGTAGTATGTGTGTAGTGGCGTGTAGGCAGTGTAGAGAGAGATACTAGGTAATAAGTACGATCTGTATACAGTTAGTGCAGGCAGTGTAGACTATATACAGGCAATGTAAGAATATATACAGTATATACAGCCTAATATATATATATATATATATATAACACTGCATTCAGTGTAGACCATATACAGCTCATTCAGTGTATAGTATATATAGTCAGTTCAGGCAGTGTAAGAATGTATGTGTACCTTTTATAGTATCTCACAAAAGTGAGTACACCCTTCACATTTTTGTAAATATTTTATTATATCTTTTCATGTGACAACACTGAAGAAATGACACTTTGCTACAATGTAAAGTAGTGATTGTACAGCTTGTATAACAGTGTAAATTTGCTGTGCCCTCAAAATAACTCAACACACAGCCATTAATGTCTAAACCGCTGGCAACAACAGTGAGTACCCTAAGTGAAAATGTGAAAAAAGGCCCAAAGTGTCAATATTTTGTGTGGCCACCATTATTTTCCAGCACTGCCTTAACCCTCTTGGGCATAGAAAACTTGGGTGGAAGACACCCGTTTTTTTCAGTGATCTACCACGCCACCATATTAACTAATTACCATACACATTTTTTCCACACACCATAGATTGGACCCATACATTCACAATTACACTGGGCCTCTACTATTCTATATGAGCCAAACCAGAATATGGCCGGCCCAGATCGTGGATGGGGGGCTCATTGACTCCGTCTAGCTCCCGGGGCTGCGATGCGCAGCAGCGCCTCCCCTCCTCATCTCCTTTGAGCTGTAGACGGGGAGGACGCTCCTGCGCATCGGCGTCATGTATGCATCCCACTCACAGCATCACCCAGTGCTGTGATGTGGGGGTGTCTTAGTCCATCTTGCGCCAGATTAAGGACGGCATGACTCCACCTTTGGCATTACTGAGGGTGGATTTCATTGTCCGTTCCTTACTTTATCTGACGTTGCACATGACATTGGTGGGGGACACACCCTTGATTGGGCCTATATATGGCCAGGCTGGGTCGGCAGACCATTCCACATGTGTATACCATCAGTGAGACATCACACACAGTTCATCCAAGGAGATTCACACGTAAGTTACAGAGGTCTTTCTTAGACCATTCACACTACTCATCACCTTCACTATGTTTTCCCCATTCCTTTTTCCTTCCTCTCCCCCCTCTCCCCTTTTCCTTTTTCCATCCTTTCCTCTCTCTCCCCCCCCCCCCCCCTCTTCCCCCAGTCATATACATTGTTCTCTGTTTTTACTCACTCATGTCATATGAACATCCTTACACAATACCCCATTTTTTCACCATTCATATCGATTTTCACGGTTTATATACAGACTCTCTCCACATGGGATGTGTGTCATGTCGACCCGGCTTGCCTTTGGGCTCCTTCTCTTTGGGTTGGGATACCCCCACCTCAGCCCCAGGGCAGACGATTTGTCCAGGGTTCCCCATCCATCTGATATCAACTGGGCACTGTTCAGCTGACTTGTGAGTATAGATCCTTTGCTCCCCAACAGCTTTTCTCCCCTTAAGAGGATAGCAGTTTTTTTTATATTAATAATCTTTATTACATTTTTTATTTTTCTTTCATGACAGAAAAAAACACATTTTACAACATATTCATCCCGCATATTCACTATATAGACACGCATACATGATCATTACACTTTTTACATCATTACCCATTAACACCCTACAAACCCCGAAACTCGTATCAACATCACATCCCTTCCACAAACCAAGCCCCCTGGGAAAGGAAAAAAAAAAGGGGGGGGGAACCCACAAGTCCCCCTCATCTCTCTCCTCCTTTCTCCATACAATCCACACCATCTCCTTGTGGACATCCCTAAGTAAAATACCCTTTCCTTTTGGTGAAATCACCCCCCCCCCCCGCTACCTATTCATGCTTTGTATTGAGAGTATTTCCCTTACCATCCTGTAAAAAATTACGTATTCACCGTGCCTCCTCTCCACCAACTTGGTGGTTGGATAGCAGTTAATTAATTTATATTTTTATATTTATAGTCATACATCCGCACCTAACTCCTGATGAAGGGTAGAGAGCCATGAAACGCGTAGAGTTTTTTAGGGTGCCCTGACAAGATCGGCATATTATTCTTCAATTTTACTGGCCTGTGTTTACAATTTATATATTGGAGTTTTATCAAGTTGAATGTTATACATGTGTATGGTCAATCGGTATATCTATATGACAGGGTTGTTTTGCATATGGTATATCACTTACTAATAATGTATTATGTATCCCCAGACTGTGGAATGTACAAAATGTACCTGTATTTGTTTAATAAAACATACATATATATTTCATGCAATCTCTGTCTGCATTGACATCCCTCATCTAAAGTCCCACTTTCTCTCCCTTTTTTTTCTCCCTCTCGGGCATAGAGTTCACCAGAGCTTCACAGGTTGCCACTGGAGTCCTCTTCCACTCCTCCATGATGATATTACAGAGCTGGTGGATGTTAGAGACCTTGCGCTCCTCCACCTTCCATTTGAGGATGTCCCACAGATGTTCAATAGGGTTTAGGTCTTAAGACATGATTGGCCAGTCTATCCCATTTACCCTCATCTTCTTTAGCAAGGCAGTGGTCATCTTGGAGGTGTGTTTGGGGTCATTATCATGTTGCAATACTGCCCTGCAGCCCAGTCTCCGAAGAGAGGGGATCGTGCTCTGTTTCAGTATGTCACAGTACATGTTGGCATTCATGGTTCCCTCAATGAACTATAGCTTCACAAAAGTGAGTACACCCCAAGTGAAAATGTCCAAATTGGGCCCAATGAGCCATTTTCCCTCCCCGGTGTCATGTGACTCACTTTTGTTACAAGGTCTTAGGTGTGATGGGGAGCAGGTGTGTTAAATTTGGTGCTATCGCTCTCACTCTCTCACACTGGTCACTGGAAGTTCAATATGGCACCTCATGGCAAAGAACTCTCTGAGGATCTGAAAAAAAGAATTGCTGCTCTACATAAAGATGGCCTAGGCTATAGAAATGTTGCCAAGACCCTGAAACTGAGCTGCAGCACAGTGGCCAAGACCATAAAGCAGTTTAACCAGACAGGTTCCACTCAGAACAGGCCTCGTCATGGTCGACCTAAGGAGTTGAGTGCACGTGCTCAGCATTATATCCAGAGGTTGTCTTTGAGAAATGGACGTATGAGTTCTGCCAGCATTGCTGCAGAGGTTGAAGGGGTGGGGGTCAGTCTGTCAGTGCTCAGACCATACACACTGCATCAAATTGGTCTGCATGGCTGTCATCCTAGAAGGAGGCCTCTTCTAAAGATGATGCACAAGAAAGCCCGCAAACAATTTGCTGAAGATAAGCAGACTAAGGGCATGGATTACTGGAACCATGTCCTGTGGTCTGATGAGACCAAGATAAACTTATTTGGTTCAGATGGTGTCAAGCGTGTGTGGCGGCAACCAGATGAGGAGTACAAAGACAAGTGTGTCTTGCCTACAGTCAAGCATGGTGGTGGGAGTGTCATGGTCTGGGGCTGCATGAGTGCTGCCGGCATTGGGGGGCTACAGTTCATTGAGGGAACCATGAATGCCAACATGTACTGTGACATACTGAAGCAGAGCATGATCCCCTCCTTTTGGAGACTGGGCAGCAGGGCAGTATTCCAACATGAGAACCCCAAACACACCCCTAAGACAACCACTGCCTTGCTAAAGAAGCTGAGGGTAAAGATGATGGACTGGCCAAGCATGTCTCCAGACCTAAACCCTATTGAGCATCTGTGGGGCATCCCCAAATGCAAGATGGAGGAGCGCAAGGTCTATAACATCCACCAGCTCCGTGATGTCGTCATGGAGGAGTGGAAGAGGACTCCAGTGGCAACCAGTGAATCTCTGGTGAACACCATGCCCAAGAGGGTTAAGGCAGTGCTGGAAAATAATGGTGGCCACACAAAATATTGACACTTTGGGCCCAATTTGAACATTTTCAATTAGGGGTGTACTCACTTTTGTTGTCTGCGGTTTAGACATTAATGGCTGTGTGTTGAGTTATTTTGAGAGGACAGCAAATTTACACTGTTATACAAACTATACACTGTGGGAGTTGTAGTGCGGAACAAGGAAATAGTCAAAAGACGCTTACTGATAAGGACTCCATTTCTCATCAGGCTGTGCTTCACTGAAGGCTTCTGGGAGGTGCAATGCATTGTAGGAGGATTATTTAAAGGGAAGGAGGGGCTAACAATGGCTCTTGGGATAGCGTGATTGAACAGAGAGGAACCATGTGTGCTGCTGCTGTCAGACTTAGGCCTGCAGCTTAAGCAAATCGTTCCAGCTGACTAAAATCATCTGCAGGTGATACAGCTAGTATTCGCTCTCCAGCATTACAGTGAGCGAACAACGTAACTATCCGAAGTTCAACTCTATCTGGATGAAAGCCGTACCAGCCACTGCAACGGTCATGTCTGACGATCAGGAGAGGTGCAAGGAGTGCGGCGGATGCTTTACACATCCCAGGAGCAAGCAGTCTACAGGAACTAACGGATCCAGCGTTCCCAGCATTATCAACTGAGTGCCGGATCGTTTATCTTCAAACAGTCCCTTGGAATCGGTGAGAGGGCTCAGCCCCCACACATAAGAGTACACATACTGTCTTTACAGCATATCTTTATTGCCTCTTGGAATACAATTTAGCAGTTGTGACTAATCTTATTCAAAAAGTCAGTGGAATTTCACCCATTTTTGCCTCATCTTACTGATGAGGACACAGTATTTATAGGTGCCTAATTCCTATTGTCGGCAGAAGATTGCTTGTACATTACAAGACAGGAGAACTACAACTGCATCTACCCATCTTTTCTACACTCATATATTCAGGGCTATTGCTTGGCATTGGTTTACCTCCTAAGAATTCTTTATTTTAGAATAGGAGGAATAATATAAAGGCCAAGGTTATTTAGTGTGTTTTTTTTAACTGTAGATCTATTGCTAAATGTTATAGCGTATCTGATGCATTATAGATTACTTAACAAGTTGAGACAGAGCCCATTGAGTGGTACCAATTTAACCTTTGGGTCATTGGTTTGAGATAAGGATTTACTATATATATATAATATTTCATTTGTGGGGGGGCGTGGTCTATGCATGGCGCCGAGTGGACGTGTTTAAAGAGTCCGTCCTCACTGACCCTAACAAACATCCAAGACCCAGGCTCTCAAATTGGCTCAGAGATGACAACGCTGCTAAGTGGACTCAAAAAGGAGCTGGCGGGAATGTTCCACAGCTTAGAAATGTAAATAAAAAAGGAGATCACTGCGGTAAGAGCCGACATGTTGCACTTGCTCGCTAGAGTAGAGGACACAGAGCTACATCAGGGTGCATGTGAAGACGCCATTAAAGAACTACAAGACACAGTCACGCAGCTTGCCTTCGCACACCGCGCCAACCTCTATAAGCTCAAGGACCTCAAGAACCGGAACTGCAGAAATAATCTGCGTATCAGGGGTCTCTCAGAGGCTACCAAAGACAGCGACCTGGAGGTGACTATCCGAGGAGTGCTGAACATGATCCTAGGCAGAGCGGTCACGGATCCCCTGAGATTCACCGGGAGCTGAGACCGCAGAACTTGGCAACAGAACTGCCCAGAGATGTTATATGCCGCCTTCACTACTTTGAGGATAAAAATGCGGTGATGCTCCAACTGCGCGGCATGCCGAATATTGACTTTGACAGCACGGTTCTCCATATTTTCCCTGACCTCTCCAAAACAGCGTTGGACCACCACAGAGCTCTCAAACCCCTCCTAGGCCGCTTACAAACCAATGGCATCACCTACAGATGGGGCTTCCCTGCCTGCCTGATAGCTACCAAAAATGGCCGCTCAACCACACTGAGATTCCTGGAGGACCTCCCTGCGTTTCTGCACGAGCTTGGCATCCCCCCCGATGGAGCTCCCCAGGTGGCAAGATCCTATCCCGGTCTTCAAACTAACCATGGATCCTCAGTGGAAGAAAACCCCGCCCAAGAAGAAATGCTTGACTACACCAGGTTTATCACAGAAAAACGGGTGAGATACGAACTGTTCTTATTTCCCACTATTTCTTTGCCACTAAACCGCTCTCAATAACTGTTCTTTGGATAATGGTTACTGTTCAACACAGACATCTCCCCATTCACGAGCCCCCCCGGTTTCCTTGCAGTTCTCTATCTCTCCCTACTTATCCCCTTTTGCTGCTGTCCATCCGTATTTGCTGCCCTCACTGACTGTTCTGTTAACTTAAGCGCAGTATCGGTTCATGGTTTCCTTGAAAAGTTATAATGTAGGATCTAGTTAGCGTTTTTTACTATGCCTACTAATAAGGTCGCTTGTTGATGGGCTCTTGCACCCTCACCATGCATGTGTCACTCGAGGTTGCACAGAGCCCCCTCCTTCTGGGGATGGTGGGAGTGAGCCACCTCCAATGGGTGTCGCACCCACTAGTGTTGCGAGCGCTGTTAGCAGCTGCCTCTCCCCTTTCCCTTAGGGACCACCGTATATTTTTGTGTGATTTACACATGTATCCCACTTGTTGTAAATTATTGACACTATGCCGATACCTATACTGTATTGTTCTACCCTCTTTCTTCTTTTCTCAATCTCTCCCTGCTCTATCTCCCCCTCCCTTCCCTGCTGGTGGGTTCACCCGACTGACCAGATGGCCACCATAAAAATTATTTCATATAACGTGCAGGGTTTAAACCACGCTGCCAAAAGACACCAAGTCTTGAGAGAACTGAAACAAGCCTCATGCTCCATAGCTTTTTTGCAGGAGACACACCTCACCCATACCACCTCGGTAAAAGGGTTCTCCCCACACTTTCCTTGTGGTATTATAGCCTATCAGACACTAATAAAGCCAAAGGGGTGGCCATCAGTTTCGGCTGTGGTGTGTCCTTTCAACTCACAGAGATGCTTGCTGATAACAATGGTTGTTTTCTTTTCTTGAGGGACTCCATAGGCACTACCCAGTTTACTTTGTGAAATATTTACGCTCCGAATTACAACCAACCCGACTTCCTCTCCCAAATTCTCACACAACTATCCACATTTGCGAAGGGCCTTATCATATTAGCGGGGGACATAAACATGACCCTTGATCCCCTGACCGGCACTTCCCTCGGCATTCCAACATACCATTTAAAGTATAGCCTGTGTTAAGAAGAAACTACTAGACCTCCAATTAATGAATGCTTGGCGTATCTCCCACCCTAGAGGAAGAGACTATTCATACTACTCTAGGACTCATAGGACCTACTCTAGAATAGACAATATATTCATAGATGACTTTCACCTCCCTATACTAGTGGCCGCATCCATAGGAACAGCGACAATTTCAGATCATGCCCCTGTTTCCGTTGACTTGACAGTTCCCTCTCTTCCGCCTCGCTCCAATAACTGGAAATTAAATGACGCTCTCCTCTCCAACCCTACTGACGTCTCCATTTTGTCCTCCTCTATCTCCCATTTATTTACAGAGAACTCTTCCCCAGACACTTCTCCTTCCCTGTTATGGGAAACACACAAGGCAACAATGCAAGGTCAGTTGATTGAGCTGGGGGCGAGGAAGAGAGAGCGTGACCACCAACTTAGGGATCTGCTATAACAAGTCACCGCTTTAGATAAGCAGCATAAACTTTCCCTACACTCCACGCATTTTGAAGCCCTAACGCTTAAAAGAGAAGAGCAAAAAGCCCTGTTAGATTTAGACACCACGCATAAATTCCACCGTGTCACCCAAAAAATGTATGAATGGGGGGACAAGCCCAGCAGACAATTAGCACGATCCCTCAGAGAGCAGAAAACTGCCTCCTTCATTCCCAAAATCAAATCCCCCTCAGGTGAACTGGTTTATGAGTCTAGACCTGTAGCCAAAGTTTTTAAAGCCTTCTATGCGAACCTATACAATGTGAAAAGCGGTTTGTCTTCTCACACCCCGGAAGAGAGACGGGAACAAATTCCTTTCTTTCTCAAAAAGGCTCATCTCCCTAAACTTCCAGGCGTCTCTCTAAAACTCCTAGAACTAGACTTCTCAATAGATGAATTTCAGAATGCGTTAAAAACCACACCTCTAGGTAAATCCGCTGGCCCAGACGGGTACACGGTTCTTTATTACAAAACGTTCGGTGCAGTCCTTCTCCTTCGCCTGGTAGCCTACGCCAATTCGATCCCAACACTACATGCTTCCGCCCTGAAACCCTCTCTGCTCACATTTCAGTAATTCCCAAACCAGGAAAAGACCCAACTCTCTGTGCAAGCTATCGGCCCATCTCTCTACTTAACGTAAATATCAAACTCTTCGCTAAAGTAATGGCCAATAGACTCCTCCCTCTTACTCCGCAATGGATCACAGCTGAGCAGACTGGGTTTATCCCTCATAGAGAGGGCAGGGATAATTCTCTGCGCATTCTCTTTTTAATCCACTACGTTCGCCGGCATTCCCAGCCCACCCTTCCCCTTTCTACTGACACAGAAAAAGCATTCGATAGGGTGGACTGGGAGTACTTAAGGACAACCCTAAAGTTTTTTTGGTTTAGGCCTGAAGATGTTCCACCGCATATTCTCACTTTACACCCACCCATCAGCGCAAATTAGAATTAATGGTCTGCTAAGCGACCCTTTCACACTCCACAATGGCAGCAGGCAGGGATGCCCACTATCACCGCTCTTATTTTCCATATCACTGGAACCTATCCTAGCCACAATTAGATTAAATGGAAGTATTCAGGGAGTCAAGATAGGACCTAAAATGCATAAATATGCGGCCTATGCCGATGATGTCCTCTTTCTTGTACAGCAATCGAGAGTATCCTTACCAAATTTAATGTCAGCCTTCCACACCTTCTAAACCCTCTCGAATTTTAAAATAAATTTAACCAAATCCGAAATTTTAAACATTAACATCCCCCCACAGGAAGCCAACTAGCTAAAACCTCTTTTGCCCTTTCAATGACAACCATAACAGCTTAAATATCTAGGGATCTTTCTCACACCCCACCTACAGGCTCTCTTTCTGCACAATTTTATACCTCTCTTAAACAACATAAAAGCAGATGTAAGATGCTGGTCTCCTCTTGCCCATCCATGGCTAGGTAAAATACACATAATAAAAATGAACATCCTACCCCGGGTCATTTATACCCTTCAGATGTTACCACTGGGTGTGCCTGTGGGGTTCTTCTCAACTCTACAAAAGTTGCTCTCACAATTAATTTGGAAAAACAAACATCCTAGATTGTCCAGGTCACTCCTCTTCTGCCCCAAACACATAGGGGGCCTAGCGCTGCCGAACTTTAAGCCCTATTATCATGCTATTGCTTTATCACGTATCCCGGACTGGACATACGCAAAAAACTCAAAGCTCTGGGTCCAAGTTCAGCAATCTCTAACACGGACCTGGCCATATCCCCATGGATTCATCGTTCCTCAAGAGCTCTTTCCCCCGACACCTCACCACTCACCATGTCCACCTTGGACATTTTGGACTTCCTTCACAAAAAACACCAATGGACCTACAACTCTCCCCTGATGCCATTATTACAACATAACTTCTTCATCCCAGGGGCTATGGATGCAGGCTTCAGAAATTGGTCTCCAGAATCCCCATTCCTATTACACCATGTATTAACGGCCAAAGCCCTCAAACCCTTAGAAGGCCTGATGGATGCACTTTGTATTACACACATGGACCACTGGAGACATCACCAATTGCTGGCTTCATAAAATCTCTCCCTCACCCTCTGTGGGACTTACAAGAACTCTCCCCTGTTGAAGCCCTGTTCAACCACAAGGCTCCTCCAGTCCATTGTGTGTCTCAGTCATACAAAGTGCTCCTAGAGGCCCAAGACCCCCAATACCCAGATTATTTAACCAAATGGGAAACGGACCTGCAATCCCTTGTCACTGATGCCCAAAAGGACAAAATCCTTAAACTCACGCACATCTCCTCATTATCATCCAGAATGTCAGAAGTAAATTATAAACTGCTTTCCAGATGGCATTACACCTCGACCAAATTGCACTCCATGTTCCCCTCCAGCTCCCCGCTATGTTGGAGGAACTGTGGGAACACAGCTACCCATGCACACATTTGGTGGTCCTGCCCTGCTATCCGCACCTACTGGTCCGACGTCCTGGAGATCACAAACTCTATAATCAGCTCCCCCATCACTGATGGCCCATGGGAGGTCCTCTTCCACAGCACAAGAAAACCAACCGGATCATATAAAAGATCACCCCACACCTGCTCAATGCAGCCAAGGCGTTAATTCCAGAATTATGGGGCCAGCAGACAACCCCATCTTTAAAAAGCTGGTTACGAAAGGTGGGAGAGATCTGCCTCATGAAGGAACTCACTTTCATAGCCAGAGGAGACATCAAGAGACATACCACCATTTGGGCTCAATGGAGAGAATTTACTATCACCTCTAAATACAAAGACATTATGCAATCTCCTTCAGCAAATAGTCCAATGGGCCTAGCCCAATCTATAAAGGTTTGACTGTATAACAGCAATCTCATCATGGACCGATGCCCTCAAGGGGCCTGGTTGTTTAGCACTTTCCCGCTTATAAATGCAGCTGTAGCCAATCCTAATATGTGTTGTAATCTGTACTTGAACCTCCTGTTAGCTGTTTTGCCCAGCAGCAGCTACTCTCCCCCCCTCCCCCCGTCCCTCTAACTTTTCTCACTTTCTCTCTCCTCTCTTTCTTTCTTTAAAATACTTTTTCCCCCTGTTTCTTCTCTTTTCTCCTCCGCATTGTCTATTTTTAAATTATGGATATACACATTCATATATTGGATAATATGTTTCTGATACTTTAAGTGCAGGTCCGGGCATGGACCCACATGTTCTCCGGTTAATTGCACACTAACCAGATGGTTTAGTCCTGCCCACCACAAACTTTGAATGTATGCAGTCTTCTCAGTATGTGTTTAATTCAACTGTATATGACATTTGAACAGTTTCTGTGAACGCTGTCTCTCTTTTTTGTTTTTCCAATAAACAAATATTAAACAAAAAAAAAAAAAACATTTCATCTGTCAAATTCCAGTAGATATTATCAATTACCTCTCTTGGCAAAGATCCATTAGGTATTGTTTAAGCTCAGTTGGAGGAATTGCATTGTTTTCCATTGTTCTATTGTTGGAGAATACAGGGAACGGTCAAAGTGTACAAATCACTCACTCCTTTTGTTCGCTAGAACCTTCAAGTTGGCTACTTATGTAAAGAATTGTATTATTTACTATTCACAGTTGTTAGTCTTCTCCCAGAAATAAGAATTAAAAGTAAACCTTTCTAACTCTACCTGTGTTGTGGTCTCCATTACTAAAATAGAGTGATATGTTTTAAAAGCTTGCAATATGAGTGAACCCAGAGTGTCAGGGATAGTGGAGGACCCTCTGACTGAGGAGATCCAAGGGGGGATTGATTCTTTCAAGGGGGCAGTGCTACATATATACAGTCTAATATATGTGTACACTATATATCCAGTGCATTCAGTGGTGTACGGTATATAGTACACTTCAGGTGGTGTGTTAAAATATATACAGTCTAGTTTATATATACACAGTGTATTGAGTGTACACTATATAACCAGTGCATTCGGAGGTGTACGGTATATAGTACACTGCAGGTGGAGTTTTAAATATATACAGTCTAGTATATATATACACAGTGTATTAAGTGTACACTATGGTGTCCTTTTATAAAACTGTGATCAGCCGTGATCCCAAGGATCAACACTGATCACAGTTCATTTTCGTTTTATAAAGCAGAGATAATGGGGAGAAAAGCTGTTCTTCACCGATTATCTCTGCACATCTCCAACTGTCATTCACTGGCATAGAAACGGGCAGTTTATGAAGCTGTGATCTCTGCACTTCACTGGTGATCTCGGTCAGAATTCACCCTCCCCAATTCACCAGCTCAGAGGTGGTGAACCGGGTGAGTGAAGAGGGAATCCCGGGGAAGGAGGAAGATTATAGACTTCCTCCTGCCTCGTTCAGACCCCCCAACACATTAGCCATGTCCCCCTGCCCTGTATATGTGTATATATGTATATACATGTATATGATGTATGTGTGTATATACGTGTACATACAATGTATGTGTGTATGTATATGTATGTATAAGGTGTGTATGTGCTTATTTATACATATATAGTGTAGGGGGGCTAGTAATTTTATTTACTGTTTGGGCGGGCTCCTCTGAGAATGTCCGTTACTGAGTAGTGATAATTTATCACTGCTTAATAAACGGACATCTCTGAGTTTCTGTGAATTTTGGTGCCGTAATCTCGTAATGTCTCACGAGATTGGGGCGTTCTCCACAGTTTAAAGCGTTTGTAGATCACTTCACTTCACAAACTGTGAAGTGATCTACACAGCTTAATAAACAGGCACACAGGGGAGAACGATCTCCTCTGTGAATGCCGGAGAAGTCAGCAGTGGATTTTTTACACTGCTTAATAAACGGACACCAATATATCCAGTTCATTCAGTGGTGTACGGTCAGGGCCAGTGCTACCACTAGGCAAACTAAGCATCCGCCTAGGGTGCACTGCACCCTAGGGCACCCAGCCGCTGGTTTACCTCCATGTTGGCATGCTCTGCAAGCTGCAGCATCTAAGGCTGGGTTCACACCAGTCTGGTGCGAATTCCAGCCTGTTTGCTGCTGAGAACGAACGGGGTAACCATTTGGGGAGGGAGGGGGAGGTGCCACGAGCAGGGGGAAAGATCCCCGTTCAGTGCGGAACACATCTGCGAAGCAGATACGTTCACATTGAACTTAATAGGCTAGGAATTTGCACCGCATTGCACAGAAAATGCACACATTTTTTGTGCAATGCAGACTGCCAATGCACCACACCTATGTGAACCTGACACATTGAATACCATGTGTTTTCAAATGTCATGCGAATTGGATGCGGTGTAAGACGCATCCAATTCGCATAGGTGTGAACCCAGCCTAACTCAGTCTCAGGGAGCCACTCCATCCGACCGATAGAGTAATTAGAGGCGCAGCACTGGAGCCTGGAGGACATGTTCCGAGTCTCACGACAAAACGGAAGCAAACATCCCCTGCTTCTGCGCGCTTCTATGATCATCAGTGACCAAACTGTCTGTCCCTCTCAGAGACTCTCTAGTAATCATCCCAGTACAGCCAGCTCTGCCTTGTAGAGGCCGCTCTCCCTCCTGGCCGGCCTGTTCTGTACAGCGGCAGCGTCACCTGTTGCTATAAAGCTGTTCGGAGTAGTAGGTGCTCCGTGGTCGGTGTCTGGTGGGTGACAGCTGGAGCCTGGAGGCAGGGTTTGTGCCTGGGAGAGTCGTCGGATAGCCCCACCTCCTGTCACATGGGCAGGACAAGGGAGTGGAGTCAGAGGCAGAGCCAGGGGAGGCAAAATAAGGTTTTGCCTAGGGTGTCAAAAATCCTTGCACCAGCCCTGTGTACGGTATATAGTACACTTCAGGTAGTGTATTAAAATACAGTATCTCACAAAAGTGAGTACACCCCTCACATTTTTGTAAATATTGTATGTTATCTTTTCATGTGACAACACGGAAGAAATTACACTTTGCTACAATGTAAACTAGTGAATGTACAGCTTGTATAACAGTGTAAATTTGCTGTCCCCTCAAAATAACTCAACACACAGCATTTAATGTCTAAGCCGCTGGCAACAAAAGTGAGTACACCCCTAAGTGAAAATATCCAAATTGGGCCTAATTAGCCATTTTCCCTCCCCGGTATCATGTGACTCGTTAGTGTTACAAGGTCTACAAGGTGTAAATGGGGAGCAGGTGTGTTCAATTTGGTGTTATTGCTGTCACTCTCTCATACTGGTCACTGGAAGTTCAACATAGCACTTCATGACAAAGAATTCTCTGAGAATCTGAAAAAAGAATTGTTGCTCTAAATAAAGGTGGCCTAGGCTATAAGAAGATTGCCAAGACCCTGAAAGTGAGCTGCAGCACAGTGGCCAAGACCCTACAGCGGATTAAGAGGACAGGTTCCACTCAGAACAGGCCTCGCCATGGTCGACCAAAGAAGTTGAATGCACATGCTCAGCATCATATCCAGAGGTTGTCTTTGGGAAATAGACATATGAGTGTTGCCAGCATTGCTACAGAGGTTGAAGGGGTGGGGGGTCAGCCTGTCAGTGCTCAGACCATACGCCACACACTGCATCAAAGTCAAGCATGGTGGTGGGAGTGTCATGGTCTGGGGCTGCATGCGTGTTGCCGGCTATTCTGACTCCAACTGTTGTAATATTGACTTATCTCTTGCTGAGGCCTGGCCTGTATAAGCAGATATAATCACCGCGGACAGTCTTTATCAGATAGCTTGAACTCACCAGGCACTGATTCTTCCATAAGCGTATATTTATTGCAAATAGCAGGTACAGCATACAACAAATGTGGCAGATGGTTGAAAGGTGGTATCTGCAGGTCAAAACATGGTAATGTGTTCCAGGATGCTAGCAGATTGTGTGCGGCCTACAAATGTGTGGCCATATTCTTCCTCATGAGGCAGAGTGAGGAGAACCAGGAAGAGGAAGTTACCTTAGAAGATGGAAGGGAACACACTTAGAAAACAGAATAATGCAATATCCAAAACAACCACAAGATGGGAGTATAATAACCAATTATATAAACATTACTATAACTATGCATAGCATTATATTTACATGATAAGTGTAACAGCACACTCCCCGTCTGGTATTGTAAATACCACTATGTTATATCATAACGGTAGTTATGCAATGCAAATAAGTGATGGTGCAATTTGCAGTTGTCTTGAAGACCTGAAACACAAAAAATAACAAGCATGCATATGCAACAATAGAAACTCCAATAAGGCATCAAGAAGTGTCACTTAAAGTTCAGGGCACATTCTTCTTGTGGTAGAAACTGAATCCAACAGACCCAGGTAAGCAAGTTCAGTCTCCAAAAGGCAAGAGTAAAACAAGTTCTGTGGTGGGTCTGAGGAAAGTCTTTACAGTTCCTTTTCTGGCAACCTTCACCTCTACCTTACGTACCATACCATCATCGCTGGGGATGGTCTTCAGGATGAGTCCCATGGGCCAGTCAATTCTTTCAGCTTGCTGGTCTTTGAGCAGAACAAGGTATCCAATTTGGAGGTTAGGGTTCAGATCAGTGGCAAAGGTCTTGACTTCAGGATGAATCTCTGGATCGTTGTCAGGATCTAGAAGACTGAAAACCTGAGGTGCAATTTCTTCAGAATGATCCAGCAGGAATTCAGGTCCTGTTAACCAAGAGTTTGCAAAGACACTTGCAGACATTATGCTCTGATGGAACATGATGCCATTGTTCAGGCCTTGAGAATTTTCTGATTCTTTCTACATGGTTGCTGACATAGACATAAAAGCGGTTTGTCAGATTGTATATGTAACCCAAAACAACTTTGCTGTCTGTGTAGAATTTGATGTAGTCTATTTGAATGTCTAGCTCACGCATTATAAAATCTGCAATTTCTACGGCTAGTACAGTCCCACAAAGTTCAAGCCTGGGAATGGTATGCTCAGGCTCAGGCGCTAACTTAGCTTCGCCAAACAGAAACCCTACATGAGTTTGATTATGAGAGTCTCTTACCTTGAGATAGGCAACAGCTGCTATGGCCTCAGTGGATGCATCTGAGAAGATGTGAATCTCTTTTCTCTAACTTGCAGCAAGGGAGGCTGAAGTGTAACAGCGTGGTATGTCAATTCCATCTAAGGCATGTAGAGATTTTTTCCAGGACTCCCACTTTGAATATTTGTCTGTTGGTAGCGGAACATCCCAATCTTGAATAGTCTCTGCTAGTTGTCTTAATAAGGATTTTCCTTGAATGGTGATGGGATCCGCAAATCCCAGTGGATCGTATAGACTGTTCACCACTGACAGAACACCACGTTTGGTGAATGGCTTGTCTGCAGAGCCGACTTGATAGCCAAAGGTGTCCTTAAATAAGTTCCACCGTAAGCCAAGACTTCTCTGAACAGGAGGCATGTCCATTCCCAGATTTATATCCTTAAATCCTGTGGCATGATCGCCAGGCTGGAAGGCTTTCATCACAGCAGCACTATTTAAGGCAATCTTATGAAGTCTGAGGTTGGCCTCAGAAAGCATACTTTGAGTCCTTTGGAGCAGGTCTATGGCTTCTTCATCTGTGGGTAAGGATTTGAGTCCATCATCCACATAGAAGTCTCTCTCAATGAAGTGTCGAGCATCTGCACCATACTCCTTTTCACCATCAAATGCAGTCCTTCATAAACCATATGTTGCAACAGCAGGGGAGGGACTGTTTCTGAAGACATGTACTTTCATGCGGTATTCAATCACTTCATTGTTTATGTTGTTGTCACGGTGCCACAGAAATATTAGGAAGTTCCTATGGTCTTCTCTTACTATAAAGTAATGGAACATTTGTTCAATGTCAGCAGTTATGGCAACTGGTTCTCTTCTGAACCTCATAAGTACTCATACAAGGTTGTTGGTTAGTTTAGCATCAGTAAGAAGAACATATACCTTGATGCTTGGCACTGGAATCAAACACTACCCTGATTTGCTTTGGCTTATGTGGGTGATACACTCCAAAGAAAGGCAGATACAAGCACTCGTCATGTTCAAGAAGAGGTGGAGCTAGCTTAGCGTGATCATTGTCAAAGATCCTTTTCATAAATGCAATGATATGTTCCTTCATTTCAGGCCTGTTCTTTAGTGTTCGCTGAAGTGAGCTGATTCTGGATAAAGCTTGTTCACGATTATTTGGAAGTCTGACTCTTGTAGCACGAAGAGGTAATGGTGCAACACAGCTGTTAGATTCATCTTTGTAGAGTTCACTGTCCATTATTGCGATGAACTCTCTATCTTCATTTGACAAGGCTGTTCTGTTGTCATCACGTGTAGTGCAAAACACTGTGTTACCTAAGTTGCCATCACAGGGGATGGGAGTAACATTAGATAACTGAATGATGTCAAGAGGCTTCTCCTTTACTTCATAATGATGAGGGCATTGTCTGAAGTGAGATGCACGCCCATTTCTTAGCACATGAGTCTTGAAGGAGTTGATCTCAGATGGTTTGCGCAGTCTATTCAAGCATACATCGCCCACTATTACCCAGCCTACATCAAGTCTTTGTGCATATGGAGCGTCATAAGATCAGTTGCACTGCTGTTGCACTTTATGTACTCTGAGAATGTCTCTTCCCAGCAAGACTAGTATTTCAGCATCCATGTCTATTGGAGGAATATCAGTAACCAGGTGCCTTAAGTGGGGATGGTGATATGCAGCTTCTGGAGTAGGAATTTCTTCCCTGTTGTCTGGTATTTGGTCACACTCAACTAATGTTGGCAAGGGTATGCCCTTCCTTGCCTTGATATGGGAGACCATGAACCCATTCTGCCAGAGGTTTCTACATGACCAGAACAGATGGTTGAGAGTATATGGTGTTGCATGTCTCTTTATGCCAAAGATTTCAAAGAATTTAGGCTTGACCAGGGATCTGTTGCTCTGCTCATCTATTATGGCATACATCCTGGTAGCTTTCTCAGGTTGATCCTTTGGATATATTTTTATTATACATACCTTGGCTCAGCATTTGTGGTTTGGTCCTTCTCCACAGACCTCAGTACATGAAGAAGGGATGTTTGTAATGGCTGGAGCATGTCTTTGTTACTCCCTGCCATGATTTGATGCAGGGTCCAATGTAGATGGCTGCTGTGGAATGTCTGGAAGTGGAGCAGGATGCATAGCTGTAATGTGTTTGTCACAACTGCATTCTGTGCACTTGATGGCAACTTTTTAGCAAAATGGTCATAGGAAGCACAGCACCTATAGCATACTCCAAGTTTCTGCAGAATCTCCCTGCGTCCTTGGATAGTCTTTGCCCTAAGCCCACGAGGATAAGGGAGGTGAGATGTCTGTCTTTTAGCAGATACTGCTCTATAGTCTCTATGTTTAGCTGCTTTGTTATCATACCTCGACGATGATGATGATGATGATGACGCAGGTAAGCTAGACTCACTGAAGCTGAAGCTGGGATCATTTCTCGTCCAGGCTTGTTCACTGATGAACTTGCAAAAGTATGAGAACGGAGGAGGATACGTTAAAGTCTCTTTTATATCTTGAGCCCTGCTGTGCCCATTTCTCTTGTAGGTGGTAGGCAGTTTAGACACCACTGGATTCACACCATGGGCAGTGTCCAGGTAGCTCAGCCCAGGTAGACGAGGGTCTGTCTTTGCCAACTCTAGCTCCATGAGGAGGTCACTTAATTCTTGAAGCTTGTGATGATCTTTGTTTCCTATTTTTGGAAAGTTTTGCAGTCTCTTGAATAGAGCACTTTCTATGGCTTCAGAGCTACCATAGGTTTGTTCAAGTCTTGCCCATGCAGCAGCAAGACCTGCATCTGGGTAATCAACATGCACTGCTCTCAGTCTTTTAACATGATGTGCAGATTCTGGCCCCAGCCACTTTATGAGCAAATCAATTTCCTCCTTGGCAGTAAGGTTGAGATCAGCAATAGAAGTCTTGAAGGTTGATCTCCAAGCTCTGTAGTTCTCTGGACAGTCATCGAACCTTGAGAGGCTAATGTTAATGAGTTAGCGGCAAAACATATATCTGGCGAGGTCAGACAGGTCTGATTTCTCACTCTTTGGTGCCAAAGTAACTTGTGGGACCCCTTGGGTGTGAAAGTTCTCTGGTGAGTAAGGGTGAGGTTTACCAGGATAAAATGATGTTGCAAGAGCATTTAGCTTAGTCTCTAAGGCTTCTGCTGGCTGTTGCTTGAACTGTGGCTTGTCGCTGGCAGTCACCTTGTTGGCAGGAGGCAATGTTGTTTGCTGTGTGAATACACTGGTTTTGTGGACTTGAAGAGGCTCAGGCTTGTGCGTGTTAGAGGTCTCTGTGTTAAGAGTCCGAACAGTAATGTTAGTAGGTGGTAAAGGTTATGATTCTGTATCATTGCAAACACTATTCATTAGTACATATTCACTGGTGGGTTCAATTGGATCTTCCACTTCTGCTGGAATAGAACAGTTCGAGTTAGTACTTTCTCCAATTGCTTGTTCAAGGACCTTTAGCCTAGCTAAGACAGCTGCTTCCTCCCTTTCCACTTGCAAAATCTTTATTTGGGATTCTGCCTTTGCTTGGTGAACTGCCATCTCTGCTTGGTGAACTTTGTTCTCAGCTTCTATCTCTGCTTGACCAGCTGTCATCTCTGCTTGGTGAGCTGCTATCTCAGCTTCCTTTCTGGCAAATGAGCTTCGCACTTTATTTGCTTCCAGATTTGCACGGGCCTCTATTAGCTTGTCGCTCATTGTTGAGCTTCTAGAGTGAGAAAATCTAGAAGAACGCGTTGTGAGCTTAGTAGATGAGGATTTATGAGATCTGGTCTCCAACAGTTTAGTGATACGGAGTTTAGCCTTATCTTTGGCATCTTGCACTAAGAGATCTCTTTGTTGGTTTAGTTCATCTGTCTTAGTCAGTTCTGCTAAAGAGCCCTCTATATTAGAGTCCTTTAAGAAAGCTGTGTATTTTGCAGATAGCTGCTGGTAGCGCTCATACGCTGCAGATAGGCGTTCTGTAGAATTTCTTAATTCAGCTTGTTGATTGCAGCGTGGCAAGACTGACATGCAGTATGTAGTTTTGTCCCACAGTTCAGACAGTCTGCTGGAGAACTCATCTCTAGTGGTTTCATAGTTTTCTCTAAGTTTCTGTGTTGGTATTATTGTGTGTTTGGGTCTTACACTTTGCTCTGCGATATCTACAAAATCTGTTCCCTGTACACCTGTGTGGTCAGAGGCATGGAGAATCTGTGTAGATTCAGCAATAAAAGAATGTTCGGAAGCTTGTCTAGACATTTGGCAAAAAATGGTTACTGTCTCTTTAAGAAGACAAATAGCAGCTTAGAAAGGTGGGATAACACAGTCCAATGCAGAGAAACAGTTTTTAACATTCATTGATGAAGTGCTGTAAGCTTGTGCGACCATGTACTTTCAAAGAATGGCAGATGGCACTGAGCTTGTTTGCAGATTAAACACAGACATCTGCACAGCAGGCTGTAGGAATTCTACCACATGTTTTGACTATTCTGACTCCAACTGTTGTAATAGTGACTTATCCCTTGCTGAGACCTCTATGCCTGGCCTGTATAAGCAGATATAATCACCGCGGACAGTCTTTATCAGATATTGTATATATGATATGGTGCTAAACCTAAATCCTATACTGTGCAATGAGAAAAGATATGGCAAAACAGCCACACATAGATACAAATACAGTTAATCATAACTATAAATGTAAGATAAGTGCAAAAATACAGTGTATATAAAGTGCTAAAAACTTACAGAGCAAAAATGCTCAAAATTGTTATAATCCCAAAAACATGGAAACTGATTTGTGTAAATAATTCAAAAAGTTCATATTGATGCAAACAAACAAGAAATGTTAAAAAAACAGTCCATATCACAATAGGGTTGCCGATATCAAAAGTTCATCAGGAAATTCTGTTCAGATGATACCAAGATATGAGACAAGAATAAGGATCAAGAATTAGCCCTTAGGTGGAATCCTACCCCTTTTAGATGGAAGGCTTACCAGAGGTAGGATATATTCACGCCTGAATATATCTGGAGATTCCGGACATCAGGGTAAAGGAGGCAAACGTCACACTATTCCGGGTGGCAACTCACATGAATGATGGATGGTCTTACTTGTAAGACAGGCGCTCCTGGAATGGTTCCACACTCCCCCGACCCGATGCTACTCCAAACACTGCTTTAGCCAATGGGGGGGGGGGGGGAGGTTTGTTCATTACCAGGAACTCACCAAGCAAGCAAGGGTATCCCAGAAGGGTATGGAAATATATTCAAAAAAGGGAAAAAAGCTCCATATAGTGTAAAAACCTCCCAAATAGCGGTAAATTTAATGGTATTAATAAAAAACCATGGGTATATATATAAAGCCGGCAAATACACAAATAGATAAAAAAAACTGACAGATAAAAACGCAGCAATTTCTGGGAGTTGCTGACCCCAAATTGAATATATTTCCATACCCTTCCGGGATACCCTTTCTTGCTTGGTGAGTTCCTGGTGATGAACAAACCCCCACTGGCTACAGCGGTGTTTGGAGTGGCATCGGGTCGTGGGAGTGTGGAACCATTCCAGGAGTGCCTGTCTTACAAGTAAGACCATCCATCATTCATGTGAGTTGCCACTCAGGATAGTGTGACGTTTGCCTCCTTTACCCTGATGTCCAGAATCTCCAGATATATTCAGGCGTGAATATATTCTACCTCTTGTAAGCCTTCCATCTAAAAGGGGTAGGATTCCACCTAAGGGCTAATTCTTGATCCTTATTCTTGTCTCATATCTTGGTATCATCTGAACAGAATTTCCTGATGAACTTTTGATATCGGCAACCCTACTGTGATATGGACTGTTTTTTTAAACATTTTTTGTTTGTTTGCATCAATATGAACTTTTTGAATTATTTACACAAATCAGTTTCCATGTTTTTGGGATTATAACAATTTTGAGCATTTTTGCTCTGTAAGTTTTTAGCACTTTATATACACTGTATTTTTGCACTTATCTTACATTTATAGTTATGATTAACTGTATTTGTATCTATGTGTGGCTGTTTTGCCATATCTTTTCACATTGCACAGTATAGGATTTAGGTTTAGCGCCATATCATATATACAATATTATTTATTAGTAACAAGTTTGGGCGTAGTGTGGCTGCTTACCGCTCCTGTTAGCCCTAGCGCAGTATCTTCTAAAATCTAGTCTTTATCAGATAGCTTGAACTCACCAGCCACCGATTCTTCCATACGTGTATATTTATTGCAAATAGCAAGTACAGTATACAACAATTGTGGCAGATCATTGAAAGATGGTATCTGCAGGTCAAAACATGGTAACGTGTTCCAGGATGCTAGCAGATTGTGTGTGGCCTACAAATGTGTGGCCATATTCTTCCTCATGAGACAGAGTGAGGAGAACCAGGAAGAGGAAGTTACATCACAGAGTGAACCAGGAAGAGGAAATTACCTTAGAAGATGGGAGGGAACACACTTAGAAAACAGAATAGGATAATGTTATATCCAAAACAACCACAAGATGGGAGTATAATAGCAAATGATATAAACATTACTATAACTATGCATAGCATTATATTTACATAAGTGTAACAGCACACCAGCACTGGGGAGCTACAGTTCATGGAGGTAACCACGAATGCCAACATGTACTGTGACATACCGAAGCAGAGCATGATCCCCTCCCTTCGGAGACTGGGCCACAGGGCAGTATTCCAACATGATAACGACCCCAAACACACCTCCAAGATGACCACTGCCTTGCTAAAGAATCTGAGGGTAAAGGTGATGGACTGGCCAAGCATGTCTCCATACCTAAACCCTATTGAGCATCTGTGGTGTATCCTCAAATGGAAGGTGGAGGAGCGCAAGGTCTCAAACATCCACCAGCTCTTTGGTGTCGTCATGGAGGAGTGGAAGAGGACTGCAGTGGTAACCTGTGAAGCTCTGGTGAACTCCATGCCCAGGAGGGTTAAGGTAGTGCAGGAGAACAATGGTGGCCTTACAAAATATTGACACTTTGGGCCCATTTTAGACATTTTCACTTAGGGGTGTACTCACTTTTGTTGCCAGTGGTTTAGACATTAATGGCTGTGTGTTGAGTTATTTTGAGGGGACATCAAATTTACACTGTTACACAAGCTGTACACTCACTACTTTACATTGTAACAAAGTGTCATTCCTCAGTGTTGTCACATTGTATATACACAGTGTATTGAATGTACACTATATATCCAGTGCATTTGGGTGTGTACGACAGGGACGTGCGGTGAGGTCAGTGGCTGGTGAGGCACTGGCTAGTATCAGAGCCAGATACACACAGGTTATAAACACTGCGAACGTTAGAGCGAGAGCAATAATTCTAGCACTAGACCTCCTCTGTAACTCTAAACATGTAACCTCTTAAAAATTTTAAAGCGTCGTCTATGGAGATTCCTAAGTACCGAAGTTTGGCGCCATTCCACAAGTGTGCGCAGTTTTAAAGTGTAACATGTTAGGTATCTATTTACTCGGCATGACATCATCATTTACATTATACAAAAAAAAATCAGGCTAACTTTACTTTTTTCAATTAATGAAACGGTTTCTTTAAAAAAAAAAAAAGCGTTTGGAAAAATTGCTGCGCTAATACTGTGTAACATAAAAAGTTGCAACGACCACCATTTTATTCCCTAGGTTGTCTTCTAAAACACTTTATATAATGGAAGAAAAGCATTATTGGACCTTCTGATTACCAACAACACAGATCTGATCACAGACATGGAAGTAAGGGGCAATCTAGATAATAGCGATCACAGGTCAATTATCTTTAGTATAAATTACACATCTAGGAAACCTAAGGGGAATACGAAGACACTGAATTTTAAAAGAGCCAACTTCCAGAAACTACGCTCATTGCTGGAAGATGTTAACTGGGATAAAACTCTAGGGACAATGAATACAGAGGAAAAATGGGAATGCTTTAAGAACACAATAAACAAAGGTATTAGCCAGTGTATCCCAGCAGGAAATAAATTTAAAAAGCTAATCAAAGACCAGGATGGCTTAATGCCGACATAAAGGCACACATAAAAGCAAAAAAGAAGGCCTTCGAAAAATACGGAGGGGTCTCAGTCAGACTTTCATATCTATAAAACACGCAATAAGGAATGCAAAGTTGCAATCAGAGCAGCTAAGATTGAACATGAAAGACACATAGCTGAGGAGAGCACATAAAAAGCTTCCGGAAGAAAAAACGAAAATACACACGGAAATACAGCCGTAATTCGGTAGGACCAGAAACTAATCGAAAAATTTAAATAAAGGACGACCCTATGTGACCGATTATGGAAACAAATAACACAAGAATTTCGTAAGGGTAAAAAGGAGACATAAGTAACAGGGATCTCAAAATAGGGTCAATTGTAGAAGGTCGTTACTCGCATCAAAGACCTTCAACCGAGAAAATTTTAAGTCACAGAAGCATAAGGGGAATCCAAAGGATCTACACATTAAATATGATTTCTATTAACTGGACACTAGCGATAATAGATCTAACGGGGAATGAAGGTACAGACACTAGTCTAGAC
>BLSH010478018.1:263024-273801 GCA_018402905.1 Glandirana rugosa
TTTATTTTCCCTATCCCCATTTATTTGTAGGGCACTTGCCCTAGTTTGAAGATGATTTTAGAACAGTTATATGGCTTCTACCGTTAATTAATACTTTTCAGACACAGTTTGAAGATGAACCACATTCATCTCCATTTTTGCATTTTTTATGTTTTTATTTTTTTAAAAATATTTAAAGTTATTTCCCTGTCCCCATTTTTTTGTAGGGCGCTTGCCCTACCCTTACCCCCATTTTACTTCCTTTTGCAGCCCTCTGGGGCTTTCCAGGACTTTCCTACAGCCATTTTTGTGCCTAAAAGTTCGGGTCCCCATTGATTTCAATGGGGTTCGTTGTCCGTGCGATCGTTCGGGTTCCGTCCGGACCCGGACCCGGACTTTGTCCCGAAGTTCGGACGGACCAGCAGAACCCGAACTTCCAGGTGTTCGCTCAACTCTACTCCTGACACAAGGGGTGGAAACTATAAGAAGTGGGAGGGGTCAAAAAGGAAGGGTGGGGTCTGGCGCCCCCCCGTCCTAAAATTTCACCAGCCGCCACTGATAGCTAAACACATACAATAGATGATTATGACTTCTGTTTACTTCTCCTGTTCTGGCTAGAGAGTTCTTAGGAGATTAAGCAATACCAAGCATATTGCCCTGAGTATATAACTGGGGAGAAGATGAGATGATGTAGATGCAGCAATCCAGCCTTGCAAAGTTCAAGCAGTCTTCTGCCGGTAATGATAATTTAGGTACCTATGAATAATGTGTCCTTTCAATCACTGAGATGAGGCATAAAGAGGTTAAATGCCACTGCACTAAAGAACTTTGCAATGCATGGTGACTTCTTTGAATAAACTGGTAACAACTGCAATCCAAGAAGCAATAAAGAGATGTTGCATAGACAGTGTAAGTACTCTTATGTGTGGGCCTGAGCCCGCTCACCGACATCAAAGGACTGTAAGAGAACAGACGATCTGAGACTTTAGATGATGATGCTGGTAACGCTGGGAGGTAGAAGGCATCCACTGCACCCCTTGCAGCTTTCCTGATCGACCAACACGACTGCTGCAGCAGCTGCTGTGGCTTCAATCCAAGCAGAGATGCGTTTCAGATGGCTCCGTGGTTCACTCACTGCGATGCTGGAGAGCGATGGCTAGCTGTGTCACCTGCAGATAATTCAGTCAACCGGAACGCTGTACATAGGCCGCAGGCCTACAGTATCTCACAAAAGTGAGTACACCCCTCGTATTTTTGCAAATATTTTATTCTATCTTTTCATGTGACAACATTGAAGAAATGACACTTTGCTACAATGTAGAGTAGTGAGTGTACAGCTTGTATAACAGTGTACATTTGCTGTCCCCTCAAAATAACTCAACACACAGCCATTAATGTCTAAACCACTGGCAACAAAAGTGGCTACACCCCTAAATGAAAATGTCCAAACTGGGCCCAATTAGCCATTTTCCCTCCCCGGTGTCATGTGACTCGTTAGTGTTACAAGGTCTCAGGTGTGAATGATGAGCGGGTGTGTTAAATTTGGTGTTATTGCTCTCACTCTCTCATATTGGTCACTGGAAGTTCAACATGGCACCTCATGGCAAAGAACTCTCTGAAGATCTGAAAAAAAAAATCATTGCTCTACATAAACATGGCCTAGGCTATAAGAAGATTTCCAAGACCCTAAAACTGAGCTGCAGCACGGTGGCCAAGACCCTACAGCAGTTTAACAGGACAGGTTCCACTCAGAACAGGCCTCGCAATGGTTGACCAAAGAAGTTGAGTGCACGTGCTCAGCGTCATATCCAGAGGTTGTCTTTGGGAAATAGACATATAAGTGCTGCCAGCATTGCTGCAGAGGTTGAAGTGGTGGGGGGGCCAGCCTGTCAGTGCTCAGGCCATACGCCACACACTGCATCAAATTGGTCTGTATGGCTGTCATCCCAAAAGGAAGCCTCTTCTAAAGATGATGCACAAGAAAGCCAACAGTTTGCTGAAGACAAGCAGACTAAGGGCATGGATTACTGGAACCATGTTCTGTGGTCTGATGAGACCAAGATAAACGTATTAGGTTCAGATGTGTCAAGCGTGTGTGGCGTCAACCAGGTGAGGAGTACAAAGACAAGTGTGTCTTGCCTACAGTCAGGCATTGTGGTGGGAGTGTCATAGTCTGGGGCTGCATGAGTGCTGCTGGCACTGGGGAGCTACAGTTCATTGAGGGAAACATGAATGCCAACATGTACTGTGACATACTGAAGCAGAGCATAATCCCCTCCCTTCAGAGACTGAGCCACAGGGCAGTATTCCAACATGATAACAACCCCAAACACACCTCCAAGACGACCACTGCCTTGCTAAAGAAGCTGAGGGTGAAGGTGATGGACTGGCCAAGCGTCTCCAGACCTAAACCCTACTGAGAATCTGTGGGGCATCCTCAAATGGAAGGTGGAGGAGCGCAAGGGCTCTAACATTCACCAGCTCCATGATGTTGTCATGAAGAAGTGGAAGAGGGCTCCAGTGACAACCTGTGAAGCTCTGGTGATCTCTATGCCCCAGTGGGTTAAGGCAGTGCTGGAAAATAATGGTGACCACACAAAATATTGACACTTTGGGCCCAATTCGAACATTTTCACTTAGGGGTGTACTCATTTTTGTTTCCAGCGGTTTAGACATTAACCAGTACAGATCCACGCTATAGCCAAAAGACGGCTACAGTGCGGATCTGAATTGCCGGGGGTACGTCCATGGACATGTGCCCCTTTGCGCGCTCCCCGTGTGCACTCACTGCCGCATGCTGCGTGGGTGTGCCCGCCGGTCGGGAGGACTCGATGTCCGTTGGAGACCCGTGATCCTCTGTTAGAGTGGCAAAATGGGGAACTGCAGATGTAAACACAGCGGTTCTCCATTCTGTTAGGGGGGACATAACAGATCTACTGATCCCTGTCACTGGGATCAGTTAGATCTGTTATGTCCCTGGCATACAGTGAGAACACGCCCAGGGAACACAGTTAACCCCTTCACTGTCCCCTTAGTGTTAACACCTTCATTACCAATGACATTTATACAGTAATCAGTGGCTATTTACATTTCTGATCGCTGTATAAATGTCATTGGCCCCAAAAAAATGTCAAAAATATCCGACATGTCCGCTGCAATATCGCAGTCCCAATAAAAATCCCAGATCGCCGCCATTACTAGTAAAAAATAAATAAATAAATAAATAGAAACATCAGAAATCAATTCCCATAGTTTGCACAAGCAATAACATTTACGCAAACCAATCAATATATGCCAATTGCGACTGTTTTTTACCAAAAATATGTAGAAGAATATATATTGCCCAAAACTAATGAATATTTTTTTTTCTTTTTTTTTTGGATATTTATTATAGCAAAAAGTAAAAAATATTGTTCTGTTTTCAAAACTGTTACTCTTTGTTTATAGCGCAAAAAATAAAAACCGCAGAGGTGATCAAATATCGCCAAAAGAACATTTTGTTTGGGTATAGCGTCACACAACCGCACAATTTTCATTCAAAATGCAACAGCGCTGAAAGCCAAAAATTGGTCTGGGCAGGAGGGGGGTTTAAGTGCCCAGCAAGCAAGTGGTTAATGGCTGTGTGTTGAGTTATTTTGAGGGGACAGTAAATTTACACTGTTATACAAGCTGTATACAATCACTACTTTACATTGTAGCAAAGTGTCATTTCTTCAGTGTTGTCACATGAAAAAATAGAATAAAATATTTACAAAAATGTGAGGGTTGTACTAACTTTTGTTAAATACTGTATATCTGATAGCAGCAGCACACAGGGCACCTCTCTGATTGATCACGCCATTTCCAAGAGATCGTTGGTAGCTCCTCCTTACATAAGTTTCCTACAATGCATTGCACTTCCCAGAAGTCTCCAGCGCAGCACAGCCTGATGGGAAATTGAGCCCTTCACATTAAGAGTCTGCTGACTGTTTCCTCATTTCATACTGCAACTCCCACAAAGCATCATCCTTGCTGCAATCACAGTCTTTTCCAAAAGCAAACACTAGATGGAGTTCCCATGTTAAAGCGGAGTTCCACCCAAATGTGGAACTTCCGCTTTAAGTCCTCCTCCCCAGCTCCGGAGTGCTGAAGCTGAGCTTTTGGGGAGGAGGGGGGGTGGGGATACTCGATTTTTTCGGGTACTTCCGCCCCGATCGCCTGAGGCAATCGGAAGTGGAAGGTCTCCTTCCCCCTCCCTCCTGAAGTCTTCTGGGACACAAGACAGGTCCTAGAAGACTTCGGGACCAATCACAAGGTGCAGCGCCGCTCACGCATGTGCAGTGTACGCCCGGCCGTGAAGTCGCGGCCGGGTGCCCACAGGCCGGGTGCAATCCATAGTGAATAAAATAATTTCTCCACTAATATTTTGGCTACAGTGGGGGCTTGCTGATCCTTGGTAGGGTAAGCTTGTGCATAACTGGGGAAATGATCAGTTACCACAAATATGTATACTTCTTCCACCTGTATCTGGTTCCAGGCACAGGAAATCAATATATACCAGTTCTAAAGGGCCCTGACTATGCAAGTACTCCATAGTAGCAGCACAGGTTGGGAAAGTCTTTCTCTGAATACAAGACATACAAGATTTGCAATAATCTTCTACTTCCCTTCTCATATTTGGCCAATAGAATCTGGCTTTGATTAACTGGAAGGTTCTTTCTATACCCAAATGTCCATGTTCATCATGCAATGACAATAAAACGAAACTGTGATGTTTTTCAGGTAGATACAACTGCCAGGTTTCTTCTGTCCCTTCACCAAGGCCTCGCCTATAAAGTACTCCATCTTTCAGTTATAATCGGTTCCATTCACTAAGTAACACTCTGGCCTGAGCAAGGGTACTCTTCAAAAACAACTGAGGATTTTGTTGAGCCATAGCCTGCAAGGTCACTCGTCGAAGGGGATCTTGTTTCTGATCAGCTTTGATCTCTTTCTTCGTCAGCCTAGGAAGCCCTTCACTCCTCACTTGGGTCACTCCACAGTAAGATAATGGCACTCCTGCTGGTGATACCCCTATGGCTTCAGCAGCGACCCCTCCTCTCAAGCGATGAACCAATCCTTTGCATAAGGCCTGTACTCCATCTGCGAGCACGAAGGTCCACTCTCCAGTTTCTCGACTCTGTCGATAAGGTCGATGGGACAAAGCATCTGCATCCCTGTTTCCAGCACCAGGACGATACTAGAGGCTAAATTGGAACCCAGCCAGAGCAGCCAACCATCTATGCCCTATAGCATCCAATTTTGCTGTTGTCAGCAAGTCAGTTAGTAGATTATCATCAGTTTTGACAACAAACTGAGCTCCATACAAATAGTCTTTTAATTTGTCCATGACTGCCCACTTCATAGCCAGGAACTCCAATTTATGAGTGGGATAACTTCTTTCAGAGGGTATGAGGCTTCGACTCATATAAGCTGCAGGCCGCAGATGACCACCATTTTCCTGATAAAGTATCCCTCCCAATCCATCTCGACTGGCATCTACATGGAGCTTATAAGGTTTGGAAGGGTCAGAATAAGCTAGAACTGGAGCCTCAGTTAGACTGATCTTCAATTGTTGGAATGCTTTCTCACACAAGGGGGTCCACTGCTCACATATGGATTCCTTCTTTCCTCTTCGACCTGTCTTCTTCTCTTTCAATTTCTTTATTATCTTCCCCAGAGGCTGCCTGCAATGGTTCATTGAGTGGTTTGGCTATTTTGGCAAAATTAGCCACAAATCTCCGATACTACGAACTGTACCCTAAGAAGGATTGCAGCTCCGTAACAGTGGCATGCAGTCACTGCTTCCAGTTTCTTCGGATCAGTGGCCACTCCATCAGCTGACACAACATGGCCCAAGTAGGTAACCAAAGTACGGTAGAACTGGCACTTCTCTAAGGACAACTTCTACCCTTCTTCATGGAGCCTCTCAAACACCTTCTCCAGCCGTGCTTCATGTTTTTCCAGGGTTCTTCCAAACACAACGATGTCATCTAAGTACACCAAAACTTCCACCAAATTCATGTCTCCCAAAGTACTCTCCATCAGTCTCTGAAAAGTAGCTGGAGCTCCTGTCAATCCTTGTGGCATCCTATTAAACTCATAGAACCCCAATGGACATATGAAGGCTGTCTTCTCCTTATTTTCTGCACACATGGGTATGTGATAGTACCCACTCTTCATGTCCAGCACACTGAACCATTTAGCTCCCACCAGACACTGCAAAGCATCCTCAATCCTTGGAGTGGTATACTGATCAGGAATTGTTCTTTGGTTGAGAGTTCTGTAGTCAATACACATTCTTAAAGTCCCGTTCTTCTTTTGCACCACTACTATTGGGGAGGCATAAGGACTTTTGGACTCCTGAATTACTCTAGACATTTTCAATTCAGCCAGCTGCTCCCTAAAATCTTCCAGATCACTGAGAGGAATCCTTCGGGGCCCTTTCTCTGAACGGCTTCTCTTCTTGTAAACGTATTCGATGATGAGCACTCTTAGCTCATCCTACATCAAAGTCATCATTAGCCCAAATTTTCTCCCACTGTTGTATTTAGTACGTCATCCTTTCCCTCCATGCAGGGGGTAGACCAGCAGCACACTCTTCCAGCTCCTTCCTTAGACCTTGCAGGCTCTTTCCTTTCTGTTTTTCTGCAGGTGTCACTGGAGTGGCAGCACTCGCTTGGCCCACAGACAACCTTTCCTTCAATGTCACTGGGTGATGGAAACATTTTGCAGACTAATCTACACTTTCTTTTTATTCCTCAGTAAAGCTTTGGTAGGTACGATTTCAGGGACCATGACTAACCCTTCAGCTTCAGTCTGTGCATCTGTCTCCAACACTACAAAGGGTCCAGAATGATCCCACGTGAGCTTCACGGTAGCCTTCAAGCAAGTAAATTCCCCAGGCTGGAGCACCTTCTCTCGTGTGTCTAATTTCCACAAACTAATGTATCTGATGTTTCTTTTATTTCATCTAACTTTTCTCGTTTTTCCTCCAAACAGTCAAGACGCATTAGACGTCTGAAACAACATTGGCATTGTGATAATTAGAGTTGAGCGAACCTCTGGAAGTTCGGGTTCTGCTGGTCCGGCCGAACTTCGGGACAAAGTCCGGGTTCGGGTCCGGACAGAACCCGAACGTTCGCACGGACCCAGAACCCCATTGAAATCAATGGGGACCCGAACTTTTATGCACAAAAATGGCTGTAACAAAGTCCTGGAAAGCCCTAGAGGGCTGCAAAAGGAAGTAAAATGGGGGTAAGAGTAGGGCAAGTGCCCTACAAAAAATGGGGATAGGGAAAATAAATTAAAATCAAATAAAAAATGGGAAGGGGGGTGGATGTAGAGTAGGAGCCTAGAGGTTGACTAGGCCGTGACCGTGGCAGTGTAGGTGGAAGTGGCGGTGGTAGAGGAGTAGGAGGAGGTAGTTAACATGGTATTTTTTTTTTTTTTGTATTGAGGCCTATTCAAAAAAACAAGTATATGAATGGCTGTGTGAGTCTGGTCTAAATGTTTATTCAGCACAAGGTACAGACAAGTCTTGTGGGATCCATGCCTGATTCATTTTAATAAAGGTTAGCTTATCCACGTTGGATGTGGACAAACGGCTCCGCTTGTCTGTGATAACGCCCCCCTGCCGTGCTAAACACACGTTCCGACAATACACTGGCTGTAGGGCAGGCCAGCACCTCCAAGGCATAAAGGGCAAGCTCAGGCCATGTGGCCAATTTGGAGACCCAGAAGTTGAATGGGGCAGACCCATCAGTCAGTACGTGCAGTCGTGTGCACACATACTCTTGCACCATGTTGCTGAAATGCTGCCTCCTGCTAAGACGTTGTCTATCAGCTGGTTGTGCTGTTTGTTGTGGCGGGCTGCTGACAAAGTTTTGCCACATTTCAGCCATGCTAACCCTGCCTTCTGAGGTGCTGGCGGTGGCACAGCTGCGTTGGTGGCCTCTTCCTCCTCCTCCTCCTCTGCCTTCGCCTTGTGCTTCCGCTGAGCCCCCGGTGTCATTTGGGAATGCCCTCAGCTGCGCCTCTACCAGTGTGTGCTTGTAGTCGCGCATCTTCCTCTCACGCTCCAGTGAGGGAATTAAGGACGGCACGTTGTCCTTGTAACGGGGATCCAGCAGGGTGGCCACCCAGTATTTAGAGGAAGTTACAATGTGGGCAACTCGGCTGTCATTGCGCAGGCACTGCAGCATGTAGTCGTCCATGTGTGCCAGGCTGCCCACAGGCAAAGACAAGCTGTCCTCTGTGGAAGGTATATCATCTGTGTCCTCTGTATCCCCCCAGCCACGCTCCAGTGATGCCCACGAGCTGCGTTGGGTGCCACCCTGCTGCAATTCCTCCTCCTCATCTTCCTCGTCCTCCAGAACTGTGCCCTGGCTTGAATATTTTGGACCTGGCCTATGCTGGTGCAGGAACCCACCCTCCGAGCCACTTGCTAATGACTGGCCTGATAACCGTGGAAATTACCCCTTTTCCTCCTCCTCATCCTCCTGTGCCACATCCTCTTCCATCATGGTCACCACAGCCCTCTCCTTATACAAGAGTCCATAGAGCTCCCCCTTACATTACAGTCCACAGAGACTGTGGACATGGTACATGGGATTGTCAGAGACTGCATACATTGTACAAGAGATGGTCAGGGACCCTCCCCCTGGTCTCCCTCGGTTCCAGGCTCCTCCCCGGGCTCCCTCTCTCCTCACACATTCCGTGTGTGCTGCTGAAATGGAGCCGTTGGTGACCATCTAGAATTTTAGATCGAAGCTGCGTCCAGGTGGGAGGATTTTTTTTCTCCCTTATTCAGCGATCCTTGCCTCCAGGGTTGAAGGAAAAAGCAGAGAGGGGGCGGGTCAAGGTGTCTTCCAGTGTGTTACTCAAGCTCTCTTCTGCAGCTGATAGAGAAGGAGGCGTGCAGTAGGCAGGGCGACCGGGGATTCTAGTAAGCAGTGGCGAGCATCCAGGCAAAGTTAACAGCGCTCGGCCGAGGATGTGCTGCCTGCGCCTCCTGTCAGTGTGCTGCGCTGGGTTCGGTACAGGTGTGAGGATGGCCGTCTGCCAGTGCCAGCATAAGCACCTCTTGGTGACCGTGACCTCCTGGTTTTGGCGCCCCCCCCCTCCTGGCGCCTTTAGGCGGCTGCCTTGGCTGCCTTACGCTAGCGCCGGCCCTGACTGTACATACCTCTGCCTGCTCCATAACTGACCCTGGCCTGTTATTCCACCATGCTTCTGACTAATGCTTAAACTGTATGTAGCCATGTGCCCCTTGGGGGTGGCTGGTAGTTGTGGTCCACCTGCCCGCTGCCCTCAATCACACGATTTCCACACACCCGGAGTCACTGAACAGGCTGGTACTTTGTTTTTGGATGGGGATAAGGATGACTGTGGGATGCCCAAGAATTAATCACGGGACCTTTTATATACACCGCCGTATATACACTCCTTCCTCCAGCACATACACTTATTGACCGTTACTCTTCTCCTTTAATCCTCCAGCACATACACTTGCTGACCATTACACTTCTCCTTTCTCTCTCCTGCACACTACTTGCTGTTAACGGCCTGAAAAGCAATTTATCAGACCTCCATGACAGTTCCTATTCCACTACAGCTAGCACATGGTGAGGCCTGCTCTTACTGATAGCAGGACCTCTGGACCACCCGATGTGGGTAAGGGTCACAAGCTCCCAGTTGTGAAACTATGGACCCTCAATTGTGTAGCTAAGTATGTTGGTGCTAGCTGGGCACTGGATGAACTACAACTCCCAGCCCATCAATCTTCCAGGCCCCTCCTGCCTGCCTTACGGTCCAGTGGCCCTCCTTCCCCCTGCTTGGTGTCTCCGACTTCTACAGACCGTCCACTGTCCTCTCCCAGCCTGCTCCAGCCTTCTCATCCAACTCCCAGGGGCTGCCACTCACCGACACCAGTGGATCCTTTAAAGAGCCTTTAATCATTTCCCGCGAATCGCCGTAAATTAACAGCGGCCACTTTAAGTGGATGGTATCGGGATATAGCTTGCAGCTGCAGGCTATATCCTGGTACCATTTTTTAGAGTGGGTGATCAGCTATCCGGCGATAATGGGCGATCCGGGCTCGGGAGCCGCTCGGTCGTTATCCCTGGGGGCGGGAGGGGACATCTCCCTTCCCGCTGCCTTCTGCCGCCCTTCTCCGGCCTCCCGTCTGCCCCACCGCCAGTTGCAGCGACTGTCTACTGTCCTCTCCCAGACTGTTCCAGACTTCTCATCCAGCTCCCAGGGGCTGTCACTCACTGACACCAGTGGATCCTTTAACCACTTCAGCCCCGGAAGGATTTCCAGCTTTAGGACCGGAGCCCTTTTTGCGATTCGGCGCTGTGTCGCTTTAACTGACAATTGCGCGGTCGTGCGGCGTTGTTTTCGCTGTGTCGCGGCTTAGCGTTTTTCCCGAGGCCAGGATTTCGACCTTTAGGAAGGCCCCGACTTCACCAATTTCCTAGGTGACCACAGTCACTCACTGTCGGGGACCCTCGACCTACTCTTCAGACCTTGTCAGACCCTCTCCTGTCATCTGTCAGCGACGTTGACCGCCACCCCGTCTGCCCTCCGGCCTCTTCCCGCCGTCTTCCGTCGCCCTTCCCTCTACAGGGGAGGGCGGGGGTCCCTATTGCTGGCTCGCCGAGGGCTCGGGCCTAGCGGGTAATAGCGGCCTATCGACTAGTGGGTGAGATTTTTTACCATGGTCCTATATCGGACGTCGACGTTCGATATAGGGCTATGGTAGGTGAATTTCACCGGC
>BLSH010478018.1:294286-304668 GCA_018402905.1 Glandirana rugosa
TCAGGACTTTAAAAAGAAGTGTGAATAACAGATGTGCAATGATTGACGGTTTCATTTAAAGTGACACACAGACTTGAAATAATTGTGCAGAAGAGATGTGCACTGATTCCCGGTTTCATTTAAAGTGACACACACATTTTGCAGAACAGTGATATGGGTACTCCCGGCTTATTTATACTTTTTTGACACAGTTTAAAGATGATTTTAGAACAGTTCTATGGCCTCTAATGTTAATTAATACTTTTCAGACCCATTTTGAAGATGATCTCCATTTTTGCATTTTTTATGTTTTTATTTTTTTAAAAATATTTAAAGTTATTTCCCTGTCCCCATTTCTTTGTAGGTCACTTGTCCCACCCTTACCCACATTTCCTTCCTTTTGCAGACCTCTAGGACCTTCCAGGACTATTTTACAGCATTTTTTGTCCCGAAGTTCGGCCGAACCAGCAGAACCCGGACTTCTAGAAGTTCGCTCAACTCTATTCCTGAGCTACACAGAAGTAGTAACCAAATAATATGATGAATCTCAGCACTGAGACACACGGGTGCTTGTGGATGCTTAAAACATGCCTGTCATTAGTTGAATATTTGAGCCACTACCAATAACCTCCTTCAGAAAATGCTGCTTGTTCAAGTGTTGGCTGTAGTACTAATAAATCACAAATCTAGAACAAACATGCAGCAAGTGAAAGCCTTAGAAAAGCTTAAATTCCTTAAAGGCCAAGTACACCGTGTGCAAAAGAAAATAATATGCTCCCAAAAAAATAAAATAAATAAAATGTGCATTTATTATTTTTACTGCAGTAGATCACGAGTACAAAGCAGAGGCTCCTGCAGACTTCTTCCAACTCCCCATACTGACTTTCAGTTGCTGAGCTGGAGGAAATGTCAATGGAATTTGAATGCTGTAATCACTGCACTTGTGTTCCACTGAGCATTGCAGTGGCAGAGGAGAGTTGTAGTTCATTCATTTACATATCTCTGAATGAAGGACGCGGCTGTGAGGGTGGTGCCCCGCACAACAGTGTAAAATTGACATCTGCTGCTGGAGAGAGGAACCACCTTCCTTCACATGTTGTCAGAGAAGGGGGAGGACGATGGTGTCAACTTACATCCATAGTATTGGCATAACATGGTCTAAAATAGCAAAACTGGGGGGCACAGACATGGACCAACCACATGCGCTGGCAAGCCAACAGAGGCTTCAGCTACAGTCCCTGCATCTTGACCATGCCTCTCTGACATGTTTCACCCTGACTGGCCTTAGTCAGACTACAATTTAGCTTACCAGCAGATGTGGTCGCTCCGCGTGGTGCGCCCCCCCCCCCAACCCTGATACTGTGATTGTTCCATGGAGTGACACATGCTCCTAGAGGGGCTAGCACCCACTGTGAGAAGAGAACCCACAGAAGGACAAATGGAAGGCATTTGAGCGATGCTATTTTTTACATGTAAGGTCTAAATCATGGAATTAGCCCTTAAATCTATACTTGTTCTGTTACGTACTGAAGACAGCCAGATAAGTAGAATTTCTGGAGACACATTTGTCCTGAACCATTTAAAAAATATTTTCTACTATGGAGATGTAGTTCAGTACCACAACATAAGGTGTATGTCCTGTCAACCAACTGCAAGTACCAACGTATGACCAGTAGATTTCCACTGGCCTTCCGGGAATATGAATTCTTCCCCAGAAATTTGATTTCTGAACTTGTGCTAGTGTTTTCTTATGTAGTCAGCTTAGAGGTCATGGAGTTGTTCTGCTTGCTCTTAAGTCAGTAGGCAGACTGAATGTGACTAGGCTCTGGTCATAAGGCTGAAGGCTCTCCAACAATCAACTCATCACAATAGGTGGGCAGGACAACTCCTAAACACCAAGGTCAGGCTGGGGATAGTATTCTTCTTCTTCTTCTAGTATTCTTCTACTGATACTTCTCTTCCCCATACAGTTACCAAAATAAAATCTATATTTAGAAAACCTTGGATGAAAAGCCCCACTCTGCTCACCATAGATAAGCTTAGGATACCATACCTGTGCAATAAAGATCTGCTATTTTATATACTAACTTTATGCAGAATAAACAAGGCACACTTTTTTTTGTTACAACATCCATCAAACCCAACTTCAATATGAATTACTGTAAAACCTAAACAGTGGTTGGTGGCCAACACTTCAAGGAAACGCAGATGACCTCATTGTCTATGACCAGATATGTGAGAATCAATCGTCTATATACCATGGATCATCAAGCCACATTTAGCCAATGGCCGGGGCACATCTGCAGATTCTCCCCTCTTCTCCTACTGCCCATCCTTGAAAACTCTACCTAGCGGCGATGACCCTCCAATCCCAGCATGCCCAGGCAGACAAGTATGGTAGGACTTGCAGTTTTACCATAGCCAATTGCAGTTACTTAACCTTCACGACTTACAAATGTTGCCATCCTTAATTAGTGGTTCAGTCCAATCAGATCCTTTGCTGGTTTTAAGAGAACAAGATTAAGCGGGTGATCCAATGTTCCAGGAAGAACAATGAGTACAATAATCTTCTTATTCCTTGGTTCTGTGGAGAATAGGGGAGAGGAGGTGGAATGTTCGCTGTCCTGCAGAACAGTTTTAGAAAAAATTTTGTTATGATTTGCAAAAAAGGTCTTGAGAAAAACAAGAACTCCTCTGTATTATGCTGCTGCACAACAATAAAAAAAAATCTGATCCAATTTGTTATTCAAGCTTATGTTTGCATAACTTCACTTTCCAAAGAAGCAAGCAGATTCCATGGAAAGATTATTGCACAGCATTCCACCTTCAGCAGTTAGATGATCGCTTCATGCTCATCGATGGACTCCCCTCCTGGAGTTATAAAATCGGTACCCAAAGTACCCTATTGCCAGGATGCTCAGTGTCAATACAATACCACCAATAAAACTACACAAGTCAAATCCTGATATCTTCTGTGTTCCCGAGGACATAGTACTGGTCACAGGGCTGATGGTGGTGGAAGATCCTGTAGTTGGAGATGTTGCTGGGGGTTTCGGCATTCCTTTACTAGTCACAGTCGTAAAAGTGGTGGTACTTGATGGGGGTGGACACATTGTGGTGGGTGAAGGAGGCGGAGGAGGAGCCACAGTCAAGAGTTTTGCAGGCGTACCGGACGGAGAGGTTTTTGGCGCAGCAGCTGTTGTGACATTAGGAGTGGTGCCCGCTTTTGTTGTAGTTGCAGCCAGGGTTGTATTCGAACTAACAGTTGGGTCAGATGATTCACTTGCATTATTATTTGAAGGCAAGGGAACAGAGGGGGCATCATCCACCAAGCACGTGCTGAGAGCAGCCAGGAGCAATTACCTGCGCTTTGGTTTCGTGGTAGAGTGCAGGTATAATGTTTTCTGTAAAGTGACTACGTGACGGGACCTTGTAACGTGGCTTCAACAGGTAGAGAAACCCGGTGTTGTCCACAACAGAGTAAGGCCGTAGGTCCTTAACTATGAAAGCTGCCATAGCTTTTGTTATCCTCTTCCCTCTTTCAGAGCTGGGCGGAAAAGTTGGCAGTATCGCATCAATTCTTGGCTGAGCTGGGTCTATTTCCTTGGCACTGGTGGAGGTGGTGGCAGTGGCACTGGTGGTGGCGACAGGTGTTAGCATCTCAGAGTGAAAATGGCTAACGTGGTTTCTCAAGTTAGTAGTATTCCCTAGATATTTAATTTTTGTGTGACAATTTTTACACACAGCATGTATCTTGTCCAATTTGTGCTTCCTTGGTTGTTCATAAAAGCCAAAATGTGTACACATGTTTGCTTTTAAAATGCTAGGTGCATTTTTTATCTCTCATTCTTTTTGGTCTCCTTCTGACATTTTACTATAGCATGCCATGCAATTGTACTGACTCTGTCAGTATAAAAAAAAGAAAAAAAAAGTGAATTAAGTCACCGTGTCAACTGTCAAGTGACCATAAAAGCAAAGCAAAGTTTGCTATACAAGTTAAATAAAAAATACACAACACTACTTGGCTGCTGCTTTTCTTATGAAGGCAACAAACAGTAATGGCTCAGTCTCCCTATGAGGGGAACTGGGGGATTATAATATGGACTGCCAATGCCATGGTATTTATTTAAACCTCTGTGGACTACTTTTTTATTACAGAGCAGCACAAGTTAAGTTATTATATTAGGTGAGGTATAGGTATGAGGTGCGGCGGAGACAAGGTGACACAGCCCTATTAAACAAATGCTTAAAGAAAAGATATACTATATAACATGATATTGCGCACACCTATAGTGTACTAGTATTTTTAGTAGTAATAATAACTCAATAATAAAACAACAAATTCCATTAGGATTGTATGAGGTACCTGTCTGATGATGAATGGTGCACTGGTGGTCTGGTCTGTGGTGGTCCCATGCAGCAGCCTGTGAGGTGAGGCAGAGGTGAGGATGGAGGGACAAGTGAGGCCTGGGATGCTGGCGGCCTGAGGCCTCAGGCCTGGATCACTTGGGTCTGTCTTCTTCTGGCAGCAAACTGGAGGACAAGTGCTGGCCTGGTTCGGGTCTGCTCTGCACTGCAGCGGCGCCAACCTGCCTGTGCCTGAGTGACACAGCGTGAGGAGTATCTCTGCTGGGCCTGGGACCAGGAGTCAGGGACATGCACTGCATGTGTCTCCCCTCCTGCAACATCCAGCTCGGCTCCACGCCGCCGCTGTGGATGACGTCAGAAGAGGCGCGGCTCGCCCTCGGCTCCTTTCGGCTGTTTCTGGCGAGACGCACCACTGTGGATGACGTCAGAAGAGGTGCAGCTCACCCTCAGCTCCTTCCAGTTGTTTCCGGCGAGACAGATGATGTCATCACGTGAGAATCGATTATTGATGGTCGCTGCATCGATGCCGCATCGCGTGCTGTCGAATCATGATTCATCGATTAAGTTCCGCAGCCCTACTCTGTATGTGGCCAGGCTGTGAAAAAGTCTCATACATGTGGTATCGCCATACTCAGGAGGAGTAACAGAATATATTTTGGGGGGTCATTTTTTTATGTACATGCTGTGTGTTAGAAATATTGTATACATTACAACTTTGTGTAAAAAAAAAGCATTTTCATTTTCTTTCCATATTTTCCAAAAACTTGTGGAAAAAAATGACATGTTCAAAAGACTCACTATGCCTCAGAATATACATTGGGATTTTTTGTTTTCCAAAATGTGGTCACTTTGTGGGCATTTCGATTTTTATGATGCTCCAGGGCCTTCAAAAGTGTGATAGGTTGTCAGGAAATTAGATTATATAGTGTAATTATGCTTTTACACTGAGCAAAGTACTGTAAACACAACACTTTTCTGTTTGCCCTTATTTATCATGAGCTGAACGCAAAGATCTAGGACTTTCTCTGTGTACACAAAAGGCCTACTTCTCTCAAATATTGTTCACAAATCTGTCTAAATCTGCATTAGTGAGCACTTCTCCTTTGCTGAGATAATCCATCCACCTCACAGGTGTGGCATATCAAGATGTTGATTAGACAGCATGATTATTGCACAGGTGGGCCTTAGGCTGGCCACAATAAAAGGCTAAATAGGGGATAAATAGGGGCAAACACAAAAGTGTTGCGTTTATAATTTTGCTCAGTGCAGAAGGCCTGGAGGTGCTACTTGGATTTTGGGCCTCTGTATGTGGCCAGGCTGTGAAAAAGTCTCACACATGTGGTATCGCTATACTCAGGAGGAGAAACAGAATGTATTTTGGGATGTAATTTTTGGTATGTACATGCTGTGTGTTAGAAATATATTATAAACGGATAACTTTGTGTAAAAAAATAGGTTTTCATTTTCTTTCCACATTTTCCAAAAACTTGTGGAAAAAAATGACATGTTCAAAAGACTCATGATGCCTCATAGAATATACGTTGGGGTGTTTTTTTTCCAAAATGGGGTAATTTTTTGGGCATTTCCATTGTCCTGGTGCTCCAGGGCTAGGGTTGCCATCTTTTTTCAAGTCAAACCTGAACACTTTAGCGGCACTCAACAATTTTTTTTAATAGTATAAACTATACACATATTTATTAAATAAAATTTCTAATGTTATGAAATTAATCACAAGAGTCTCCCTTTACATCAGAGTCCACAGAGTCTTCCTTTTACATCTGACTCCGCAGAGTTCCCCTTTTTACATTTGAACTCGCAGAGTTCCCCCTTTTAATCTGAACTCGCAGAATTCCCTTACACTGTAAGGGTGGACTCTGCAGACTCTGATGTAAGGAAGAATTCTGGGGATATAAGGGATGTTCTGGGAACCCTAATTTAAAGGGGAACACTGAGAACTCTGATGTATGGAGAGGACTCTGACGTAAGGGGGGACACTGCTGCCTCTGGTGTAAAGGGGAACTCTGATGTATTGAATGCGCTGAGAACCCTGATTTACCATACTCACTCAGAGGCAATGGAGAGAAGGGGGGAATTCAGTCACAGACAAGGATCGATGGGGAGCTCACTTATCCCTTGGCAGTCAGCACCTCGCATCCAGATGTATCTGTGGCTGCTGGGCTTCAAATTTCCTGCATCCACTTTGCTTTTCTTAGGCACAGCGCCAGGGATTGGAGTGTGGACAGACAAAGAGGGGTAGGAGTGGGAGGAAGAGGAGCAGATCAAGCCTGCTCTCCTCTCCCGTCTGTATGTGGGGACTGTTAGTGCTGGCTTTGGGCAGTGTGAGGGAGAGTGTAACAAACATTCTCAGCTTAGACAACTGCAGCCAGCAGCCCTGCTGGGAAGCCATAGTCCGGTCTGAATAATGTGTCCAGGTTTCAAACAGTCTGAAACCCGGACGTGTAATTCAAAACCTGGACTGTCTGGGTGGTGAATCCCAGATAGGTGACAACCCTATCCAGGACCTTCAAAAGTGTGATAGGTAGTCAAGAAATTAGATGTGTAATGTATGCTCCTAGAAGGCCTGGAGGGGCTACTTGCATGTTGGGCCTGTATGTGGCCAGGCTGTGTAAAAGTCTAACACCTGTGGTATTGCCATACTCAGGAGGAGTAGCAGAATGTATTTTGGAGTGTAATTTTTGGTATGTATATGTTGTGTGTGTTGAAATATTTTATAAATGGACCACTTTGTGTAAAAAGAAAATGCGTTTTCATTGTCTTTCCACATTTGCAAAAAAACTTGATAAAAAATTACATGTTCAAAAGACATGATACTTCACAGAATATATGTTGGGGTGTTTGCTTTCCAAAATGGGGTCATTTTGTGGGCGATTCCATTGTCCTGGTGCTCTAGGACCTTCAAAGGTGTAATAGGTAGTATATAAATTAGATGTGTAATTTATGTTCCTAGACGGTGCTCCCTGCATGTTGGGCCACTCTATGTGGCTAGGCTGTGAAAAAGTCTCACACATGTGGTATCGCCATACTCTGGAGGAGGAGTAGCAGAATGTGTTTTGGGGTGTAGTTGCAAGTATGCATATGCCATGTGAGAGAAATTACCTGTTAATATGAAAATTTTGTGAAAAAAGTCTTAATTTTTTAAAGAATTGTGGGAAAAAATTACAACTTCAACTTCAAAAAACTCACCATGCATCTTACTAAATACTTTGGAATGTCTACTTTCTAAAAATGGGTTATTTGGGGGTATTTGTACTTTCCTGGCTTGTTAATGTCTCAAGAAATCAGATAGGCTGTCAGTACATCAGGTGTGATCAATTTTCAATGATTGGCACCACAGTTTGTAGACTCTACAACCTTCACAAAGACCAAATAATGTAAACTTATTTGGGTGATTTTTACCAAAGATATGTAGCAGTATATCTTTTGGCCACAATGTATGAAGAAAAATTACTAATTTGCAAAATTTTACAACATTTTTTATTTATTATTTTTATTTATAGCACAAACAATTAAAAACCCAGTGGTGATTAAATACCATCAAAAGAAAGTTCTATTTGTGTGAAAAAAGGGCAAAAAAAAAAATCATTGTTATTCAAAGTGTGAGAGCACTATAAGCTGAAAATTGGCATGATCAGGAAGGGGGTATAATTGCCCAGTGGGCAAGTGGTAACCAATGCTCAATTGGTTCTAAGGGGCCTAAAATACTTTATTGAAGCAAATAAAAATTGTTGAGGGAAGAATAGGGACAACTGTGTACAGTTTAACGATAGAACAGTAGGACAGAAGCCTCAGTGATCTCCTTGGTGGAACTCCATCCTATGCGAGTTCCATAGCCGTCCCAGTCCAAGGATGCAAAGTCTCCACACTGACGAGGTGCTCCTTCTGGCATGTATCCAGCTCCTCCAATGCAGTGCTAAGAAATAGTAATAGAAGTATAAGATTAACAACTGATTACCAATAAAGCCTCCTTGCACAACTTAAAATAATTATTTAAAGAAGAGTACTCCAAACTCTCAGCAGAAGGGTTTTTCCTCAGCAAAATATGAAAATATTAATCATGAATTAAAGCTGAATTCTGCGCACAAAAGAAGAGAAGAGTAAAAGGAATAAGCGCACTGTGCAGAGCAATGAACAATCTTTGCATGCTCTGTATAGACAATAAGAAATGGTACATAAGTGGGGGGGGGGGGGGCAAAACAACAGAGAATCTTGGCAATTGATTTAGGTCTTCTCGAAGCTCACAGGTGAGCATTTGGCCACCAACAGAAGTGGACAGGAATAACATTTTTTTTATTATAAAATGGATACAAAACAACAAAAACTTTCTGAACACTGGGAGGTGGTCATCTATACGATCACCCCTTGAATCATAATGGGGGACATTAAAACCCAAGGTTTCAAGGTGGAGACCACTTTAAAATGTAATCACTGGAAGTAGGCGCACCAGATAGGAAAGCCTATGTCTAGTGATCATGGTTCACAAAGTATTGCTCATTACCAAGCATTGTAACGGTCCCACAGAAGGGACTCCGGGCCCCCAAATGTAAACATTGGTAACTTAAATAAGAAAGGAAAAGAAAAAGCTAATAGAACGTGATGCCAAGACTGGCAGGAGTCAAGGAAACAATGAAAAAGATAAGAAGAGGAAAAGAGAAGAAGAAAGGAAATGGATCCGTCCGGGGATCCTGCATCATGACCAGTGCAGACCAGATGTCCCCAACTTGTCACCTCCGAGTAAACTGCCATACCATCTATACTCCGACCATCCCTCACCCCTTACCTATAATATTTAGAGACCACACCAATTTATGGAGTATAAAATGGCCATAGCAGCCTATTTATTCAAAATAGTAACTTAACATGAAAATATAAAAAACATTCTTTAACAGAAACATATCAGCAAACAAAATATCAATCACTGAGAATGTTGGTCTGCACCCCAAAATTATATTAGGTTCCAAATCCGCACTGCATTACCTTATGCCATACTAGGCCTCCAGCCGCAGAACACTGACTCAGAGACAACCATTACCTGCAATGCAACCATTACAATATTCCAGCTAAACCTCCGTTGGCTGGAATACACCAGAGTGACACATACCACCGATGTGTCCCAAACCCTTCCTTATCGTAAATTTTCTTCCAACTTCAAAGACCAACACCCGCCACCGCACACAAGGGGTAAGCCCTTACCCTTGGATGCACCGCCAAACCCTCGAATCGTGCTCTATACCATCCTGCAAACCAAGGGACCACAAATTGATACCCACCGCATTGAGGTGGACACCATCTCCCTTGAGGTAACGCCAAGTTTCTTTCTCCAGTTCCATATGCTGAATAACCAGACCACCATTCCAAACTACAAATTTACCCACCGCCTTGTTAAGAAACATAGAAACATAGAAAAGTGACGGCAGAAAAAGACTGAGTAGTCCATCGAGTCTGCCCCTTTTTATTTATTTATTTATTTTTTTATCTTTTTTTATTTTTTTATTTTTTTTTTACATTAACCTTGTTGTCTGACTATAGATTTATGTTTATCTCAAGCATGTTTGAAGCCATTTACTGTTGACTGTCTCACAACCTCTGTTGGTAGTTTATTCCTTGTTCCGCCACCCATTTAAACATCAAACCTTACCACCAGACCAATAAGTCGTATACCTTGACCTCTTTCTTTGAACCGCAATGGAGTTCCCTCTACCACAGGTGGAGTTACGCCACCCATAGTTAAACACCAGGGAACCAAACGTCCTACCATATCTCGTGCTAAGCTCCCAAACCGCCACGTAGGTTCCCATTCCCGAATGGGGAACACACGCCACCGCCCACAACCAGAAACTTCAACCTTCTTTTAAATGCTATTCCTTCCCAAACCCTGTGTAGCCACCATACACAGTGAGACCACATAAGGTCGGTTGCCTCCAAATCGACCTTATAACATTACCAACGTAACGTCCATTACCAACAGAGACTCAGTCACAAGACGCCGACCTCCGGATCATACCGTATTCCATTAC
>BLSH010478018.1:304742-316654 GCA_018402905.1 Glandirana rugosa
TTTGACCAATCTTCCAGTAATGCCAAATCATGTTCCATGTTACAGACACCTCCAGGGATATCAACCCTATTACACACCTTTGTATCATCAGCAAAGAGACATACATTGCCCAGCAAACCTTTAGTTATATCACTTACATATAGGTTGAATAGAACAGGACCCAGTACAGAGCCTTGTGGTACCCCACTAGTGACTGGTCTCTGTTCTGAGTGAACCCCATTTACAACCACACTCTGGGATCTATCCTTTAGCCAACTGCATATCCACTGAACCACCCAAGGGTTAAGTCCCAGCTTGTACAACTTTTGTATCAGATCATTATGTGGAACTGTATCAAATGCCTTGCTGAAATCAAGATACGCTATGTCCACAGCACCACCCTGGTCCAAAACACTGGTAATATAGTCAAAGAATTCAATCAGATTTGTCTGGCACAATCTGCCCTCAGTAAAGCCATGTTGCTTTGGGTCCAGCAAGCTGTGTATTTTTAGGTGATCAATGATCCTTCTTTTGAGAAGTGATTCCATTACCTTGACTACCTTAACCTTCTTGCAAGCCCTATTGATCCGACCTACGGACCTTGCCAGTCGCAGTGGTCCTAGCAACAATATCGGAGCACACTACAATTGTGTCCGGAAAAGTCATGCTGAGCCGTAAGACATAAAACTTGATGTCCAAAATTAGCGCATGCATGGACCTGACTCCCAAATAATTTCCGTTGACATGTAGCACCAGAATATCTGGAGGTCTGTCCAGCCGCGCAAAACTATGCACCTCTGGCAGAGCCCTACTCCACAGCATTCCCGGAAGCCCTAACCAGCGGATACAAGCCTCCCGCCATGAAATCCCCAGCTGTCTACCCTGAAGCCTGACGTCTGCCTGCTTGGACCCCCCCAACAGACATATGAGTGGCCCACGATCCATACGAGCCGCATGCCACCATCTGAAAGAGAAGAACATAAAACCAAATCAACACCAAACTCCCCCACAATACTTACTTAACCATGACACCCACCCCAGCAGTAAATACCCCGTTTACCTCACGCTGTCACCAATTGTGGGTGATCGTAAAGCCAAAACCTCTCAGAATCTCTTCTACCTATGCGCTTCACCGCCGCCTCGTCCAACCCGCACCGAGCGGCTTCCGTGGCCGGCCCTATGTGTAAGGAGTGTGAGGAATATTGTTGGTCATCCAGACCCAACTCCCTGAGACTCTTCCGAAAATAGCAATAAATTGGAATTTTGATAGAGGGAACCCATCTGCGTGCACCAAAAAGACCTGGCCATCGCTAGGTGTAGAGAATTTTCTTACTGCTCCCACCAGGCACACCGGCGAATCTGGAATAGAAAACAACTCGCCCCTACCCATCTGATCTGTTTTTGACCTGCTGAGGAGCAGCAGGACCCTGTCATCCCTACAGTCATCATCCTGATCCAACATCCCCCCTTTCTACTTCTTAGATTGGCTAACAAGTTTCCCCATACGAAAAGTTCCAAAAAAAGGCAAGTGAAAACGTTGCCCGAAAAAGTGAAACTTCGTACTCAGAAGAACACAGTGATCCCAGCTGAACAACAATGGTCTGCAGGTTAGCAAAAGACACCGGGCGCCTAGCGTCCCTTCCCTTGTGGGACCTGCGATAACCCTTTAGAGCCTCACGGACACAAAAATCTTTCGTAAAATCCCGGCAGCCCTGGTGTTTAAAGAGAAATGCAAACCCAGCCAACTTACGCTTAATGACCGACACTGACACCCCCTTTTCCAGGTTCCTAGACACAAAATAAAGGACGGCTAGCCTTACCTCTGTACCCGCCAGATCAACAGCGGCTTCCTGGACCCAAACAAACCACTCTCTCCATACCTTGGCTTGAGCCGACCAAGTAGCCTCACTTACTGACCGCCTGATCCATCCGGCGACGGCCCCAAGGCAATCTCCCACAGCCAGTCGGGACAGGGCACCCCTTCTTGTTCCACTGTCGGAGCCAACTTCCGGAACCTGGCCCACTAAAATCGAGACAATGAGTCAGCCAAGGAATTGCCAACCCCAGGAAGGTGCACAGCATACATAAAAATGTTCAACTGAAGACAACGCAGCACCAGGTGCCGAAGAAGTCGCACAACCGGTCATGGCGGCGCAAACCCGATTGATGACCTGCACCACTCCCAGATTGTCGCAAGTCAAGCGCACATTCAAATCCCGGAATGACTCACCCCAAACTTTTACAGCCAGCACCACCTGAAAAAGCTCCTGGAGAACCAGGTTGCGGAGAAACCCCATCCCTTTCCATGAACCCGGACAAGGCCCTGCACTCCATTGACCCTGAAAAAAGGCTCCGTAACTAGTGGACACTACCGCACCCGTGAAAAGTTCCAAGTCAAAGTTGTTCACTGGACCAGTCATCCACACGGACCGCCCATTATACATTTCCAAAAATGTGTGCTATACCTGCAAGTCTTCCCTGTGGTCTCTGGTAAGGCAAACAAAATGCGAGTAAGACCGTATCCCCACTGTAGCAGCCAACAGCCGTTGACAAAAATCCTGCCCATGGGAATAATGTGGTACGCAAAATTCAACTTACCCAGTAAAGACTGTAGTTCCAAAGACAAATTTTCCACAGTCCCAAGGTCGTCTGAATCTCAGCCTTGAGGGCCACAATTTTATCCTCCAGCAGACGATATTCCATAGCACCCAAATTTATCACTATGCCCAGGAAATAAGGACAGTAGTCGGACCCTCCGTTTTATCTGGAGCCAAAGGGATCCCAGAACAATCCACAATGTGCTGTAATGTGGCGAGAAGCACTGCACAATTGTTACCAGAAGGCGGACCCACGCAAAGGAAATTATCCAAGTAATGGATGATGGAATTCATTCCTGAAACCTTCCGAACGACCCATTCGACAAACGAGCTGAAGGTCTCGAACAACGCGCAGGAAATGGAGCAACCCATGGGAAGACAAAGGTCAACATAGTAGACCTCTTGCCACCAGCATCCGAGCAAACGAAAGCTATCCGGGTGCACAGGTAGCAAACAAAACTCAGATTCGATATCACATTTCGCCATCAATGCCCTCCTGCCATAGTGGGGAACCCAGCCCACTGCCACATTAAAGGAGGTGTATGATACTGTGCATGCTTCCGCAGCAATCGTCATTCACATATTCACCACTTGGAAAGGAAAGGTGGTGAATCAGATGAAATTTATGTGGCTCCTTTTTGGGAACCACCCCTAGTGGCGAGATCTCCAAATCCGCCAAAGGCTGGTTGTAAAAAGGTCCACCCATGTGACCCATGGCCACTTCCTTCCTCAACTTATCCGAGACCACCTCAGGATGCTGCAAGGCTGAACGTAAATTCCGCGACATAGGCGGCACAGTAGCCAAGGAACAAGGAATTTGAAATCCCTCCAAGAACCCCACCCCCAGCAGCTGTGCAGCATCCTGATCCGGGTATCTATCGGCTGGCCCAAGGCAGCGTTCAGTGGTTATTTCCTTGCTCATATGTGTTTCCCCTTTTTTATGAATCACTGTTCTGGCGTCTGTAACCACTTGTTCATGTATATTTGTTATCCATGTCCTTCCCCTTTTGAGCCAATGTCTGTGCTAATTTTTTAAATGAATCAATAAAATGTATAATTCTTTAGACATCTGTACAGATTCTTATTGAGTTGGTTTCCCGTTTAAAGTCCCAGTGAGGGTTCTTTCTTGTAAGCATCTATCTAGAAAGGGATGCATCCTGCCCACTGGCGTCTTCCCTCTTGTTTGCAAACTCTCCGGCACAGGCCTTACTTTGTGTCACGCACCTGGTGGTGGAGTCTGACTTATGCAGGGAGTAACCACTCTTGCGCACCTGATTCAAGAACCCCTGGCAGAGCAGACAGGCAGTTCTGGAGTGCAGGATGGCACGAGGGCTAGACTGGTCCACAGATGGTGATGGGATGTCCTGTCTGGCTCGTGCAGCTGGATAGGGTAGTGGTAAAGGCTGGGTCGGCAAATGGCTGGCAAAGTAATACAGATGGATAAAGCAGGAGGATCGTCAGGTACAGGCTGGGTTGTCAATGGGCTGGCAGAAAAGGTACAAAGGGATGATCAGAAGAGTGGTTGTGGAAAAGCTGGGATCGGTGCAGGCAGATATCAATCAAGGTCGATCAAGCCGGGTCATAGGTAAACAGCTACAGGTAACAGGTCTCTCAGGAACACTACACGCTGTAGAACGGACAGCACTGGCTGCATGGTGTTGTCCGGTTTAAATGGATTGTTTGGAGCCCACAGCGTCGCGCATGTGCCCGCGCACCTGCCACGTTCCCGCGCGCACACCTGCAGCATGCGTGCGCGCTCCCGTGCGCGCCTGCGCAAAGGAATGGGCATTCTGGAAGGATTAACAACAGAGGTTCCCTGAATAGGTTTTCCAGAAGGATTAGCAACAGAGGTTCCCTGAGTAAGTATTCCAGAAGGATTAGTAACAGAGGTTCTCTGACACGTTTCCTGACACTTTGCTTGAAACAACGGGACATGGGATGCGAACCTCCGCAGCCGGAGCATTTGTGTTTAAAACCGCAATTGCCCCCAAATTTACATGATCCCTTGTTGTAATGCCAGTAGAAACCCCGCTTCTTCACGGCCAGTTGTCCAGGGGTGTATGTACTACCAGTCCCTCCTGGAAAAAACTGATTCGGGCCCGCACTGAGGCCATTGGTTGCATCCAGAGACTAATGTCCTTGTGGTCCCAGCGCAAAGACGGCCCTCCTCTGCCTGAACTGCTCATCATACCTTAACCAATGGGTTCCCCATAGACTCTATATGCCTTGCCGATGGCGTCCAGGTAGCAAAACAGCGCCGAACAATGTTCCGGATTCTTCTCCCCTATAACACTCGCCATAATGGCAAGCGCCTGCAGCCAGTTCGTAAAGGTACAAGGACTAAGCCTGTACCTCCTCTTCTCCTCCTCTTCCTTCTTCCCCTCAAGCCTGTCCAGGTTAAATTTCTCGAGAGGTAGTAACGAAAAGATCTCCACGTACTCACCTATTTTAATTTTTTCCCTCACTTCAGGCTTTAATTGAGCCCCCAGCGGTCCTTCAAAGCAGACGTATACCTCACATTTCGCCGCGTCTGCGAACCGGACAGAATCTGATATACCCCCGGCATCCTGCATTGAACCATTCCTGTCCCCCGCTGCCAGACCATCTGACACTAAGGCCCGTGGAGTCACCGGCCCCACAGAGACCATGCAGGGTACTGCTGAAGAAGAGACCTCCTCTCCCCCAGATATGGTACCTACTGCAGATACACCACCCTGCGGCACCAATGCTGCCACTGGCTGGGCTTGAACAGCCCCACCAATGGCAAATCAAGCCACTAAGTCCCGCAAACCCCCCAACTAGTCATTTAAAGCCATATCCGACCCTGACGTGGTAGGTGCCGTGCCCGCCACATGAGGGGCAGTGACCGCACCTGCACCAGACAGAGGCGCCTCCCCTGCCCCCAAAGCGACTGTACTACTCCCCACCCCCAACAATCTACCAAAAGTAGCACATAAAGACCCGGAATTCAAAGATGATTTACCAGGCTGCCCAGGGGTGCCCCTTCCAGCCGCAGCTCCCGATTCCACCGGTGCCTGATGACCATCAGTCTGCTCCCCTTCGGAGCATGACAGCTCCCCTTTCGATCTTCTTCCTTCTTGCTGGCTTCCAAGCGTCCCAGGTGATGGGGACCTGGTCGTTGAGGATCTGTGCCACCGCTGGCCCGCCCCTTGGCACACGATTCACCCACCGACTTCTTGCTCCATGCCCTGTGTGCCCGCCGCTGCTGTCCGCCTTCCATTCCTCCAGGTGTGGGGTGTTCTGACCTGTTGGAGCCGCCGGGAGTGGCCCAGTGGTAGTAGCATTTCTTCTCCCTCACAGAGACTGCTTGCTGGCCAGCCCAGCCATGAGGGGGATCCGCTTGGTCCCGTCTGTGCCGCCGAATGGGCGGGGGTGAGACGCCTGCCATCCTGCCTGCCCCGCCTGCTGAGCTCCGCTACAGCTGAGGATTCCATCCAGGCTTGCTGCCCGCCGAAGCAGATGAGCGCTTCACAAGGCGAGCCTGACGGGTCCTGATCAGTGGGGCTCCTACCATGGCGCCGAGCTCTAGGGGAGGGGCCTGGTGTAAAACGCTCCTGAGGCCACGATCTCCGAGCACGTGGGCTCTCCTGTCCCCCTGCTGCCATTCCATGGACCTGATCCCCCAGCAGGGAGGAGACCTGGTTCTGCAGTCATGTAGTGCCTCGTGCAACAGCAGCCAACCGAAGCTGCAGAAAAAGCACCTCCCCGCCCGCCATGACACCCTAAAAAAATGGAGCACAATGTCTGGTCAAGCTGGTTCCCCTTGTGTCTGCCCTCCACTGGACCCCTGCTGCTTCACCCCTTCTTTATATATGACTCCCCCCACTAAAGATCCCCACCAATCAGGCAGGTCCTCTCACGCCCCAATGACTGGCCTTAAGACAAATAACGTTGTCTCCCCTAACCACACTGTCATGCTGCCGCTACGCTATTTCTCTTCCTGTCCTTAGCTCCGGGACTCCATATTTATTTGTACGATTAGATTCATTCATCCAGGACCTGCAAGTTAGCAAGCCAAGGGGACCATATTTTGTCAAAAATGTATTGTTTATCTCGTAGGACACTCACAATTTTTTCATTCAACATGATCCATGTGAGTTTTCATTTTACTATCACAATGTCAATGATAGGGCTTTTCTATGCTGTCGCTATAGCAATTTTGGCTGCTAGAAGCATGAAGTTAATTAAGGTCTGAGTATGTCGCGGAACATTTTCAAAGCACAAAGCTTTCATTTAAATGCATTCCCTAATAACCACAAGGGTTAAATATCCACTTTATGTGCCCAAATGCATTTTCAAACCCAGTTATCACCTTGCAAAAGTAATGGTGATATTATTACTGTGCTGTACAAAAGGCAGAGCTATAGGAGGGACCCAACAGGCTCCATCCACTACAGGCTGCCTGCAGAAAACTACAGGAGGGGACGGAGACAGGACCAGTCACCCTATAGAAGGAGAGACTGGTCTTTGTTACCAGAAGCTCCTGCACAGAGGCAAAGTTTCACACTGAATTACTGCACAGATCAGCAAGAAATAAACAAAGCACAACAAGATTCAAGAAGATACAAAAGCACATATGGCTGTTGTATTTAGATATTATTTTCTTATCTCCGCATTCAGCTTTAATTAAAAATACAATTTTCTGCAAATAAATTTTAAAAGTTGCTTAAAAAAGTCCTCTTATGTGGCAGGAAATAAAAAGCTCTTGCAATACTCTGTGAACTGTAGGCATTACCTGCTGATTCAATACACACAGTAATAAATATTTCACCTGCTATGGACCTTTCGGTATTACCCTATTTTCCTACAGATCATTGGGGATACGTTTTGGAATCAGTGGTTTTGCTGTGGGTCCAAGATTAACTCATTACAACTAAGGCTGGGTTCACACTAGTCTGATTCTCGGACCGACATGAGGAGCACAAGTCGCATTACATCACAAAAACAATGATTCCCTATCAGAGCCGTCTTAACTGGTCCGACTTGTGTTTTTCAAAGTCGGACCGATTTTGAAAAAGGTTCCTGTACTACTTTTGTCCGACTTTGATCCTACTTTAGCCCATTGAAAGGCATTGAAGATCAAAGTCGGATCAGTGTCCTCACTGATCCGACTTTGGCATGCGACTTGTGCTCTGGGGATCATGGAGGGGAGCTCCACGCCAAATTAAAAAAAAAAAAAACTGGCATGGGGTCCCCCTCCAGGAGCATACCAGGCCCTTTGGTCTGGTATGGGTTTTAAGGGGAACACCCGTGCCGAAAAAACGGCGTAGGGTCCCCCCAAAATCCATACCAGACCCTTATCTGAGCACGCAGCCCGGCAGGCCAGGAAAGGGGTGGGGACGAGCGAGCGCCCCCCCTGGACCATACCAGCCCGCGTGCCCTCAACATGGGGAGTATGGGTGCTTTGGGGCAGGGGGGCTCTGCGCCCCCCACCCCAAAGCACCTTGTCCCCATGTTGATGAGGACAAGGGCCTCTTCCCGACAAACCTGGCCGGTGGTTGTCGGGGTCTGCGGACGGGGACTTATCAGAATCTGGAAGCCCCCTTTAACAAGGGGGCCCCCAGATGACGGCCCCCACCCTAAGTAAATGAGTATGGGGTACATCGTACCCCTACCCATTTACCTGGAAAAAAATGTACAAAAAAACCACTACAGCTTTTTAAAATATTTTATTAAATCAGCTCCGGCGTCTTCTCCTCTCTCTTGTGTCTTCTTTCTTCGGCTCTTTTGCGGGGTCTTCCATCTTCTGAGGGGTCTTTCTTCTCCTTCTCTCCTGCGTCTTCTGCTCTTTTGCCTGTCTTCTCTGTTGTCCTCTTCCCTCTGTTCTTCCTCTCTTCTTCTTCTTCTTCTTCCCCCCATGTTGACACGACGCAATCTCCTTCACGAATGCCTTCATGAATGCCCTCTCCGCTGTGTGCTGTGCCTTATATTGGCATGGGGCGGGGCCACCCTCTGACATCACCAGACAGACCCCGCCCCTATGATGGCACACCCTGGGACGGGGCTGTGACATCATAGGGGGCGGGTCCTGCCATGTGATGTCAGCGGGTGGCCCCGCCCCATGCCAATATAAGGCACAGCACACAGCGGAGATCGCGCCGTGTCAACATGAGAAGAAGAATAAGTAGAGAGGAAGAACAGAGGGAAGAGGACAGCTGAGAAGACCAGCAAAAGAGCAGAAGACGCTGCAGAGAAGGAGAAGAAAGAAGATCCCTCAGAAGATGGAATACCCCGCAAAAGACCCGAAGAAGACACCGGAGATGGGAGAAGACGCCGGAGCTGATTTAATAAAATATTTTAAAAAGCTGTGTAGTGTGTTTTTTTTGTACATTTTGTTTCCAGGTAAATGGGTAAGGGTACGATGTACCCCATGCTCATTTACATAGGGTGGGGGGCCGGCATCTGGGGGCCCCCTTGTTAAAGGGGGGCTTCCAGATTCCGATAAGTCCCCGCCGCAGACCCCGACAACCACCGGCCAGGGTTGTCGGGAAGAGGCCCTTGTCCTCATCAACATGGGGACAAGGTGCTTTGGGGTAGGGGGCGCAGAGCCCCCCCTGCCCCAAAGCACCCATACTCCCCATGTTGAGGGCACGCGGCCTGGTATGGTCCAGGGGGGGCGCTCGCTCATCCCCACCCCCTTTACTGGCCTGCCAGCTGCGTGCTTGGATAAGGGTCTGGTATGGATTTTGGGGGGACTCCACATCGTTTTTTTCGGCGTGGGGGTTCCCTTTAAAACCCATACCAGACCAAAGGGCCTGGTATGCTCCTGGAGGGGGACCCCATGCCATTTTTCTTTTTAAATTTGGCGTGGAGTTCCGCTTCAAGATCCCCAGAGCACAAGGTGGTATTGTCGGGATCAAAGTTGGATCCCTGTTCACAGACAAACGGTCCGACTTTGACCCTATGTAGGACCATAAATCGCACAGCAAAGTAGGATCAAAGTCGGATAGTGTGAACCCAGTCTCAAGGTGTTACATATATAATATGCAGCCTTTCATCTCAGATTAATTATTCTTCCATAAAAGATAGTTGATAATTACTATTTTTGTCTTTTTCTCCTGGCAATGACCCCTATATCCCCCCTCTCATAAGCAAGATATGCAACATAAATATTAACATATAACACATGTATACAGATGTTTCACAAATACTAGGTCTTATCCGTGTATAATGTACAACAAAGGCTTCTATGATTTCTGTGGCAAAATGTGAGTCTACATAAAAGAAAGCTATGACATTTAATTTACCAAAGACAAATAGGGCGTTCACTTCGCAAAGGAATCTCCACCTTGCAAGTAAATTTCCCCATACAATGTGGTGAAAATTTACTTTGCGAAGCATACCAAGGAAGAAAGACTGTATTTTTTGCTGTGCATGATTGAATGATGGAAGTCAGCAGAGTTTCACCTCTTCACTAAGCTAGGAGACTATTCCTTTCCAAAGTCAGCAGCTTATTTGCCTTTAGTAAATCAATCTAATTATGTCAATATTAAAGAATTAATAATGCTTACATGCTCTACATTGCAGCCTGTCACTTTCACACCAGCACACAAAGCCAAGGGAGCTCTTTCTGAGTTAATAGCTCGGAACTGGACATAGCCGGCAGTGAATTCTCCTGTAGAGAAAGAAAGGTGTATTAACATTGTGACATCATCACTTTACAGAATTCACATATATAAGGATTATTGGGAATTTATCATAATTTTACTTGATCCATATGGTGAGTAGTAAGCTGTTGTCTTCTCGGCACTTCCAAAGTCATAAAAAACGGGAATAGCAGGTCCATTGTGAGCCAAACAGGCTCCAATATTGTACACCACGGGGTATTTCTATCAGTAGGGTAAAAACATTGGTTCAAATAATCAATCTGCACTTACTATATAAACTACTAAAGACTCATGTAATAAATAACACCATATTGTTTATGGCGCACAAAACAAAGTGACAACAGAGTTTGGTATAAATGTCCTAGTGTTGATTTCCTCTGATTTCATTCCATCATCTATGTCAGGGATATGCAATTAGCGGACCTCCAGATGTTGCAGAACTACAAGTCCCATGAGGCATAGCAAGACTGACAGCCACAAGCATGACACCCAGAGGCATGATGGGACTTGTAGTTTTACAACAGTTGGAGGTCCGCTAATTGCATATCCCTGATGTATGTGATCTGTGCTGTTTTAAAGTAGTTGTAAAGGCAGAAGGTTCTTTATCTTGCATTCTATGCATTAAGATAAAAACCTTCTGTGTGTAGCAGCCCCCCAGCATCCCCTAATTACTTACCTGAGCCCCCTCTCTCTCCAGCGATGTCCACAAATGTCTAAGCCGCCCGGGACCCTCCTCCTGATTGGCTGAGACACAGCAGCGGCGCCATTGGCTCCCATGGCTGTCAATCAAAGTCAGTCAACCAATCAGGGGAGAGAGGGTGGAGCCAGGTCAGGGCTCCATGTCTGAATGGATACACGGAGCTCTGACTCGGCTCAGGTGCCCCCATAGAAAGCTGCTGGCTGTGGGGGCACTCGATAGGAGGGAGAGGCCAGGAGCAGCAAAGAGGGACCCGAGAAGAGGAGGATCCGGGCTGCTCTGTGCAAAATCAACTGCACAGAGAAGGTAAGTATAACATGTTTGTTATTTTTTTTTTTTAAAATGAGACTTTACAATCACCTTTATTAGCTTTGGCTATTCCTTGAATATACATAAAACAAAATTCACAAAGAAACTGAAAAATATACAGAATAGACACAATGGTCGTATTTATTAGGACTGAGAAAAGTACAATGACTATGCAGACACTTCATAAACTATAGAAACCAAGAATTGACATATAGCTAATCTGACTATGGCATGCTAAAATGTGACAGGCTGCTATACAGTACAGTGGAATTACGAGCATAATCCGTTCCAGGAGAATGCTTGTAATCCAAATCACTCATATATCAAAGCATGTTTCCCCATAGGAAATAATGGAAACTCAGATAATTTGTTCCACAGTGACTGCTTGTCAATGCAGTACTGTATGTGGCCAGAGGTCTGGGGGTGCTGGTGTGTGCAATACCGTATGTGGCCAGAGATGTGCTGGCGCTGGTGAGTCTCAGAGATGCTCGGAAACATTCGGAAATGCTCGGGAAAAGTTTACACTTTTGGTATTGCAGAGTATTTCCGAAAATTTCCGAATGCTTCCCGGCGTCTCCGAGCGCCCCCGCGCCTCTGGCCACATGCGGTATTGCATGCACAGAGGCTTAATCCTGCTCATTTTGCGAGACAGCGCTTGCAAACTGAGTCAGGATTTTTTTTTTAAAAATGCTTGTCTTTCAA
>BLSH010478019.1:19354-32445 GCA_018402905.1 Glandirana rugosa
ACATACGCATTCGACGTCCGGGGCTGTTCCGAGGGACATATGACGTCTGGATTGAGATATATTCTCCGAAGTGTCACCTTCGTGTATGTTAACTTACCTATCTACTTCCTGTCCACTGACCTCCTCGGGTTGGGAGGAATTTCCATGTACTGGTCTGTGGGTCGGCACCGGGGTACCGCCGACGCCGCAACCATACCGTGGTTTTCACCATTGATGTGTTTTTTGTTCCAGTGACAGGGGGTGGATATTGACCGGTGATGTCGTTCCTCGAGACCTTTCCGTCTATGTCTGTTTTTCGTTTTTTTGTTTTTTTCCAAGGCTCGAGTCCTCCAGTCACCTGTCCTTCATCTATCCATTCAATTGTATGTGCTTCCACTGTGAAGCCTCTTATATAGAGTTAGGTCTGCAGTATACAGGGAGCCTTGTCGGGGCCTGCAGCTTACGCATACACTTGCAAATGTGTGTAACCAATCCCCTGTCTTTTAAAAGCTGAACTGTTAGACAGGTGAATTTGGCTTGGTGGCAGACTGGTCTGTAAGTTGAGCTCGGAACCTTTTTTTGTTTTTTTTGCTTTTTGTCTGTACCTCCAGAAAGCCTTCACCAGCTCCCTGGCATGTAGATGGTTTTCAGGTTCCCAAGAGCTCTCCTCAGGTCCATATCCCTTCCACTTTACTAGGAACTGGGTGATGCCTCCTCTTCTTCTGCAGTCCAGAATAGTTTCAACCTCAAACTCTTCCTCTCCATCCACCAGGACTGGTTCTGGTGGAGCTGTTCTCCGCCCCGGGAAGGGGTTCTTAGTCACTGGCTTAAGCAGGTTTACGTGGAAGACTAGGTGGATTCTAAGTGAAGGAGGAAGGTCTAGTTCATAAGCCACGTTGTTAATTATTCTTTTGACTGGTAGAAGTCTGATGTATCTAGAACCCAATTTCTTAGATGGACTTGTCAGCCTCAGATTTTTAGTGGCCAACCAGACCCGATCGCCAGGTTGCAAGTTCAACTCTCCTCGTCTCCCTCTGTCGAAAGTCCTTTTATCGTGCTCCTGGGTTTGCGCGAGGGTCTCCTGCAGAAGGCGGTTGTTCCTTTCTAAGAACTGCGTGATCTCCTGCACAGCCGGGACAGGGCTTTTGGTCAGAGTGGTAGGCAGGAATGTGGGGTGATAGCCGAGATTCGCCCAGAACAGTGATTGCTTGGTGGCGGAATGGGCCGCGTTATTATAGGCGAACTCGGCTAACGGCAGTAGAGAGACCAAATCGTCCTGGGAGTATGAGGAGTAGCAGCGAAGGTACTGCTCAAGGGTCTGGTTGGTCCTCTCTGTCTGACCATTTGATTGCGGATGATAGGCTGATGAAAAGGCCAGTTCAACTCCTAGAATGGAACATAGAGATCTCCAGACTCGTAAACTGCACCCCCCCCCCCCCCCGTCTGACACAATGTTAGTGGGGATGCCATGCAACCAGACAATTTCTTTGATGAAGGTCTTGGCGGTTTCTGTTGCGGTAGGTGTGCCCTGCATCGGGATAAAGTGTGCCATCTTGGTGAGACAGTCGACTACTACGAAGATGGAGTTGAACCCCGCGAATGGGGGCAACTCAATGATAAAATCCATGGAAATATGGGACCAAGGACGTTCGGGGATAGGTAAGGGATTCAGCAGGCCCCAGGCCTTAGTCCTCTCCATTTTGTTTCGGGCACAAGTGGGACAGTCCTCGGGCATGTGAGGCCACCAGAAAGTGCGGGACAACAGTTAACCTGTCTTGCGGTTGCCAAAGTGCCCGGCTAGCTTGCTGTCATGGCAAAGCTCCAGTACTTCCAGGCGGAACACTTCAGGTATGAATATTCGGGTACCCAACCACCACAGCCCGTCTTTCTCTGACAGTTTAGGGTCCTTGGGTACAGTGGAGCCAGCTAGAGCCTGCCGTACCCGGGTTAGGAGGTCCTCCTGGACCAATAGAAAGCTGTGGGCAAGCAGGATGGTGTCTGAAGGGGGAACTTCCCCAGGCTCAGGGAACATTCTGGACAAGGCGTCTGGCTTGACGTTCTTGGACCCAGGCCTGTACGTGATATGGAGCTGAAAGCAGGAAAAGAACAAAGCCCATCGAGCCTGGCGGGGTCTCAGCCTTTTGGCCATCTGAGGTACTCCAAATTCTTGTGGTCTGTGAATACCAGGACTGGGTGCACTGCTCCTTCAAGAAGATACCGACATTCTTCCAGGGCGGTTTTATTGCCAACAGCTCTCTGTCCCCAGCGTCATAATTCCTCTCGGGTGGAGTAAGTTTTTGAGAGAATAATGTGATGGGGTGAAGTGAGGCCTTGGGCCCCTGTCTCTGAGAGAGGACCGCCCGACTGCGGCCTCCGAGGCGTCCACTTCCAGGACATAGGGTAGTGCTGGGTCGGGGTGCTTTAGAACAGGAGCAGATGCGAACAGTTTTTTTAGGGTCTGGAAGGCTTCCTGTGCCTCATAGTCCAGGAAAAGCCAATATTCTGCTTGGTCAGCTGGGTTATGGGAGCAATGACTGCAGAAAATCCTCATATAAATTTTCTATAAAAATTGGCAAAGCCAACAAAGCACTGTACCCATTTTTTATCTACTGGTGCTGGCCAGTCAAGTATGGCTGTGACTTTTTGGGGGTCCATGGAAATGCCTTTCGTGGAAAGATGAAATCCTAGGAAAATCCTAGGAACGAGATAGACGACCACAAATAGATCAAGGTAATCTCGAAAAACATAATTTATCAGGTGCTGGAAGGTCGCTGGGGCGTTGCAGAGCCCAAAAGGCATGACCAGGTATTCAAAATGGCCAAAGCGAGCCCTAAAGGCTGTCTTCCATTCATTCCCCTCCCTTATGCAGATCAGGTTATAGGCTCCGCGTAGATCTAACTTGGTGAACACGGTGGCCGATCCAAGCCTTTGAAAGAGTTCTGGAATGAGGGGTAACGGATACCGGTTCTTAATTGTGATCTTGTTGAGGTCCCGGTAGTCAATACAAGGTCTGAGCGTGTGGTCCTTTTTCTCCACAAAGAATATTCCCACTCCTGTGGGAGATGTGGAGAACCGGATGAAGCCCTTTTCCAGGTTCTCATCTAAGTAGGCTTTGTGAGCCGCCAGTTCCACTTCCGACATAGGAAAAATCCAGCCGAAAGGGACTTCAGCCCCAGGCAGCAGGTCAATTGGGCAATCACATGGCCGGTGCGGGGGCAGGATATCGGTCCCTTTCTTACTAAAAACATCTAAATAGTCACGGTAGGCTTTCGGGACCGCCTGGCGGGCTTCCAGATCTGAGTCAGAGTTTATACTGAGGATAGCCGAGGAGTTCTTTGGAGGTTGCGGCAAGCAGTGGGTAAGACAGTAAGGAGACTGAAACTGCACTTTTCCGGTAGTCCAGTTGATCAGAGGGTTGTGGGCCCAGAGCCAGGGTAGGCCGAGAATAATGACGTCCAATAGCAAGAATTCTGTGTGTCCTTCTGCCATCCTGGCAGGTAGGGGGAATGTCTCGTGGGTCCCGGTACCAGACTTTATGATTGACCCATCCGCCAGTCGGAGGACCATCTGACAGCCCTTGGGACGTAGTGGGATGTGATGTTGAGTGGCAAAGGCCTGGTCCACGAAACAACTACAAGCCCCTGAGTCTAGAATAGCTGGGACTTGAATGCTTCCTTCGGGAAGCTGGAGGAAGATTAAGAGAACCAGGTGGGACTTGGCACCAGGTAAGGACAGGACTTCTCCTGCAACTGTGCTAGGACCCTTGCCTGCTTTGGCGGGACAGCTACTTGCCAGATGTCCCAATGTCACGTACCTGGTGGTTGAGTCTGGCTTATGCGGGGGCAACCTCTCTGGTTCCGGAACCCCTGGTAGTGCAGACAGGGAGCTCCGGAGCACAGGGGGGCACGAGGGCTGGACAGGTCCCTGGTGACTGGTACAGGTCCACAGATGCTCGTGCAGGCTGAAGAGTAGTGGTGCAGTCTGGGTCGGTAACGGGCTGGCGGCTGAAGTACAAAAGGAGCAGGCAGAAGAGTGGTCGTAAACCATCCGAGGTCGGGGCAGGCAGATAGCAGCAAAGTCCAAAGGGTAGCCGGGGTCACAGGAACAGGAAGTCACTCAGAACAGATACCGGGGGGTCACAGGTGCAGGAACGCTGTAGAACGAACAGCGCAGGAAGCACACTGCGGGAGCGTGAGGAAACAACAATCAACTGCAAACAAACCCTCCGCTCAGTCTTCTAACATTGCACCCCCCAAACGGCAGCCTCCGGATGCCCCACCGGGCTCTCTTGGCTGGATTGTTCCTCCAAAAAGTCCTAACAAGTTCTTGGGCATGCAAGTTGCTTTCTGGCTCCCACAAGCTTTCTTCAGGCCCAAATCCTCTCCACTTCACCAGGAACTGCATAATGCCAGCTCTCCTTCTTCAGTCAAGAATAGTTTCCACCTCGAACTCCTCCTCTCCGTGCACCAGGATGGGTTCTGGTGGCGCTGTTCTCCGCCCCAGGAAGGGATCCTTGGTGACTGGTTTGAGGAGGTTCACATGAAATACGGGATGGACCCGGAGTGAGGGGGGAAGATCAAGCTCGTAGGCCACGGCATTAATTTTTCTCTTAACTGGAAGGGGCCCGATGTACCTCGGCCCCAGTTTCCTGGAGGGACATGACAGCCTCAGATTTTTGGTTGCTAACCAGACCCGGTCGCCGGGTTGTAGGTCCAGTTCTCCTCCCCTCCCTCTATCGAATGTCCTCTTGTTGCGCTCCTGGGTTTGAGCGAGGGTCTCTTGCAAAAACTTGTTGTTCTTCTCCAAGAACTGGGTGATTTCCTGTGCAGCGGGAATCACACTTTCAGGTAACAGGATGGGTAGGAACGTAGGGTGGTAGCCGAGATTTGCCCAGAACGGAGACTGCTTTGTGGCAGAATGGACCGAATTGTTGTAAGCGAACTCAGCAAGGAGACCAAATCATCCTGGGAGTATGAGGAGTAGCAGCGAAGGTACTGCTCAAGGGTCTGGTTGGTCCGCTCTGTTTGCCCATTTGACTGGGGGTGATAAGCCGAGGAAAAGGCCAGTTCAATTCCTAAGGTGGAACACAAGGACTTCCAGAACCGGGATGTGAATTGCACCCCTCTATCGGACACGATGTTGTTGGGAATGCCGTGCAGGCGGACAATTTCTTTGATAAAAAATTTCGCTGTTTCCATTGCTGAGGGGGTGCCCTTCATCGGGATGAAATGTGCCATTTTCGTAAGGCGGTCAACCACCATGAAAATGGTGTTATATCCTGCAGATGGGGGAAACTCAACTATGAAGTCCATAGCGATTTGAGACCAGGGGCGCTCGGGGATAGGCAGTGGGTTCAACAGGCCCCAGGCTTTGGTCCTTTCTGACTTGTTTTGGGCACAAGTGGGGCCACTCAGGTTTTGCAGTCCTCAACCATATGGGGCCACCAGAAGGTGCGGTATAGCAGTTCCATGGTCTTGTATATCTGAGTCCCCGACCACCACAGCCCGTCCTTTATTGAAAGTCCGGAGTCCCCAGGTATTGTGGAGCCAGCTAGAGTCTGCCTGATCCGAGTTAGAAGGTCCTCCTGGACCAGTAAAAAGCTGTGGGCAGGTAAAATGGTGTCTGGGGGGAACGCCTCCTCGGTTTCTTGAAACATTCTAGATAATGCATTCGGCTTGCATGTTCTTAGAACCGGGCCTGTATGTAATATGGAGCCGGAATCGTGCAAAGAATAAGGCCCAGCGAGCCTGGCGGGGTCGGAGTCTTTTTGTAGTCCTTAGAAACTCCAAATTTTTATGGTCCGTGAAGACAAAAACAGGGTGGATTGCCCCTTCTAGAAGATATCTCCACTCTTCCAAGGCAGACTTGACAGCCAACAGTTCTCTGTCCCCAACGTCATAATTTCTCTCCGGTGGAGTAAGCTTCCGAGAGAAGAAGGCGATAGGGTGTAGTGAGGCGTTAGGCCCCTGTCGCTGGGATAAGACCGCCCCGACTGTGATCTCTGAAGCATCCACTTCCAGGATATATGGCCGTGTGGATTCGGGATGTTTTAGAACAGGAGCAGAGGTGAATAATTTTTTCAAGGTCTGAAAGGCTGCTTGTGCCTCCGGAGTCCAGACAAAGCGGGAATTCTGCTTGGTCAGCTGAGTGATAGGGGCAATGACAGATGAAAATCCTCGGATAAATTTCCTGTAAAAGTTGGTGAAGCCTACAAAGTGCTGCACCACTTTCTTGTCCTTTAGCGTTGGCCAGTCAATGACAGCTGAGACCTTCTGGGGGTCCATGGCATTGCCCGTGGTTGAGATGTGGAACCCCAGGAAGGAGATGTCCGAGCGCTCAAAGGCGCATTTTTCCGCCTTGGCGTATAGCCCCGTGCTGCCGAAGACAGCTGAGCACACACTTAACGTGCCTGCGATGTTCCTCTAGGGAGGGTGAGAAAATCAGGATGTCGTCCAGGTAGACCACTACAAACAGATCAAGGTAATCCCGGAAAACGTTGTTCACTAGATGTTGAAACGTGGCTGGGGCATTGCAGAGCCCAAAGGGCATGACCAAGTACTCGAAATGGCCAAACCGAGTCCGAAAGGCTGTCTTCCATTCGTCCCCCTTTTGTATACGGACCAAGTTGTAGGCCCCGCAGAGATCCAACTTGGTGAACACGGCTGCGGAGCTAAGTCTAAAGAGACCAGGGGCAAGGGGTACCGTTTTTTGACTGTAATGTTGTTGAGCTCCCTATAGTCAATGCAGGGCCTGAGAGTATGGTCCTTTTTTTCTACGAAAAAGATTCCGGCTACCGCAGAGGACATGGAGGGCCGGATAAAGCCCTTTTGCAGGTTCTCCTCAAGATAGGCTTTGAGAGCCGCCAGCTCCACCTCAGAAAGGGCGAATATCCTGCCAAAAGGGACTTCGGATCTGGGCAGCAGGTCAATAGGGCAGTCGTAAGATCTGTGTGGAGGAAGGGTATCTGCCCCCTTCTTACTAAAGACATCCAGGAAATCATGGTATGCTTCAGGGACAGTACTACAGGTCTCCGAGTCAGGATCCAGGTTGATACTGAGAACTGTGGGTGACGCCCTCTGGGGCGGCTTCAGGCAGTGACTTCGGCAGTAGGGAGACAGAAACTGAATCTCCCCGGTACCCCAGTCAATATTTGGGATGTGTATCCGGAGCCATGGGAGCCTGAGGATGACTGGAAAGAGGGGAGATGCAATGGCATCTAGTAACAGGAATTCTGTGTGGCCTTCGGCCGTCTGGGCCGACAGGGGGAAAGTCTCATGTGTGACTGTACCAGACTTTATCATTGATCCGTCAGCCAATCGGATAATCATCTGGTGGTCCTTAGGTCGAAGAGGTATCCGATGCTGGGTGGCGAAGGATATATCCACAAAACAGCTACAGGCTCCTGAGTCCAAGATGGCTGGAACTTGAACACTCCTTCCAGGGAGCTGTAGCGACAGGGTGAGGATAAGGTGTGACTTGGAACTTGGCAGCGACAGTACTTCCCCTAAGGCTGGGGTAGGACCCCTACTTGCCTTAGCGGGGCAGGTTCGCACCAAATGTCCCAAAGCCCCACAATATAGGCATAGGTTGAGGGTCATGCGTCTCTATCGTTCTTCAGGAGAGAGAGACGAATGGGGAAGTCCGGTGTGCATAGGTTTAAGACGGTCTTGTGAAGAGGAGGATGCTGCGACTGGACCTGGCCCTGGAAGACTGGACACTTGGGGCGACACCCAAGTGGGGCGCAGGGTTCCGGTGGCTCTCTCCGCTCTGCGTTCACGCAGGCGGCGGTCAATTTGGATTGCCAGATTCCAGTCCAGGAACCCCGACACGTGCCAGCTCATCCTTGAGCGGCATGGAGAGCCCCAGTCCGAACAGATGGTGGAGAGCGGCGTCGTTCCAGCCAGTGTCGGCGCTCCAGCGCCTAAATTCCGACACATAGTCTTCAGCCGGGGAGCTGCCTTGTTGCAGAGCATGAAGTGCCGCTTCCGCCGTGGCCGTCTGGTGGGGATCCTCGTATAAATGGGCCATGGCGCCGAAGAATCGGTCCAGGCTAGAGGTCTCTGGGGTGTTCTGCTCCAGCAAGCGGTGAGCCCAGGCTTGTGGCTCATCCCAGAGGAGGGAAATAGCAAGACAATCTTGGTGGCTTCCAGAGAAAAGGTGCAGGACTGGAGTGCAAAGTACAATTCGCAGGAGCTGCGAAATGCCCAAAACTTCCTGCGATCCCCCGTGAATCCCTCAGGCATGGGCACCTTAGGCTCGGTAGGTAAAGTCACTAGGGTGCAGGAGGAAGTTTGACTGGCACTGGCTGGTGCTGGGGTAGCAAGATCCCGGACTTGACTTTCCAGACAGGTGTAGCCTTCCTGAAGGCCTTTCACAGCTTGGGTCAGGCCCGCTAGGTGAGCACACAGTTCCTCCATTGGAGAGGGCCCCTGCGCAGACTCAGACATGGCTGTTGGTTGCTGTCACGTACCTGGTGGTTGAGTCTGGCTTATGCGGGGGCAACCTCTCTTGCGGTCCTGGTTCCGGAACCCCTGGTAGTGCAGACAGGGAGCTCCGGAGCACAGGGGGGCACAAGGGCTGGACAGGTCCCTGGTGACTGGTACAGGTCCACAGATGCTCGTGCAGGCTGAAGAGTAGTGGTGCAGTCCGGGTCGGTAACGGGCTGGCGGCTGAAGTACAAAAGGAGCAGGCAGAAGAGTGGTCGTAAACAATTAGAGGTCGGGGCAGGCAGAAAGCAGCAAAGCCCAAAGGGTAGCCGGGGTCACAGGAACGGGAGGTCATTCAGAACAGATACCGGGGGGTCACAGGTGCAGGAACGCTGTAGAATGGACAGCACTAGATGCAGGAAGCACACTGTTTAAATAGGGCTGCCCGGCCCCGCCTCCTCCGGGAGCGCGAGGAAACAACAATCAACTGCAAACAAACCCTCCGCACAGTCTTCTAACACCCGAGTCCCCACAGTACAGGCATAGGTTGAGGTTTATGCGTCTCTGCCGCTCGGCAGGTGAGAGAGAAGGGCGGGGGAGCCCTTTCTGTGGTGTTTTCCGGATGGTGCCTAGGAGAGGAGGAGGAGGCCAAGGTCAGACTGGATCTCGGGGAGCTGGGCTTTCCCTGAATGAGCTGCGGGGCAGCAGTAGCTCTCTCCGCTCTGCGTTCACGCAGGTGGCGGTCAATTTGGATGGCCAAATTGACCAGCGCGTCCAAAGTGTGAGGTACCCCGACGCGAGCCAGCTCATCCTTGAGCGGCTCAGAGAGCACTAACCTGAACTGGAAACAGAGGGCAGCCGAGTTCCTGGTGGTGTCAGCAATCCATTGCGAAAACTCTGAGACCTATTCCTCTGCGGTATGGTGGCCCAGCTGGAGCGCATGAAGTGCTGCACCCGCTGTTGCGGCCTGATGGGGGTCCTCGTACAGCTGGGCCATAGCACGTAACAACAGATCCAGACTTGAGATCTCTGGGGCTTTCTGTTCCAACAGGTGGTCAGTCCAGGCTTGAGGCCCATCTGACATGAGCGAAATCACAAAGCCCACTTAAGTTGCCTCCAGAGCAAAGGTACGGGGCTGCAGCGCGATGTACAACTCGCAGGCGCTACAGAATGCCCGGAACTTCCCGCGGTCCCCCTTAAACCGCTCGGGCATGGGCACTTGAGGCTCCATAGGAAGAGTCACAATGGTGCAGGGTGAGGCTTGGCTGGGACCGCTGCTGCTGGTGAGGCCAGGTCCTGAACTTGACTTTCCAAGTGGGTGTATTCCTCTTGAAGTGCCTTTATTGTTTGGGTCAGTCTGGTGATGTGCACACATAGTTCCTTCATGGTGGAAAGGCCCCGGCGCAGACTCAGACGTGGCTGTCCGTTGCTGTCACGTACCTGGTGGTTGAGTCTGACTTATGCTGGGGCAACCGCTCTTACGGCCCTGGTTTGTGAACCCCTGATAGTGGAGACAGAGAGTTCAAGAGCACAGGGGGGCACGAGGGCTGGACTTGGTCACAGGTGGTAGGTGTAGGTCCACAGGAGCTCAAGCAGCAGAAGAGTGGTGGTACAGACCGGGTCGACCAACAGGCGGCAACAGCAATGCGGTACAGATGGAGCAGGCAGGTGGGTAGTCGGGTGCGGGCAGATAAGGTACAAGGATCAGGCAGGAGAGTGGTCGTAAACAAGCAGAGGTTAGCGCAGGCAGATAACAACAAAGTCCAGATAAGTAGCCGGGGTCACAGGTGCAGGAAGTCTCACTAGAGTAAACGCTGGGGGGTCACAGGAACAGGAACACTGTAGAATGAACAGCACAAGCTGCTGGGTGCAGGAAGTTCAAATAGAACCGTCTGGTGCCGTTTCCGGTGTGAGCGCACGCACGGAAGTACGCACGGCGCACAGATCCGTCCTTAATGAGCAGCATATTTCTGGCAGGTTCCTTACAGAAGGTCATATTGCCCCTGTAGATCCGTGAAAGAGGCCATGACATTCCCTGTATAGATATTCTGCAGCGTAACCACTTCCCTGCGTTCCCAGAAGGAGTAATCTGTGACATTTAGGAGATGGGGAAACATAGGGTTATGCCACAAAGGAAAATCTGAAGTAGTGTCCTCAAATTTGTTCAGCGGCTTAGCCTCCCTCCATACCCTGCCTGCCAGAGTCAAAATAGATATGTGTGTATTCCTCAAAAGTGCTATAGGAGCCTCCAGTGCTATCAGCAGATGTATTTAAGGTTCAATACCCAGGCCAAATGTGACTCCACCATCTCCGGGGTGACCGGGGTTAACCAAATGATCAAGTGGCATAACTGCCCCACCTGATAATAGTAGTACATATTAGGAAGGGCCATGCCAGTGTCAGCTTTAGGCTGCTGTAATACAGTAAGTTTTAGTTTTCTCCTATTATTTGCCTAGATCAAAGACGTGAACAATGTGTCTAGTGGTTTAAAGGATGATTTAGGCACCACTGTGGGTATATGAGCAGTCACATATAGGCATTTTGGGAGGAGAATTATCCTTATTAAATTAATTCTGCCTGCTACTGAGAAGGGCAGTTTGGTCCATTTGTTGAGTTTAAGTTTGATCACCTGGAGTAGTGGATCGAAATTAAGGTTAAGAGCCGGTTCACACTGAGGCGGCACGACTTGCAGGGCAAAGCAAGTCGCACCGTTCGAGGCTACCTCAGCGCGGCTTGCAAGGAGACTTCTTTACATAGAAGTCAATGCAAGTCGCGCTGAGGTCGCCCAGAAAATAGTGCAGGAACCTTTTTCTAAGTCAGAGCGACCTGAGTCGCTCCTATTAGAACGGTTCCATTGCACTGCATGGGGACGACTTGTCAGGCGACTTGAGTCGCCTGACAAGTCGCCTCAGTGTGAACCGGCTCTTAAGGCTTCTGTTTGTGATTAGAACTCCCAGATATTTGAAGGAGGACACTATTTTAAGAGGACAAGCCACTGCATCTCTAGAATACGCTTGGGGATGGAGAGGCATAAGAGCCGACTTCTGCCAATTAATTTTGAGGCCGGAGAACTAACCATATTTATCTATAATCTGCATGGCCACCTCCAAGGACTTGGATGCATCCTGCAGGAATAGTATGAGATCATATGCGTAAAGGCCTATGACATCTATCTCCCAGCGTGATACCTGTGATAAGGGCAGACTGTCAAATTCACAGTGCCAGGGTCTCAATAGCCACTGCCGGGTTCCTCTGTGCAGTGGTATTGGAGTCGAAAGTGATCCATTGACCAATAATTGGGATGAAGGATTGGCAAGGCATAAATGGTGGAGACTAGAGTTGAGCGAACCCGGACTGTAAAGTTTGGGTCCGTACCGGACTTTGGGGTGTCCGTGCCCTGAACCCGATCCCGGACATTAAAAAAAAAGTCCAGGTTCGGGGTTCAGTATTCTGTATTTTTGGCGCCTTTTCTATAGCTGCTGGGCAGCCAATCAACAAGCTTTTCCCTAGTTTGCCCTTAGAAGCCATCACAGCCATGCCTACTAATGGCATGGCTGTGATTGGCCAGTGCATCATGTGACCCAGCCTCTATATGGGGCTGGAGTCACATAGCGCCGTGTGTCAGATCGTCTCAGACTAGAGTAGGGAGAGCTTCATGCCAGTGCTGTGAGGGAAAGATTAGCGTTCACAACTAGTGTTGAGCGAACCCGGACTGTAACGTTCGGGTCCATACCGAACTTTCGGGTGTCCGGGACCTGGAACCGAACACGGACATTTCCAAAAACGTTCGGGTCCGGGTCCGGGGTTCTGGTATTTTACTCCACGTGTTGAGAAGCTGCAGGGCAGCCAATCAACAAGCGTTTCACTGGTTTGCCCTTAGAAGCCATGCCTACTAATGGCATGGCTGTGATTGGCCAGTGCATTATGTGACCCAGCCTCTTTATAAGCTTGAGTCACTTGATGCTGCAGTCACATGCTCTTGGGTTAGCTGTAGGGAGAGGAAGCTGACGGCGTCAGGGAGAGATTAGAGACATTTTAACAACATCTGATCCTGCATCCTGAGATAGATTACTACTGCTGTGCTGTTGCTCTGAGGACAGATAGCAGAAATTTGATATTTCACATACCACTGCTTTGAGTTGCAGATCAAACTCTGCATAAAACAACGATCGCTACGATCGTGCACAACGATCAGATTGTTGGAGTAATTTGAGATTTCAAATACCGCTGCTTTGAGTTGCAGATTGCAGATCAAACTCTGCATAAAACAACGATCGCTACGATCGTGCTCAACGATCAGATTGTTGGAGGAATTTGAGATTTCAAATACTGCTGCTTAGAGTTGCAGATTGCAGATTCAACTCTGCCTAACGCAACGATCGTTACGATCGTACACAACGATCAGATTGTTGGAGTAATTTGAGATTTCACATACTGCTGCTTTGAGTGACACATTGCAGATCAAACCCTGCCTAACACAACGATCGTTACGTTTGTACACAACGATCAGATTGTGGGATCGTACACAACGATCAGATTGTGGGAGTAATTTGAGATTCCACATACTGCTGCTTTGAGCGATCTGACTGCACTAGGTAGAAGCTTCTGCTTAGAGGGACAGATTCTTGTTCAAAAACCATTGCCTACTCCTATAGGGCCAGCTGTTGCTGTAGACAGGGAGATTCG